>PVKZ01001265.1:0-436415 GCA_004027375.1 Macroglossus sobrinus
ATTTTCAAAGAATTTTAGACATGCTAGAGTCAAGTATATTCCCAGGAAAACCACATAACCACATTTCTAATTTTATAATAAAGCCAAGGGGATTCATATGCAGAAATTCATTTTATATAATCTTTTCCCTCTATATTTAGGTGTCTGATCTGTGTAAGTGTATTCCCAGGATCTTGAGAACAGTAGAAGGAATCATATACGGATCTTGCTGACACTTAAGGCTTCATACAGTGGTAGGCCAAAGAAAATAAAATTTGATAAGCAGCAATTAGCAGTCATTCGTCTTATAGAGGAAATAAAATCTTTGAACTTGACGTCCAATTGAATCCTTTTTTTCAACTCACAAAAGTCAGTTCTTCTCTATTAATTTCGTATGCAGAAAATCATCAATGATGTGCTGAATAATTTTATTTGACAGTGGGATTTGGAATAGGCCTTTGGGTTTAAATTTGTATATAATGAATTATATGATATGTTTGATAACTTTTAATCCTTGGTTAATTACCCACATTTCCTTTAAAATGATGCCTAATTCAGATACTATTAGTGGAGACAGAGCTTACAAGGACAGTTTTATGTATTCTTTTGTGTGCTTAGGAGGGAAATAATTTTCTACTGTATTTTCATGATTCAATAGCCTATGAAGTTTTTTGTTGTTTCTCCAGTTTAGGTCCCAGGGCTCAGCACTAATAAGAACTTCACTCATAAGAATGTATTTTCTAAGCTTTTATTGTAGGTTCACCTTTTACCTAATTAAAACACGCTTGGGCTCTTATCCTTTGTGATTTTTCTCTATTCATACCAAATTTATGCCACAGGAACTTATATCTTTTAGTAACAGGTAACAGAAACATAAAAAATGATACAACATCCAAAGTCATTTACAGAGAATAAGGGGAAAATGGAAGAAGAGAAAGATGACTATTCTTACTACTAAATCCTTGATCTGATACCATTATTTACAAATTACTAATTATTGATTTTGCTAGTGTCTCCACCGTTTGAAGACTAACCTTTCTTTTGGCAAAGAGTATAATAAAAATTCAACTTAATTCAACAAGTATTAATTACCTAATATGTATAGTGCTCTCTATTAAGGCCTATGTACAGTACATTAAGTGCATAAAATTAAAAAAAACTTTTAATCCTACTATCTATTGTTTATAGAACAAGAAATAAAGGTTATTAAGTATAGAAATTATAGAATGACCAATAAAGTAGCTAAAAGTGGTGACCCTGCCACAGTGGGTGAAGGAGGGTAATGCGAAGTGAGCTCGTCTCACATATTATGATTGTATGTTCAAAGATGATGTACAAAGTTGACAAAAAATCAAGAAATAAAAGTAGGTTTATTATTTAGAGAGATAAAGGAAAATATACTAGGAAATAAAAGCAAAAAAGATTAAAAATAGCTCCTTCTCAAACATCAACTAGAGACCTAACTAAACTGATTAGAGGGAATATTTCAAGAGACTTCAAAACAAAGTGTATTTCTGTGAGATAAGCCCTAAGGACAAAAAAAAAATAACATAAAAATCTTAAACTCTATTAAAGTAATCATATTGTTGGTAATAGTATTATTATTCTGAAACCTATTCGTCGGATAAAGAAAATGAGTAATTTTCCTGCATTTTTAATAGCCAAGAATTTTGATGTGAGAAAAAAGATTCAGATTAGATTAGTATTGAATTTCAGTTGGAAGTAACATTATGAATATATTTTGTATTTTACCTTTAAAATGTATGAATATATTTATTACCCAGCTCTGGCACAAATAGACCTAAAATCAATGACCATCACAGTGACATGAGTCCCATCAGCATCTAGACAGTGGTCTCTGAATACACTCCACTAAAATGAACCAGGGTTCCTTGTAGAACTGGTTGATTGCAGATGTGGGAAAGGAAATGTAGAAGATGAGCCTGGAATGTCTTAACTTCCTTATTTTCTGATATAATATCAATGACTACTAGAGTCATGTCAAAGGCTTCAGAAGCCAATTCAAAAAGTTAACCAAAAATGGGAAAATTGATCATAAAAAAGAACAAAGACTATGGTAAACTAAAACATACTGAATGTTAAATCTAGGAGTCAACAAAGGTACTAAAAAATATAAAACAAACCTCATAAATTACCTTTGAGTGATGCTAAGGAGCTGAACCATTTGTTTTTTTTTTTTAAAACAGGTAAATACAGGATAAGAATCAAGTCTTTATCTTGTCTTTCCAATATAAGGTAACCAAATAGTTGATGAGGGGAAGTTTCTCTTTACAGAAGGATTCCAGCTAATGAATAAAGAATAGAATTAGAATACCACCATTCTGTAACCCTTAATGAATTTATGCATCTGGGCAATGATCATCAATGGCTGCTCATCTTATAAAAGAAGAGCCAACTTGATATTTTATGCCTCCTAATTGGAAGACACACCATCATTTACTTATGAAGCACTCTTGCCAAAAAATATGAACCCAAACCATATCTAGTTTCTATCTCTAACTTCCAATTTATAAGAAATGAAGGGGCCAGAGGTATATGATAAATAACATTTCAGGGATGCAATCAACGAAATTTAGTGAGAAATTTTACAGAAAAAAAAATGACCTTGTGTCTTCATTATCTAAATTATAAGGGAAAAAAGAAAGGCAGGAAATATAAATTAAAGACTTAGAAAGACATTTTAACTCAATTGTGATATATGGCTATTACTTGGATCTTTCTTAAACTTGACAAACTGAAAAAATTATGTGGCAACTGGGGAATTTAAACATGACTGGCTATCTAATGACAGTAAGAAATAATTGTGGGGGGTTTTTGGTATGATAGTTATTGTGCTATGTTTTTTAAGAGTCAATATTTTAGAGATAATACTGAAATATTTAGAGATAAAATGACCTGATGTCTCAGATTTGCTTCAAAATTGTGTGTGTGTGTGGGAAGTGGGTGATTAGCTGAATAAGATTTAGCAATAAGAAGATAAGTGTTGAAACTGGGCAATACGTTTATAGAGGCTCATTATACAATTAAGACTATTCTTTATGTTTGAAATTTTCTATAATAATTTTTTTTCTTAAAACAGTATTTGATTCAGAGGAATGGTGAGTTGGAAGAATGTTGCTTTTCATTATAACTCTTCCTGTACTACCCATTTTTTAATATTACACGCATGTATTTTACTTCTAAGGAAATAGTCCTATTAATAAGAAATACATTTGTTGTAGACAGAGAGAACCAACTGCTGGTTGCCAGAGAGGAGGAGGGTGAGCAGATGGGTGAAAAAGGTGAAGGAGATTAACAGATACAAACTTAATAAAATAAATAAGTCACAGGGATGTACTGTATAGCATAAGGAATATAGTCAATAATATTGTAATAACTTTCTACGTTGACTGATGGCTAGTAGAATAATCATGAAGAATATAAATATAAAATTACTATGTTGTACACCTGAAACTAATATAATATTGTATGTTAACTATACTTTAATAAAAATATATACATATGTTAAAAATGTAATCAGTCTATGATGATTTAGTTTTAAACTGAATGATATATACCAGTAGTTTTCAAAGTAGTGTCCATGAACACCTGGAAGGCCCCAAATTTTTTCAGGGGGTCTGTGAGGTCAAATTATTGTCATAATAACATGAAGATGTTATTTGCCTTCTTCACTGTGTTGACATTTGCACTGAGGGTGCAGAAGCAGTGGTGTCTAGAACTGCTGGCGCCCTGCCATGAATCAATCACAGCAGCAGCACTGCTGTACCACTCATCACTGTGCTCTCTGCCATCACTTGCAGTTTGAAAAGAGGAACAAAGCCAGGTTGACTTAAGGATGTCCTTGAGAAGGCACTAAAAGTTATTAATTTTTAAAAATCTTGACCCTGGAGTACATTTCTCTTTAATATTCTGTGTGACACACTTAAGTATGCATAGAGCACTTGGACTGTATGCACACCAAAGAGTAACGATCGTCCAGGGAGAGCCCTTCCTTGTGAGACTGTGACTGTTCACATTAAAAGCTTTTCTGTGGAACACCATTTTTACTCACAAGGACAACTGACAAACGACAATATTTGCCAGACTTGGGTATTTGGCAGGCATTTTCTTGAAAACGGACAAAGTAAGCCAGTCACATCAAGGAAAACAACCCAGTGTATTTGTTGGCAATGATAAAACCCGAGCTTGTAAGTGAAACTTAGAGTTTTGAAAAAATTGTTTCTGCTTGACTGCTTTCCTCCACTGGAAGATTTTTCTGATGTGCTCAGTTGGTGATATTAACAAATGTGATTTTTAAAAAATGTTGTTAAATTAAATGTGTCAACATTTGGAAGATCTGCATAAAACAGTGAGCCAATACTTTCCAAATGACTAATGTATGACTTACAAAATTTTGCATGCATCAAAGATCCTTTCAAAATGTAAGATGACGGGAGTGAGTTGAATGGTGGCCCCCCAAAAGGATCACAAAATGAGATTATTGGATTATTCAGGTGAGCCCTAAATCAAACGACAATGGACCCTATAATAGACAGAATAGGAGACGTAGAGAAGAAGGCCATATGAAGATGGAGAAAGACAACCACCAGAAGCCACAAGAGGTACAGAACGACTATGCCCTAGAGTCTTTGAAGAGAGTACAGTCCTGCTGACAGCTGATTTCAGACTTCTAGCCTCCAGAACTGTAAAGAGAATAAATTTTTGTCGTCTTAAGCCACCCTGTTTGTTGTGGTGATTTGTACTGGCAGCCCTAAAAAATCAATACAGTGACCAATGGATGTTAACGTAACTGGGTCCAAAAATGTACTGATATGGATTCAGAGTATACGTGCATCTAATTTTTAAGAAACTACCACTTGTCAAGTCTTGATATAGTATCAAAGAAGAATCTCCATAATTTTCTGAAAAAGGCTATTAAAATATCCCTGCTTTTTTCCACTACATATCTTCATGAAGACTGATTTTTTTTACATACTTCAATCAAAACAACATGTTTTAACAGTTTGAATGCAGAAGTAAATATAAGGATTCAGCTGTCTCCTTAATAGGAGACATACTAAAGAGGTTTGAAATATGTAAAATAATACTACTCTCGTAATTTTTAGCTCGTTATTGTGTAATAGGTATATCCTTTTTAATTTAAATAAATATTTTTTAAATTTCTGTTTTAACTTCTTATATAGTAAATATCAATAAGCCACATAAATACAAACTCTTGAGAGTCCTCAATAATTTTTAAGAGTGTAAGGGGTTCTGAGACCAAAACGTTTTGGAACCACAGTTACACAAAATTGGTAAAAGAGGACAGACAAGTAGGGGTCTGAGTCGTCAGAAAGGTATCATGTACACAGGACTTCAGTTATTTTGAACTATGCACTGGATTTTCAGGAACAGGAAGGCAGAAAAAGTTCCTTGCATGCCAAAGAACCCCATGAGCATGCAGA
Source organism: Macroglossus sobrinus (assembly GCA_004027375.1). Lineage (NCBI taxonomy): Eukaryota > Metazoa > Chordata > Mammalia > Chiroptera > Pteropodidae > Macroglossus > Macroglossus sobrinus. The sequence goes on from PVKZ01001265.1 coordinate 5,445, forward strand.
ATGCACATTAGAAGCAGGTCTACACATGATAATGTCAGGGAACACTGGGCCACCAATAAATACATAAACATGTAATTTTACATATCGATTACTATTTTTTTAAAAAATAGATGCATGAATCAATTTCACGATTCTCTGTTAGTCTTTGGAAATTCACACCTTGAAAAGACATTTGGTTTTATAAATGTGGATAGCATACTATTCTCCTTATTCCCTGTACTCCAAGTAGATAGAGTGAGATCTTCTGAACACTAAACTAGCCAACCACAACCCCACTCTTAGTATGCACACATTCACCTGGAATAGTCATACCTTTTCAGTTTGGTGCAGTGAACTAGTGCTATCATACCAGGTGGTTTAAACAATAAAAATTCAGTTTCTTACAATTCTAGAGGCTAAACATCTGAGATGAAGGTGTCTGCAGGGCTGGTTTCTCCTGAGGTCTCTCTCCTTGGCTTGTAGGTGGCCATCTTTCCCCTGTGTCTTCACATGGTCCTATGTGTCCACATTTCCTGTTCTTAAAAGGACACCAGTCATATTGGGGTAGAGCCCACCCTGATGATCTTATTTAACCTTAATCACCTCTTTCAAGACCCTATCTTCAAATATAGTCACATACTGGGGGGTTAGAATTTTAACATACGAAGGTGGGCAGGGACACAGTTCAGTCCATAACACTTGGCTAACCCTACTCACCCTTTGGGAATCAGCCTGAATTGCACTTGGTCAGGGAAGTTCTCCTTGACCCTGGACTTAGGTTAGGACCCTTGTTATACTCACATAGTATCCCATACTTATCCCATACAGCATTTGCCACACAAATGTAATTCAATACTCAGTGTAACTGTTTTACAACTCTCTCTCCTATCAAGCCCTAAGAATCACGAGGGCAGAGACTATGCCTGTCATGTTCACCCCCGGGGCCCACAGGGTTTAATGAGTTACAGTGGCTGACATACTAGGGTCACTCAAAGAGTGAGTGAAGGAATGCTGTGTGGTGTCACAACATTATAGAGTTTCATCGATGAAAGCTCCAGGTCTGCGAGCCTGCCTGCCTGGGAAGCATTCTGAGTAATGAGGCAGCCACCATCCTCAAAAGATGTACCAGCAAATCAGTAATCTTGGTGATAAAGTCTAACTGGCTTTTAATCGCTCTAGAGCACTAGGTTAACTCTAGTCCTGGGTCAATCATTAATTAGCAATATAAAAATGGGGCAATGTTCTTTACTTTGTATTACCTCTCATTCCTCATCTGTAAATGCAGAAACTATCAAAAGTTAGTTAAAACTGGTCACAACTTAAAACAGAAATCCCCTGACCTGTGAATATCCCAAATATATAAACCAACTCTACCCATGCTTCTGGAGCCTTGTCTGCCTTTTATGGGATGGTCAACCCCAACCTTTAACAGCAATTCTGCTGAGGCTCTGGGAGTTCCAGCTCAAGGCTTCTGAAGTTTTCTTCGAACTGAAATAGGAGACTGCTAATCAAACAAAGTTTCATACAGTCATTACCACTTCCTATAGACTCGGGGCTCAGAGGGCAATAAGGGTTTGGGGAGTCATAAGAGCACCTGAAGTCTAGGGCCACTACTAATAACCTTCCAACTTGGTTTAGAGCTGAGAAGTAATATCCATGACTTCTAGGGGGATTTGAATGAAAACAACCAAAATACAAATGAATGGCTAGAATACTTCTAGAGAGGGCAGGATCGTGTTCTTTCCTTTTTAAGCTGGAAAAGTATGTAATGTAGGGAAAATAAGTCTCAGCAATTTACCATGTCTTTAGTTGTTCCCTCCTAAACACTGCCTAACCACATATCTTGACAATCCATGTGACTTTGGACAAGGTTCTACTTTGGTTGCTGTCCACTCACCTGGGGATAATAACAGCATAAAAGCTGTTTGTGTTACATGAAGTCACATGTAGAAATGTATAAAGTGCAAAGTTTAAGAGTGAAGGACTCCGGAGAACCTACAGAATTCTAACTTCTGCCTCTTAGAAACCATGTAACCTTGGGCTAGTGTTAATTTCTTTGTGCTTCAGTTTCCTGCCTGTAAAATGGAGATAATAACAGTATCTATCTCTTGTGGTTGTTGTGATAATTAAATGTGATAATGTTTGTAACAATACTTAGTGCCTGAAATAAAGGAAGCATTTATTAAGCGTTAGCTATTTCTTTGAATGCTGTGTGATTTTCAGAGCTTTCCTACCTAATATGTTCATATTTGACCATTCTCAGAAACCTGTGATTTCCCCACTCTCCCTAAACTCCTAATCCCCCTTCCTTTTCTCTCTCCAGCCATGTCCCAGTCTCACTGAAAACATGGGGGCCAAGAGATTTTATCTCCCACAACATTCTCCACATCCCCAGATTGCTGTGGCATAAGCACATGGGCTCCCTTCCCCAGGCTCTTTAGCAACTTCCCCTTTTCTTTCTGGGAAAAAAAACAAAACAAAACAAACAAACTTGTAATTCTCTAAAAACCAAATGCTGCATGCTTTCTCTGCCTGTAATGTTGTGTCCCCCAGTTTTTGCTGGGGTAACTCCTACTCTTTCTCTGGATTCATTCTCAGCCTCTTTCTGACCATCTTCTGCAAACTGGGGAGTGTCCTCTTTTGTGTTCCCAGAGAACCTTAAACTTAAATCCTAAATGATCATATTATATAATTCTCTCTTTGCATATCTATTTTTTACAACCTCAGAATCCAGCATAGAACATAGCTCATAGAGTAACCAGTTGCTCCTGTTTGCCTGAGATTGTCCTGGTTTTAACACTGCATCCCAGGAACCCCTGCAGTCCTGTGTAGTTGGTTACTTTAATACATACTAAGTTTTAGTGAATGAGCAGAGTCCATACTTGCTGTCTTTTCTTCCTCCTCTACTGTTCACTTTTCAACCCAATGTCATCGGCTTCCACCCCTCATTTCCCACATGGCTTTGGCACATAGCACAGTGCTCTCCTCATGGCCAAATCTACTGGACACTTTTTAGTCCCCCTTAGATTGACTTCTCATTAAATAATATTTAATAACCTGAGATTACTCATGTAGTGTGATTCTTTTTTCTTATAGTGAAGCATGCCAGTATTAAAATATCCACATTTATTAAGTGTATGAGTATACATGGATTAAAGGCACTGTACCATGTTTACATAGTTGTAAGCATCATGCCATACTTATGATTTCATTAAAATATTATGAGATATGATTGATGACTGGTAAATGTTTTCTGAATAAGAAGTTTCCAGAAGTCATGACTAATGGAATTTTTAAAAATATTTGAAGCAATGAAAAAAGCAGTTCTCCTTTCTCACGAAATCCAAACAAAAAAGTAGAGTGGTATTTTAAGAAACTCATAATAAATTATTTTCCTTTTTCTTGTAAGCTCTGAAAATAGATGTATAAAAAGAAGTAAATAAGAATTTAAATTTCATGAGTATTTCTTTTTAACCAAAGAACAGGTTTTTAAAAATACTTTAATGGTGGAGGCTTTCTCTCACCCCTTCTTAATAGTAAATATGAACCAATCTTTGTCAAAGAAAACTGACTGGCAATTGCCTGTTTACATAGTCCTCTCTCACTCTGAACACTAAGTTCTCTGAGAGCAGTACTAGATCTTGCTTCTTACCTGTACCTCTAGCACTTAGGGAAACAGACGCCTGGTCCGGGCAGAGGCAAAAATAAATGTCTGAAGCAGGGAGGTAGGGAGGAAGAAAGGAAATCTAAAAAAGAAGAGAATTTTAGATAGTTGTAAAATAAGAATTTTTCAGAATTTTTCAGAAGAGAGGGCATTATATCAGAAATGTACATAAATTTCATTTGCAAAACATACATACAAAGAAAAGCACTTGTAATAAACACTAATTGTAAAATTGACAATTATGATAGTCATACTGACTCATCTTTTCTTGAATCTGTAGAATTTCTGGTATCAAAATGAAAAATTCATTCAGCATCTTGTAGTCCACTTTACTTCCAGACAATAGAAGATGCACAGGGAAATCAAAGCAGGCTGAATAAACAGAAGACTGCTTTTTGTCCCAAAATTAAGAAATCTGAAGGAAATTTTTTCACTTCCCATATTCAGATTTACACACACACACACACACACCAAAAACTACCTCCAGGGAGTGGCTGATATTCAATTACTGGCATGTACCAGGAGAGTCATCCAATTTTGCATATACTCTATAAGTTAGCCATTCTTCTTAATATTATATTCTGATTATTGAAATTGACTATATCTTTATCCCATATTTATATATCTTACCTCTACATTTATATATAAACATAACTAAATAATCTGGAATTCCTCACTCCCTGACCGTTCTGAATACATCAATTATCTTTAAATAATTTCAAAAGCAAACTTTTTTCTAGAAAAATTGCTAAATTTTATACAAAATTATCAAACCATTGATTTAAAATAAACTACCTCAATCTCAAACCCTCATTAAATTCAAAGAAAAACAAATTGCATTTTTCATAAAATTCAGAAAGTATGCAATTAGTCTAGCAATATCACTTTCACTCATGTTAAACAAGGGATATATATAAGAAGCCAATGTTTATGTTAGCCATAAAACTAGCAATAACCCAATGTCCATCAAGAGGAGAAAAGATAACTAAATTGTGAGACAGTCATTCAATGGAGTATGATACAGATGGGAAAATGAATGAACAGCATCTATACACATCAACATGGATGAATGTCACAAACACTACATTAAAAGTTTAAGTGGAAATTTTTAGTTTAATAAAAAAATTAATAAAGCTACATAATATTTACCTTCAAAATGTAGAATGTCTTCCAAATGCAAAAAACAACCCAGTAATAAAAATAATAATTTTTCTATCAAATGAAACAAATTAAATTTTCCCGTTTCATTATATATATTGACCAAAAGTAGCTAATTACAGAGAGTGTATTAAAGAATATTTTCTAAATGATACAAAACGGATCTATCCCTTTCTCCGTATTTGCTTCACAATTCTCTCATATGAGAGTTCATACAACTAGAATAGCTAATGAAAGTTTTACTGAAAATAACTTTAATAGCAAAGTTAGAAGTCCCTCATGATCAATTCTGAAATGATGGGTTTCAAATTGATGAGTTCACCATCTTTGTAAAAGTAACCCAGACAAATTGATGATGATAATACGCAGGCAGTTTTCAAAATTAAAATTGATGAGCCTGCTGCTCCTACTTGTCAAAGTAAAGAATTTATTGATCTCAAAATCAGTGGTGTCAGAAGGAAATTCAAATCAGAGCAGGCTGGACTGGTCCTATGAGGTTCCCTAGTCTGAGTGGGCGTTAAGTCAGGTCCTGGAGGATCCTGATGCTGGTGATGCCAGTAACAGCCCAGACAAAACATACCCCACAGGCAGGATGAGCCCAGCATATTTATAGTTTATTAACATAAAAATGACAAATTTATCAAGGTTTGACATGTTTATAAATTCTCCCAGGTGAGCCTGAGTAGCTTGGCAAATACATTCTTTCAAAAATCTGAAATTTCTTCCAGCAACTCAGTTGTTTTTACAGGTTGCTAATTCAGTACAGACTGACTCAACTCTTTAGAAAGCACTGAGCATAAATAAATACTACTTTAGTAGCAGTATTTTTTTGAGTTTACCAAAACTATCTTCAAATTAAATCTTCTAATAATCGAAAGAGAGGATCTGCATTATATAACTTCCTACTGGTTGCTTTGACTCAGCAGAACATCCTAAGCATGTAGGAGGAAAGTAGGAGGAAAAGGCACTGTGCTACATGCTTTACATACCTCAACAGAACGAGCTAACATTTATGGAGCCAAACCCTGTGCTAAGGACTTCACATGCATTCTCTCACGTATCTCTATCGTAAACCATATTAACTCCATTTCACAGATGTGGAAAATGAAACATTAAGTAACTTGTTCAAATTCACAAAGCAATCGGTAGTGCTGGGATTCAAGCCTAGGCCTGTCTAACCCTAACGCCTGTGTTCTAGCTGACGTGCTATGCTGTAAATACATTGCATTAATTTTTTATAATGACTTAGCAAATTAAAGAGATTTTTTAAAAATTAAATTGCCAAGTGGCTTTAAAAGATAACTTTAAAAGATAAGAGGCTTTTTAGCTTTATACTACAATGGCACACATCTCAAAGAATTTTAAAATAATATGTAATACAGTACCTTTCTTCCATAACATGGCACCATACCAAATTTCAGACTTCTTCAACTCTCTTACTAGTCTAGATCTGGACTTTCTAAAACAGGCATTCTGTACTACTTACTCAGAAAACGTTATGGCTGTTTAAACTACTTGAAGACAGTACTCTGTAAGAGCTTGAAGCAATTACTCTGTAAGAAATGCTACTGAAATGACTGAGATGGAAAACCATGGTCATGTGCTCAAAAAAAAAAAAGAACATTAAAATTAGGTTACTTTATAAGACAGTCTATTTTAAAAGTAAACTTCACACCTTAATATCATGAGAACCAACAACTTTCAAAGTCACATTCAGCATGCTTTGTGTTATGAATTGTCTCTTGATGCCATACTCTGAATATCTCAATAGGCCATGAAAGACTAACAGAAATTGGTCTATCAAAATCAAAGGTTACAAGAAAAAAAAAAACTTTGTTTTTTTTGAAATGGTAAACCGTAAAAGGTCATTTAAATCTATATAGCGTTCTTTCTATACTCTCTGGAAAACAGCATGCTAATTAATGCTTACATAAGGGTTTTTATCTTCATAAATGCATTAACATTGATTAATTAGGTCTCAACATCCTTGTGTAGGAGAAATATTAGCATATTCTTAACATTTTTAATGTTCTGTATGGAGAAACTTGTGAATTGAAAAGTCCAGGAAAGGATTTCTCAGTTTAAAATGTTGGCATAGAGGTTTCACCCCTATCTGTCGTAAGTCACCTTAAAACAATAGGTAAAACACCAAACACAACACAAACTCTAAACTATGTGACGACAGAAAGCCTGTGGAGGAGCAGGAAGAAGGCAGAGTGATAAAAAGTGAAACCTGAAGGGCATCACAAGGAACATCAGGCAGGAGAGAGCTGACCTAACCTGCAGATTTGGCAAAGGCTCAGGATTTGGTGCAAGGGGCAAGAGATGAAAGCCTTGTTATCTTGAAAAACTGAATGATCCTGGAGAAAACAGCTGATGATAAAATCTGTGATGATCGCCATCAAAAAAGCTGGCTCATCTTTAACAAGTGCCACCCAGATAAACAGAACTTCTATTCAGTTTTTGATATATTCTTTTAGTTTCTTACTTTTAAATAATCATCAAGCACTTAAGAAAAACCTCTAATATAAAGAACCAAAGTAAAATAAATAAATAAATAAATAAACTTGAATACTTAAAAACAGGAAACAGAATACATGGAATAGACAAAAGGTTTTTATCTATAAAAATACTTTCATAGAGAGAGAAGACTTTATATGCACAAGACAAGAACAAAATGCTTTTAAAAAATAAAATTAAAAAGCACAATCAGAGAATAAGAAAGAGCTCTTAGAAAGTACTAGTGACAGCTAAAACAAAAACTTCAATAGAAAAGTTAAGGCAAAGTTGAAAGATTCTTAAAGAAAGTTAACAAAAATACCAAAAGACAGACTATAGGAAAAACTGGTAAGAAAATTAGAAGACCAATTCAAAAGATCAAACACATAAGTTATCAAAGTTCTAGAAAGAGAAAACAGTAAAGATGAAATTATCAGAGAATTTTTTCTGAGACATGAACAACATAAATTTCAGATTGAAAAGGTGCATCGAGTACTTAATAAAATGGCTGAAGAGGGGACTTCACAAGGCAGATCAAAATAAAAGGTGTAAAAAGATCTTAAAAGCTTCCCAAGAGGAAGAAAGGAGTGACATACAGAAGTTCAGGAATAAGAATGGCATGGCTTCTTAACTGTAACAGTGGAAACTAGAAGACAGTGGAAAAATACCTTTAAAAGTCTGAGGAAAAATAATTTTCAACTGACATTTCTATAGCCAGCCAAACTATCACTAAAATATGAAGGTAGAATACAGGCATTTCAGACGATATAAGGTAAAAAAATTATCTCCCATTGTACTCTTTCTCAGGAAGCTATTGGACGCTGTTCTACCAAAATAATAGAATAAGCCATGGAGAGGGAGGAAAGAGAGGGAGAGGAAATGGGGAAGAAGAAGGGAGAGGAGAGGAAGAAAGTGGAGGAGGAGGAAAGGGAGGAGGGGGAGGAAAGGAAGCAGTAGCAGCAGCAAGGGACCCAGCCCAAGTAAGAGGCACAGAATGACAATTTTGCAGCAGCAGCTCAGATTGAAACTAGAGAACAGAGGACTCCTACAGGAAATTTTCCAGAGGGAGAATGGAAGTAGGAGATTCCAATCCTCTAGATTGAACTGTATGGGAAATCTATGGCAAGGCTTAGGAAGACTTAGAGACAAGTTCAAAGAAAATCAACACTTATGATGAACAAAACACCCTAGATAACTATATAAAGTGGAGAGGGTGGAATGTTTGGATCCTGAATGAAAAGTCTCCATCGTAAAGTAACATATAATTGGGAAGCAAATCCACAGGTATATTGTGATTTAGTATTTTTCAAACTTTTCTGACCAAGACCTATAATAAATATTTCTTACATGATGAGTCAGCACATTCATATATATCTATAACTGCAACAAAGTATATGGGACAAATATTACTTCTTTTTATGTACAACACATGTTAATATTTTCTATTTTTCTATTTTATTCCAGGTTTTTAAATGCTGGTCAAAACCCACTAAATTGACTTTACAAGTCACCAGTGGGTTGCAACCCACATCTTAAAAAACACTACAAAAGACTATGGCATGTTTTATTAGAAAGAAAAAAAACATTCTTGAATTAGAGAACTGGAAAAGGCAGGAAGGATAGCTAGAAAAACAGAGACTTGATAAGAGTATTTGAACTGAGTTTTCAAGAAAGGATCATAGTGTGATAGGCAGTAAAAGGGAATAAAGCTCTTTAAGGTGAAGGCAAGGGAAAGAAAGGCTCAAAAGCAGGAAAACAGAAGCTATTCTAAAGGTATGGCAGAACAAAGGGTAAGTCTGGATGAAGGAGAAGAGCAGAAAACAGAGGTAGGTTGAGAGACTCACTATGGAGGACTTGACAACTATGCTAAGGAGTCTGATGTTGTTCTGACAGCAATGAAGACCTAGGGAGTGGGCCCAAGGAAATATGCTCCAAGAAGTAGGGGAGAGCATTACAGGGTGGTGCCAGCAAACTGCAGTCAATACCATCTCAAGATGACTTATTAATCTTACATGCATAAAAAGTAAAAACAACATTACATTTGACTAGAAGCTAGGTGTCAGTGAAACAACAGAAGCTTATTTTATTCATTCTGATTTTTTTTCCTTCCAAAAACTTCTAAGAAATAAAGGCAATTTAGGCCCTGAGGGAAAGAGCAAGAAAGTCCTGGCTAGGACAAAGAGATATTCTTTATTTTCTGCTATGATCTACTATAGTAATACAGATAGAGATCTGACCTTAAGAAACTTCTCTCACTTTCTTGAGTGTACCAGTCTCTCTCCCCACTAGGATCTTGCACTTGCTGCTCCTGTAATGTACAGTGTGTCAATTTCCATCAAACTAGATGTCATTGGGCCTGAGATTAGCTACTGTTGCTGTGGGCTCTTGTCCTAGCATTTTTTACCCTGGGTTATAACTGTTCATTTGCCTTCACAATTAGACCAGAACCTCCACAAAGGCAGAGATTGTGTTGATTTTGATTATCACCAATGCCTTGTCCACTGGTAGTTCCAACCCATAGTGGGTGCTCGATAAATATTTGATGAATAGAAAGTTTCTGTTTAGTGTACCAACATATAACTTGAAAGTCAATACTCTGATGCTAAAGTCTATATATAAAACATCAAAATCTGCTCCAAATAAGAACAAATAATACATGCTCCCTGCCTATTCTGCCTATTAAGTAAACTGATAGAACTGTGCAGACTGCTTCACTGAATATATAAACAGGGTGAGGAGTTTGGACTTGAACTAATAAAGCACTATTGTAGGTTAAGAAAGTTAGGCATGCAATTATAATAGAGCTTCAAGAAGATTAGTCTCTTCTGGTATGCAGGATAAAATGAGAGGAATTTTTTCCTCCATTATTTTTAGCCTCTTTTTAAGGTGTGAGCAGATGACCAGATTAACATGAGCAATCAACCACAAAGGCTCAGTTTGCATAAAGTTTAGTTATTCATTAACTTAAACATTTTTTGAGGTTCTACTATGTTCAATGAACTGTGCTATATTACAATGAAATAACTTCACATGCTATAACCTGACATTTAATGAAGTGGACAAAAATTATTGACAGTAATGTCAGCATTCTCATACAGTAAGGGGAATCTATAGTGCTTACATATAAATGGGAAAGAGTTTACATGAGTGAACTTATTATTTTCATGGAACCAAATTGCATTTTTAAAATTCTTTTCTTACTTTGTTAGTGCTTCTGTATTGATAAATAATTTTAATGACAACTATGACTCCCATCTCTGGAAATAAGCAGAAGCCCTGCTGACAGTGTCCCAGCGTGCCCAAGACCTCTCCATGGGCTGCAAGAGATAGTTCTAATACAACAGTGTATTAGGATAGCTGTATCCGGAGGTTGCAGTGAAAGCAAAAAGGAGAAGCAAGTGGTTCAGTTTAGGGAGGCAGTGTAGGAAGGTATCCTAAAGAAGGTGGCTGAGTTCAGCACTGACAAATGAACAAGTTAGTGAACAACAGAGGGACAGTATTCTAAGCACACAAGAGTGAATTAACATAGTGGGTGTGGAAGTAATTACTATTATTGTAGCTGAGAGCATGACCTAGAAATGGCAGTAAATAAGTAGAGGTCAGAGGATCACAGGGCCTGACAAGCTATGCTAAGGACCTTGGACTTGATATTATGAGAATAAATAATGTATTTATACATAGGAATGAAATGGTCAGATCTCTGCTTTAGATCACTTTGCAAGCCATGTGGAGAATGAACAGAAAAAGGGAGAGATTAAGAGGTAGGTAGAAAATATCTCTTAAGAGGCGCCATCGAAAAAGGCAGAAGATGTTGAGAGCCTCAATAGGCTACTGAAGACATAGAACAGATGGAACAGACTTGAGAAATAATTAGGATGTAATATCAGGAGCATTTTGTAAACAATAGGATGCAGACAGTAAGGGAGACAAAGTCTAGAATGACCCTCAGGCTTCTGGGTGGACAGTGATACATAAATTGAACAGATAGCACTGTAGAGTAGCACTACGTGAAGCTAGATGTCTAGCAGTAGGCAACTGGACAAACGAGTCTGAAGGGCAAAGGATTTGGGAGTCATCAGCATGATGCATGTAAACCAGGAAAAGTAACTTTGCCCACAGAGACAAAGCATAACACCCAAAAGACAAGGGACTGAAGTCAAACACCTGGAAGGCCTTAGGGAGAACATGTTTAGGTCAGGAGTCATCTCTAAAGAATCCTTTCTTTTCTCCTCTCCAGATTGCCTCCCTTATAGCATCTTAGGACTTAATGCAGGAAAAGCTGTGGTATATATCTTTCTCTGAAGTAATTAACAAAAGAGAAATGAAATTAAGGCTATTAAATATTACCTGTTAAGAATATTATTAATCACTAACATTTATTGAGCACCTACTATAACCTAAGCACTGTTAAGTGCTTTACAAGTATTATTTATTTAAAAATCAATTACAACCCTATGAGTTATGTCCTATTATTATGTCTGTTCTACTGAAAGAATTTTTAAGTGATGGACAAACCACTATTTGAACTACTATGGTCTGACTAAGTCCAGACCACCATTCTTAGCCACTGTTAGTATAATCTCTCTCCGGAGCTAAAAACAGATAATGAGTCACCAAAGGCAACCTGCTACTTCCATACCTAACAGTGCCTGTCAGTGACATTCATTCCACTTGTGACATTTTATTACATATGAACTTTAAAGTATTGTTTTTATATATGATTAAAATTTAAATAAAGGTTCTATTAAATGACATAATCCAAAGACGCATTATAATTGAAATCTGAGTGATAAAGTTTGATGACAGATATTAAAATAAAATAAAATTGTTTTTAAGCTTAAAATGTTCAGTCTCTAGTTAACTGCCACAGATAAAATGAGAAAGTGCTCTTTGCTTTTTCACCAGTAAAAATAAGTCTGAAAATCCCTACCGTCCACTAGGACAGGGCTAGATCTGGTGGGTCCTAGAAATGCTTAAGAACAAATGCTGACCAGGGGAGTATAGAATTACCTAGCAAACATACAGTCTTTGATACAATCACTTACCCAGAAACCTCCTCCATGTGACCCAAGCTTTATGCTTTAATGATTAGCATGTGCATGAGAAGAGACTTCATTAAATATATATACCATCCTTTTCAGTAAGAATTTGGGAAATCTGTCGCTTTAAAAGAGATCCCTCTATATCTGTACATACTTACACAATAGACTGTAATGATTCATAATGACCATCCATTATCTAAATTACTATTTCACAACTTGTTCTCCACTTTTCCTCCATTTAAAACTGAACTTAAGGCAATGTACATAGAATTATGATAAATGAACTTTAATAGTAACAGTTCAAAATTTTAAAAAAAAGAAAAAAGAAAAACTCTCAGAACATTTGGATGGCTTTCTCCTGTTTTTTTTTTTTTTCCATGAAACATCAAACAGATATTTAAAGTGTATTGTTTTAAAAGAGGTGGAAAAAATTCTTTGGTTCTCATCATTTTAATAATTTTTAAACAAGGATATTACTATGACATTGTGATTTATATTAAGAAATATATATATTTGGTCTTCATTTATGGCACAGAGCTCCTAAAACCCTTGGAATTTCCTAAGTGTAGGATGAATAAAGGTGAAATAAGTATCTTCTGTTATTCATATAGCAAGTCTCTTTCAATCACACCTGAGTTTATATTATTGGGTTTCTGGAAAGCCCCTAGGTATTTTAGGGATGGGAGGCAGCTGTTAGGGCAACTAATCTAATTACATTAGAGGGTGGGAATTTTCTCTTTTTTGGGGACCAAAGGGGCTTGAGGTTGAATCAATCATCAATAGCCAATGATTTAATCAACCACGCCTACATAATGAAGCCTTCACAAAATCCCCAAAGGACGCAGTTGGAAGAGCTTCTGAGCTGGTGCCCATGGAGGTGTGAGGTGCTCTGAGACAGACAGCGCGGAAACCCCCTCATCCTTTTCCACATACCGTGCCCTAGCTTCATTGCCATCTGGCTGTTCCTGGTATCTTTTTATAATAAACTGGTAATCCAGTAAGTAAACTAGGTTCCCAAGTTTAGTGAGCCACTCTAGCAAATTAATTAGAACTGAGGAGCGAGTAGTGGGAAAATGACTTGTAGCCTGTTGGTCAAAACAGGTAATAAATAACCTGAACTTCTGATGGGTGGCTGAGGTGGGGGAGGGCAGTAATGTAAAACTGAGCCCTTAACCAGTGGAATCTCCAAGAAGACAGTGTTGGAATTGAGTTAAACTGTAGGACACCCAGTTGGTGTCTCAGAATTGGCTGGTGTGGGGAAAACTACCACATATTTGGTGACAAGAGTACAGAAATGTTTAGAGTGTTGTGTGTAGTGTAAAGAAAAAAACTATATGAATATGATTCCATACAGCATTATTTGAAGCCAGGCATTGGCTTCCTTTAAAAACAAAGATGACCAACCATACTGATCCATTCTCTAACAGTCACACCATTCGTCAATATTTCAAAATGGCAGAAATGCTCCTAAAATTTACATGTTCCTTAACTGTTACTAGAAATCATACAGATCCAGAAAACATATGCAACAAAAAGCAATAATTTCTCTGGCAGCTTTGCATTATCTGAGCCACACTTCCAACCCGTTTTACGCTGTGATTCCTGCAGTGAATTCCACCAGGATGTTTTAGAACTTTTGCAAATTTAGTTAGAAGTACTTGTTCACCTCAATTCATCTCTGGTGAATGGCTGTGTGGAACTCTAAATTTAAGTACAACTGCATTACTGTTCTCTGATTAGTGTAGAATAATTCTTGGATTCATGGCAATGCCAGGCTAAATGACACTGCAAAGAAACCCTTTGTTTTCAAATAAATCAGTGGTTGGCTTTAGATAATGCAATAAAGAATCTTATTCATGTAGTGTACCCTAGTTAAAATTGTAAAAGTTGAAAACAACAAAAACTTCCACCGCTATCAAAAAAATAATCTTTATTTAAAGCTTTTTTTAAAAATTTGAATTTAATAGAACCATAGAATTTTAGAGGTGGAAGAAACTGAGTAATTTACAGTTAAAGAAAATCAAGTCACTTGCTTAGTTTTTAGGATCACTTAACAAGTTAGTAGTAGATCTAACACTATAACAACCTAGGCCTTCTAAATTCCCTAGCCGAGGCTATTAAGTATTACAGAATATTATGGTAAAGTTAATGTCAGCCAGCATTTCTCAAGTGCCTACTTTGTGCCCTTTTCCATGCCAAGCATTTTCACATCTATCATCTCTTCCCTAAGTCAGCTCATAAGATTTAAAAAGACTTAATAAAACAATTGCATTCACTCTTCTGGACACTTACTGTTGCCAACAAAAAATACTGCCTCATGATCCAAATGGTAAGAGGTAATTCAATTATTGCAATAACTATGCTTCTGAAGAGGACTTGCTCCAAAAGAAATTTCCCTCCTAAAGGTAGATGTAGATTTAGAAAGCCTAAGGATGCATGTCTGGGTACCGGCCTCTTTGCCAAGACCTGCACAGACTTCTGTGGCTACATCCTCCTCCTTCATCCCCTTCTATACTTTTTCCACTATCACATTCTTTTTTATTCTTTTGTAGCTGATGTTTGTTCTCTAAACTATGCTTTCTTCTGAACTGCTGTCCCCTCTGATAATCTAGAAATCTAGACAACCTAGAAATGAGGTAGAATTTCTTCTTTACATTCTGACTCATACCCTTTATCTACCTAGGCCAAATGGCCTTACAAAATGGTCATTGTTAGATGATAGGACTCATTAAATGACAGATTACTTTAATAATAAATATAGTTTTAAGAAAATATTAAAATGTGAGTATTTTATTTCTTATAATTTCAAAACTAATTTATTTTTAAAATACAGAATAATTTCTATATGTTGAATAATATTGTCTTCACAAACACATGGCACTAAAATGTCTAAGTATTTTTAGTTGAGGAAAATAATTTACCAGTATTCATACTGTTGGAGAAATAATTTTCCTTTACCCTTCTAGGTTCTTCTGGCTGGTCTAAGAATTCAATTGACATGAAACAGATTAACATAAAAAAATTTGTCAGCTTTAATTATGTGCATACATATAGGGGTTCCATAAGAATAGGGGGTCTGAGGGCAATGTGGGCACTTGAGGCCTATATGCCATCTTGAGCTAAGGAGGAGCTAATAGTGGTTTTAGAACTTCAAAGGAGAGAGAAAGACAATTCACATGGAGATAGAAAAGTAAATGTTTGGTAAAAAATGTGTGCTGGGCCATCTTTAACAATGAGATACAGAGCTAGAGTCTGGTCTGTAGGCCCTGCTGAGTTTCCCTGACAAACCTAGCCCATATTCTTTGTAGATATCTCTGATGCTATCTCTATTCCCTGTATAGGCACCCTATCTAAATTCTTTTAGACAGTTAGGGGGAAGGTCAAAGGTCCTTCCTGAATCTTTTGTTTCCTAAAAATGTGCTAGAGAGACACATTTCTTGGTGGCAAATTGTGCTTCCCTATAATACATCAATATATTTTAAATGCCTCTACTGACTTTCTACCACTGCAAATTTTGAAATGTGCATTTCATGGAATTCTTGTAGGTGCAGATCAAATAATGTCACCATGAAAAACGAGACAAAAAATGTAACCATATGGTGTTATTTATTACATTTTTATAATCGTCATTTCAACCTCATGTTAGCAAATAAACTTCTAATTCCCAACAAATAAGTTGATCAAATAAGAATGTTAATTTACTTCATATGAGTATCAATAATGTTTGAAAAATATTTCAGTGCACTTTACTAGCAAATCCTACCACACAGACACAAAATAATTGTGAACCTGAGAAAATAGCACTGAACTTGTTACATTTAAATTTTAATATTCAAAAGTAATAAAAGTAAATAATTTAAAATTTTAATCTTGTTTAAATAGCCCACTAAAACATTATTTTTGCATTTGAATCTCTTATCTTGATAGTAAATTTTCATATTTATACTAATATAAAATATTAAAATAATGTTTTAAAAGCATTAAGGGAAGAACTAGGCAGGATGGCAACAAGAAAGGCAAAGGCATGAATAACATTATAAACCAACTAGATCTAATAAACATCTGTAGAACATCCATCCAACAAGAGCAAAATATATATTCTCTGCATAGAACCTTCTTTAGGATAGCCCACATATTAGGCCATAAGAAAGCCTCATTAAATTTAAAAGGACAGAAGTCATAGAAAGTATGTTCTCAGACAATAATGGGTTTAAATTAGAAAGCAATAACAAATGGAAATTTAGTAAATTCACAAATATGTGGAAATTAAACAACACACTCTTAAGTAACTAATGGGTCAAAGAATAAATCACAAGATAATTGGGAAATACTTTGAGATAAATGAAAAGGAAAACACAACATACCAAAACTTCTAGAATTCAGCTAATGTAATGTTTGGAAGAAATTTTAGGGCTCTGAATGCCTGTATTTAAAAAAATCTCAAACCTATAACCTTCAACCTTTAGAAACTAGAAAAAGAAGAGCAAGCTAAACCTAAAACAAGCAGAAGGAAATAATAATAATTACAGCAGAAATCCATGAAACAGAGACCAGAAAAACAATAGTGCAATGTAATCAAATGCTGGTTCTTTAAAAAAATTAACAAAATTCATAAAACTTTAGCTAGACTAATCAAAAATAAAAGTAAGAAGACTCATTACTAAAATGAGGAGTGAAAGAGGGAACATCACTACCAACCTCACAGAATTGAGAATAATTTTAAGAGAACACTACAAACAATTTGTACCCCAACAAATGAGATAACCTAGATCAAACAGACAAATTTGTAAGAGGACAAAACTACCAAAACTAACTCAAGAAGAAATAGAAACTATCTGAGTAGATATATAACAAATAAAGAGACTGAATTAGTAAGTGAACAAAACAAAACAAAGAAATCTTACTTCCCACAAAGAAAAGCCTAGGCCCAGATGGCTTTATTAGTGAATTCCACCAAATGTTTAAAGAAGAGTTAATACTAATCCTTCACAAAAATATATTCCCTCATCCCACAAAAAAAGGAAGAATCTGATTCAATGAGGCCAGTATTATCCTGATACGAAAACTAAATGAATATATCACAAGAAAATTATAAATCAATATAAATGCAAAAATCCTCAATAAACTACCAGCAAATCAAATCTAGCAACATGTAAAAAAGATTATTATATACCATGACTACATGTAGCTTATCCTAGGAATCTAAAATTGGTTTAACATCTGAAAACCAATCACTGTATTAATACACTGTATGAATAAAGGACAAAACCACATGTTCAATTCAATACAGAAAAGGCATTTGATAAAAATCAAAACTCTTTAATGTTAAAAAACACACACACACAACAAATTAAGACTAGAAGAGAATGTCCTCAAGTTAATAAAGGGCATTTATTAAAAATCCACTGCTAACAATACATGAAACAATGTAAGACTGAATGCTCTTCCCTTGACATCAGGAATAAGACAAGAATATCAGCTCTCTTCACTTTTATTCAACATTGTACGAGAGGTTCTAGCTAGAGTAATTAGGTAAGAAAAAAAGTTATAAAAGGCATAGAAGAACTATCGCTATGATACAGTCTTGTACATAGAAAATCCTAACAACTCCATCAAAAAACTATTCAAGCTAATAAATAAGTTCAGCAAGACTGAAGAATACAAGATCAGTATTCAAAAATCAACTGTACTAATATAATGTCAATTATATCTCAATTTAAAAAATCGATTGTGTTTCTATACAGTAAAGGTGAGCAAACATAAAATAAGTTAAGAAAAATTCCATTTACAATAGTATCAAAAAGAATAAAATACTTAGGAATAAATTTTAACAAAAGAAGTACATGACTTGTACACTGAAAACTATAAAATTTTGTTGAAAGAAATTACAGAAGGCCTTAATAAATGAAAAAACAATCCATGCTCATGCATCTGAAGACTAAATACAGTTAAGATGGAGATACTCTCCAAATCAATCTACAGATTCAGTGAAATCCCTATCAAAATCCCAGTTGCCATTCTTTCATAAATTAACAAGCTGATCTTGAAATTGATACGGAAAAGCAATGGATCCCAATAGAGCAATATTGAAAAAAGAACAACAAAATTGGAGGACTCACACTTCAAAACTTACTTCAGGGCCACATTAAACTAATTAAGACAGTGTGACACTGGCATTAAGATAAATGAATAGATTAGAATTGAGAGTATAGAAATAACCCTTTACATTTATGGTCAATTGATTTTTGACATGGATGCTATGTCAAAGATAATTCAATGGGGAAAAGATAGTCTTTTCAACAGGCAGTACTGGGAAACTGGAGAGGCACTAATTTCTTAGATGATATGACACTAAAAGCACAAGTGAAAAAAGAAAAAAGATAAATTCGATTTCATCAAGTTTAAAAACTTTTGTGCTTCAAGAGAAACTATAAAGAAAGTGAAAAAGAAAACCCACAGAATGGGAGAAAAATTTGTAAAACATATATCTGATAAGTAATGTGCGTCTATAATATATAAAGAACTCTTCAAATTCAACAAAAAAGACAAATAACCAAATTTAAAAATGGGCAAAGAACTTGGGAAAAAAACAACATTTGTCCAAAGAAGACATACAAATGGTCAACAGATATACAAAAAGATGTTCAACTTCACTAGCTATTAGGGAAATTCAAATCAAAACCTCAATGAGATATCACTTCACATCCACTAAAATGACTAAAATAAAAAAGACAGACAAGTGTTGGTGAGTATGTGAAGAGATATGAACCCTCATATATTATTGATCTGATTGTAAAATGGTGCAGACACTGAAATATGGTCTGACAATTCCTCGAAAAGTTAAATAGAATTACCATATGACCTAGCAATTCTGCTCCCAGGTATACACCCAAGAAAAGTGAAAATATTTGTCCATACAAAAACTTGCAAATAATATTCATAACAGCACTATTCTTAATTGCCAAAAAGTAAAAACAACCTAAAACCTACTACCTTATGATAGTAGAATCATAAGAATCCAGACCTAAAATGTTCTTTCATTCTTACCTGGTTAGCACAAGCTCATCCCAGAATCTGCACCTGCTGATCGCTCTGTTTTGAAGCATTAATATCAGTGGTGCTCGTTATCATTGCTCAGGGATTTTAGAATATGACAATAGCATTCATCAGAGTTGGCAAAGTTCATTGTACAGTGGTTGCTAACAGGAATGCGACAGCTCTGCAGATGACATAAGACATTTAAATTCTGTAGGTTCAAAAATTTAAATTTAGAATTTTAAGCCCTTTTCTATTAGGCAAGACATATATAATACTTAAAACGTCTTTAGTCAGCTTTCTTCCTAAAGTCTGGAAGTAGTTTCTAGGTTACAACATTAATACAATCTCAGAATAATAAAGTAAAAATGAAAAGCCAGTTTTCAAACTCATTTATCTACTGCCTCATCAGCAAATGGTAATGAGTTATCTGTAAATCAATTCTGCCAGTTCTTTCTGAGGAGGGGCTTTGAGAGGAGTCAGCCTTACCCTCTTTTCAAAGGCTCAAGGCAGACTTGTTCAGATCAGCTTTGTCCTGTTGGCCACACACCGCTACCTTTGAAACTTCAGTGAGCCCCAACTTGCTCATCTATAAAACTACATACCTACTCCACAGAGTTATTATGAGTATTTAATAAAATAATGTCTCTAAAGCACCCAGCACATGGTAGGTACTCAATATTAGTTATTTTTCTCTTTGCTCTCCTCAGGGTAAAATACAGGTCCAAATGACAAAAACCATGAAACTATTGGCTTAGCGTGTACTGAAAAGCGCAGAATTATCTAAATTCTAAAAGTAAAACCAACCTTGATTTTCTAAGTCATATAATATTCAGCAGGTAAATTATAACATGGTGATAAGATGCTAGATACCATGGGGAAAAATACCAACTAACAGGGCTGATTAGGTTGATACTGTCTAACAGTTTTATTAGGAAACAACTGAGTATCTCGTTGGCAGAATACTGCAGATAATTTCAGTTAAAAGAGTCTCTGAATAAGCCAACAACAACTTAAGGTTTGGCCTCATTTGCAGTATCAGAATTTGCCAAGGGAAATCTTCATGATGAATCCAAGTCATAGCACTTGAAGAGAACAAAGCCAGGTCAAGATGCCTACAAAACACTATTAGTCCTTTGAGATCAGAACACACATGCATTCTTTCCAAAAAGATTAGAAAAAACAACTCTGCTAAAGATGTGTGAAAAGGGGGCAACAGAAATATACAGGTCTATTTTTTTAATCAAGGAACCCACAAACATGATTTTTAAAATTACTTTACAATGGGCTATTCACACAGTTCAAAAACAAAGAAAATATATGAGATACAGTAAAAAATCTGCTTTCCATCCTGTCCCTATCCACCTAATTCTCATAACCCAATCCCAAAGAGATAAACACTTAATTTGTTAAGAATCCTTCCAGAATCTCTATATGCTTAGACAAAGCAAAACTATATCTTTATTTTTTCCTTGTTTTTCTACCTAGAGATAGCAATTGATCCATATTATTCTACATTTCAAAGGCGAATTTCTAATCCTAAAATGTCCAATAAAAGTAACAAACAAATTCAGTGGGATAGGAACTTTTGTTCACACTTGATCAGATTTTTAAGAGGAAAAGAAATGATGTTAATTTGAGTGGGAATCAGAAATAAAGGAAATCTAAAGGGGGACGCTAAGTTCAAGGGGAAGAGGAGGCATGGTCTTGTAAATCTCTTTAAATTCTCCTCTGAGAAAACAATGATGTGTCTTATCTCTCATTAATAAAAAAAATAATAATTTCCTTGAAGGTAAAAATAATTAAACCAAATGTTCATGAGAGGAGAAAGTAGGGGTAAAAGGCAAACAGTTAGAAAAAAGAGACAGGTTCTTGTAACAGAATGGACTAAAATGTCAAGTGGGCACCATTATGTACACTTAAAACTACAAAACTAAGAACCATTTTCTTTTAAATCATAGCAAAGTCTTAACTTCTGATTGTTTATTAATAATGGTCCCAGTTCAAATAGCAAACAATATAGAATTTCCATATTTAAGCCATCATGAATTTTAGTACCATGTTGTTTGGAAGCTGAATAAAAATATCTTTTCAAAACCTTTTTCGTTAATATTGATGAAAAAACAGGCCTTTAGTCTCAATGCAGCTTAAGTAGCTATGTCTGGGTGTAGAGCTCCTTGTGTCTGGCCAAAGCACTTTCACAGGAGAGCTGAAATTGGTATGAAGTCAGCTACCCAGGCCTGATCCACCTCTACCACTACCTCTCCCTCTCTGTGAAAGTCTACAGGGCAACCAAACATTTCCTGTATAGCTTCTTCTCTAACTCCCAAGAAGGGAAGGCTGATCCATGCTTCTCACCAACACATCTCTCTGCTGATGGAAATCTAGAAAGAAAGGGTTGGAATCTTGACACATCACTTCTCAAAGATTGCTAATCTTTGGTTTAAGATTGCCTTCTTAGTCTTCAACTCCTGAAGCGGTTGTTTTTAAACCACGATTTGGAACTTCGGATGTATTTTTTGAAGGGAACAGTGGTCTCATCTAGGTGTTAGCTTTAAGACCAAAACTCTCTCTAGTCAATCCATAATACAGCTAACATCTTCAAGAGAGAAAAAAAAAATCACCAAACGATGCTATTGCAATGACATTAACAGAAAGTATATAAATAGTTTTAAATTTTATTGTACATGCCAGTGCTTAAAAGCGGGGGAGAAGCATATTTAGAGAAGAGGAGGTGGGTAGAGATGTCTGTGGAAATTTCAGTCTGAAAGAAATTATTGGGTATTCTCAAGGGCTTTGAAGGTTGAAACCACTAGTTCTTTATAATGTCCACCTTTCCTCCCAAACTAAAAGCTTCCATTTTCCTTATTAAAAGCTTGTTTTTAACTGTAGTACCATGATTAATATCTTTTTTGCTCAAGATCAAAATGAAGGAGTGGGATGGATAAAGGACATAGAAAAAATTTCTTAAAGTAAAAGCTGAAAGAGGAAAAAAGAATATGGTAAAGTGCACTATAAAACTCTCAGGAAGTGAGTAAGGCCACAAAAGGATACGGGAGTAAACTGTGGGCAATAGCTTGCGCACATTCCCAGTAGGAGAAAACAAGCGGGGCGGGGCGGGGGGGGGGGATGTTAGCCCAGACAGATGCTGTCTGGAAAAACTGATGGCATTAGTAACATGAAATATTCTAAATCGAGTGTTACTTACTCTTGAGATCCTATAACAGGATCACAAGAAATGTCAAGGCCACCTATTTCTACCATTGGTGGGAGCTTTGTTAAACCAATTGTTTCAAAAAAAGTACTTATCGTTAGATTATTTCAAAACATGTAAAGTTCAGCTGTTCTGATTTTTAACTAAATTCAACACCTTTTCCTTGATTCAAGTCTATTATTTCTGCGTCTCCTTTAGTGATCACAATCAATTATATGTTTATATTCTGTTATTTCTCTTAAATAACTTACATTTTAGATGTACTTAAAATACAAATATTGACTTCCATCATGCTGATTTGGATGGATCTGTGAGGCCATCCAAACGCCCTCACCTCATTCCTTTTATGAGCAGCAGTATAAATTTCCAAGAGTGTTATCCAGGTTTGGGGTAACACTGGCAGGTGACCAAGAAAACACAGTAAAATAACTGGTTTAAAAGTGCATGGAATGAATGATGTTTGTTGGCCAGATAAACATGATTCTCCAACTAACAAAGTAAGCCTTTATATGAGAAATTATTTCAAATGGCATTGAAATATAGATATGCACAGATAAAAGTTTAGAAAGATATACTTTAAAATGCTAATAGTGATTATTAATGAGTAGTAGGTTTACTGGTGATTCTTATTTTCTTTTAAATTTTTCTTTAAAAATGTATTACTTGATGATTTAAACATATTTTAGAAGATACAAAAGAGTGAACACATAATAGAAATAGAAAATGGATAATTTATAAACAACCAAGTGGAATGTTATGCAGCTGCCAAAACAAATGATGTAGATCTATATAATCCATGATAAAGTGTTAAAAAAAGAAACAAAAGAACAAATTGTGTAGAATGATTTCCATTTTCAAAAAACTCCATGTACATTTATAGATATACACATTTATATAAGCATGGGGAAAAGTCTAGAAGGATATAAAAATTTAGCAGTGGTTATCTTCATGGGTAAGATTAGAGCAGAGAGGACTTATTTTTACTTCACATGCTTCTCAACTGTTTAAATTTAAGGGCATGCATATTCCTTTGTAATTAAAAATAATATTTAGAAAATATAAGAAACAAAACTAAAATAAAAATGAGAAAAAAGATGACATATAGCATTTTCTCTGGCAACTCAGGATATGATTCCTATAGTCCCTTTTAGCTGGTTATCTATATAATATACATATGCATTAGATTACACAGTCTTAACAGTGGTCCTATCTATATGTCTGCCTATGTGGATGCTGAGTTGGGAACCATAGCATTTAAAGTTAGCTTTAACCTATTTTTTATTGTAAAAACAGGGAGATAAATAACTAGAGTAATATAGTTCCTTCTCATTTTTGAACTCAAGTAAACAAGTAATCAAGTCTTAGTGAAACTCTACTGAACTTGAGGACGTTTCCTCCATCAGTCTGTAGACTGGCTAGTCCATTAATGAGTCTGATTTTGTATATGAATATATTATATAAGAAACCATTTTACCTATAGGAAAAAAAAATGTCTGGTATTGACTGGCATAGCAAATGCATTAGGAATCTGAATGGAAGCCATTAATCTCAATCATGTTCATTACTATGTGCTATGTAAACATAGTGTCATTTAAAAATCACAAACCAGTAAAAAGAATGACATTATTATCTCAATACTATAGGCATTCTCAAAAAAGAGTAAGCCTTTAAAAGGATACAAAATCCAGGTCTTTACTTAACCAAAAGCCTATTAAATCATTCTTACTTGCAAATTAAAAGCCAGAAATCAGCTCTCTACATTTTAACTATCTGCAAACAAACTCATTTTGTGGCTTGAGGAAACAGTTATAATGACACTTTTATATTTGGTCATATAAAGAAACTCTGCCTGTCAATATCATATGCCAATAGATGTTTCTAATCCTTCTCAGACTTTGATTCCCATACAGGTGTCGCTATATTTATAGTCCCAGTGGGAGAGGCAGAGCAGCACTCTGGGTGAATCCTTCACCCTAAGATCTCACTAACATCTCTTACCTGACCCACACATCTCCTATCTTCCATCATACATATTATCAATTTTTCACCCTACAACAATTCACAATCTCCCTAATCATCCTTCTGTCCTCACTCATCACCCTCATCCAAGGCAAACAGATTTTGGTTTTGAATATCAGAATTAGTGGTTACAAGGAGATAAACTAAGGCAAGTTTTCAGGCCCCCAAGAGAAATAGGAAAAGACCTGAGAAACTGGACAAGGGTAAGGTGAGGTACACTGCCCTAATTCCCTTTGAAAACTCCCTCGGCTTCAGACAGGCAATAAAAGTTTTACTGGTTGATATTCTGAATCAGCCTTCAACATCTAATTTCCATGCTGTCTTCCTCCACAATGACAATTAACTTGAAGTTAGTACAGATTTAAATTACTTTGACATGAACTACAAGATGTGGAATCGGTATCTCTTAGATTTACTACTGCTTTTTTTCCCCATGAAATGGAAAAAGAAAAAGTGAAACGACAACAAAGATGCCACGGTAAAGAATAGAGTAGGAGGTAAAGAAAAACAGAGACATTGAATCCCTTAAAATAATTACGAGCTGTTTTTCTGTCAGGAATAACATATTACATAATTTGAGTTTCATGAATCAGCAGTTTAGTCAGTAATTTACATGAATTTCAAAAAAGGAGGAGAGAAAACATGAGGATTGGAAAAGGTAAAGTGGTTTCTGAAACAAGGCAAGTTTCAAAAGAATTTTTATTCCACCCCCACACAGAAGAATGTTGACAGGCAGATGACTCAGTCTGGTTTCATTTAGGTTTTCTTACCACCTAATACCCCTTATGGGGAAGGCCACCCCATCTCTCATTTTTCCCTTTTCAATTTCTTCCACTAGGTAATGGGCATATTTTCCTCTCTAGTTGAAGGTATTCCATCTGGAGATCACATACTTTAGAATACAGAGAGTCTATGTTTGAAGTATATCAATAGTTGAGGGCTTTTCCTAAAGATCGTTTATACTTAATTGCAACATTTCAAAAAACACAGTAATGTCAGACATTCAAAAAAATTTATAATACTTAGAACCATTCATTGTGTTCGAACTTGATCATAATTCCAAGGAGCTTAATTGAGTTCACTGACATTGAATACCTATAGTAATCTGTAGTCCTTAAAAATGACCTTTAGTGAGCAAGCAGGACGAGACAAGAAAGCAGTCAATACAAAAACTAGAACCATGTGTCCATTTTAAACTCTCCAATATAGAGGGAACAAGTAGAATATTTGAGAGAGAAAAAATAACCAACCTATGTGCTTTTTCAAAAAACAAAGATGATAAATCCTAAGAAATGAGTCCAAAGGGCATTCTCATCCCTTTTGGAGAAAATATTAGATACTGTTTGAAATAACAGGAAGACATTGGATTAGGCCTGGAAATCTTTTAGGCACAAATCGATGATAGTATTTGAGAGGTATATGTTTTAAAAGAGCAAGAAATCTGAAGTCATTTGGAGTCATTCATTCCACAAATATTTATTACAGGATGACACATCCCAGGCACTGTCCACATACCTGCTCTATATTCAAGTTCTGCTTCTTACCAGCTGTTCAGCTTTTTAACATTTCTATGCCTCAGTTTCCTCATCTGTTAAAAACAGAAATAAAAAGTGGCTACCAACCTTATAAGGTCTCTGAAGAGCAAATAAGTATGTCTGGTAGCACTTTGTAAACCATGAAAGTGTTAGTTGTCATCTGTCTGAACTGATTATGTCAGAGAAAAGTGAGCCTTCCTTGCTTCCAGGAGATTCTTGATAATCCTATTAAATAAAGCTTTACAGTCTCATTTAATTATCTCTTTGGAAATTTAAATATATGAAAGAAAGCTAGTATGAAATGCAGATTTTGACATTATATTCATAATCACCATAAAGACAAGAACCATGTCTATTTTATTCATTAATCTGGCCATGAGGCCACTCCTTTAGAGGGCATTTTAATTCTGGAAAAATATTCTATATATTTGCACATCACAAAATGGACACCTACGAAGTTAAAAACGTTCTATTTCATAGTACATTTCCATGTTCCATCTGACCCTTAAATCTAAGCTACGGTCACCTCAATTGTCAAACAGATTAGGAATAAAAACAAAATCAGGCTCCATGCAGTGGCAGTTGAAGAAAGGGGGAAGTTCTGGTCTCTCCAGTATTAGCTAACATGGGCAGGATGGCGGATGAGAAAGCCGATCTTACAGAAGATGCTAAGGCTGTGACCAAGGGCTGCAGGGAAGGGGCCCAGGAGAGGGAGTTGCTCCTGACTCTCTTCCCCCAAGTAGTGGAGGGGTGGCAGCTAACGTTCTACAGGAGTGGTAGCCAAGGGGTACAGAAGGCACACGCAGTCCTAAAACATGCCCGAAACTTCCTTCCATGTTTCTAGCTCTTGCAATGACATTGGGAAACGGAAGTACTCACAACCTCTTCATTGCTGTAGTTTAATATTTTGAGTTAACAATTTGAGTTAATATTTATAAACACCTAGAAGGAGCCCAGAACATAGTAAGAGCTAAGTGTTAAATAAATAAAGTACATTCAGGATTGGCTGAGCGACTACCCAACCTAGTGACAAAGCAGAGAATCAAAACACAGTAGTGTAATATTTTTTACCTTGATAAAAATTTAGAAACTGTAGTGCTCTGAATTTATTCCTGCATCTCAAGTGTACCCTATACAGTCTTGTGCAGGACTGAAATTCTACTCATGGTTCAGCAATCACTGTGCAAAATGCTTTCTCTTTTCTCTTTCCAAGTACCCATAACGAAAAATGACAAAATCTAAGTATCTCCAAGCATTTCTAGATGGCACGTACCAATGCTAAAACTGTGGGAACTGACATAGCTAAATGCACTCGAAGAGACAGAAAGGGTTCAAAGCACAGACAACTTAATAAAAGGTGCCCTCCACGCCCGAGGCCTCCTCGGTCCCCGATCCTCGCAGGTGTCCCGCGACCACTTTCCACCACAGGTTGGGGGCTCCCCGCCTCCCGGTTCCCTGCTCCTCCGTGCTCCGAAGCCGCGCACGGGTTAATCAACGCTGTCTGTCCACCCACACCGCTCGGGAGTTTGGGGATCATAAAGCAGAATCCGAATTCACCTCGGGGAAACACAGAGCACAAACTCTCTGGGTCGGGCTGAGGGTAGGGGACCTGCCAGGACACCCGGGAAGGCACGTCTGCTCCGAGGCCCGCGCACCCCTCGCCCCGCCCCGTCGCGCCCTCCCGGGGGCTCCGGCCGCGGCCGAGACGCGCGCGGACCCCAACGCCCGCGCCCCCGCCTCGGGCGCCTGCGGCCCCGCACCTACCCGGCCGCGGTGATGCGTCCCGGCGCGGCGGGCGCGGAGCCGAGCGCACTCGCGCTTCCTCCTCCCCGCAGGGCCGCCGGCGTTTCCTCCCTGACGCGTCACGGCGGCCGCGGCTCCTCCCGCAGGGCGCGCGGGGCGGCCGGGGACAGCCGGGTGGGAGGCCGGCCGCGCGCCGGGAGGGCGCCCGCTCCGAGCCCGGGGGCGCTCGGCAGGAGCCGCGGGCTGGGCAGCCGCTGCTCGGCGCGCCGCGCAGACCTTCTCTGTCTGCTGCTCTCTCTTCCCCGAGGACCCCCGCGAAAGCCCGCGTCCCCGCCCCGCCGTGCGCGCAAAGTTCAGGGGACTGCAGTGGATCCCGTCCCGAGGCTGGGACTCTTCGGTGTTTCCCGCTGCTCAGCTTCTCGTGACCGCTGCCCCGGGGCCCGAGAGCCGCGAAGTGACTCCCGCGTGTGCGGAGAGCAGGACCGCTGCGCTGCCAGAGGGACAGAGCCACCCCGGAGCTGCCTGGTGGGCCTGTGGCTTGGTGTAAACTGGAAAGTCAAATAAGTATCCAGTAAATCTAGACAACTCTGCTTCATTTAGCGTTATTTGAAGTTTTCTACTTTCTCATCAACGAAGTTTCGGCATTCCTGTTTATAGATAGCGGAGAGCGATCACAAATAAATTTCCTTTCCACATGTCTTTTTAGATCTACTAACTCTAGTTTTATTTTTTTATATATAATTTTTTCATTCCCATTAATCTCCAAGTCAGCTGAGGACACACTTTACACCTTCAGATTACTTTCTTATTCCTTAAATGTAGAAGTTGCGTTTTAGACCCACCTATTTGCCTTTTTTTCCAGATAAGATAAGGAGAGATACAGGAGGTGAATGGAGAACTAAAATTTACATGATTCAATCAATGGGTGCATTGTAAAGTGGTTAAGATCTTTGAAGTACAGTGGATTTAGGGGGAGTTTTTGCCCCACAACACTACTGTAAGTTTTATCGGGTATAACCATTTAAAGATTTCCATGTGCATATCATACTTCAGATCATATGATTCTAGAGAATTTGCTACAAATCTATGAACAAATAAACTTCCAAAGGTAATTAGAAGAACTGTGATTTATGTGCGGCTTCTCTAAATTTAGGGGACATTTCCTTACATATTAAGATGATATTTAAAACTTTAGCCCCACAGGTAAAGGTTAGAACATTCATTTTTAATGTCAGTTACCACCATGTGGCATGCTTCTTTTTAAAAAATGGATGTGAATCCAACACTTTTATATTTCAAAATACCGTAGCCTTACAGAACTTTCTAAACGCTGATGTTCAGTAGCATGAGGAAATGAAAATAAAATACAGTAAATACAAATCAACACGTTGCCAATGGTCCTTTACACACTTTCACTGTGATCCACAAATGGCAATCCATACAATAGTGCACAAAGAAGCTAAAGAAGTTCCTCTTTTGTAATAAAATCAAGTGATCAGTGTATCTCTTAATTAAAGCCATATTCACAGAACTGAAAGTTTTCTCAGTCAAAAGGAAGTTTTGTGTCAATAAACTCTAAGTGGAATGATATCATTCTTGCTTCAGGGATAAATACCTGTCTATCACCACATTTCAACCTTTTTTCTTTTTTCTTTATTTCCTTTTGAAAAACAAACATCTGGGAACCATTACATTTCCAAGATAAATTTGTCCTCCTGCTGTGAAGAACACACACCCATACCCACAACCACACCACTCACACTCCCCCCGCAACACACACACGCACTACTGCCACCACAATGTCCCACACATATTTTAAGGCGAGAAGATGAATGAGCCACATTCAACTGATAAGAGGTTGGATAGTTTGCCTTTATAATCTGAGAGCTGCAATTTAATACCTTGATTTCTCAAAATACTAGAGGAGGTAAATATATTCAGAAACTATTAAAGTGTTTTTTCACTTAAAATTCATTTTAAGGGAATACTTTAAGGTAGATCACTTTAACATATTCACCTATAAATATAGATCATATCCCTATTTTCCATTATGTTTCCAGTTTCTGTTAAGTCTAGGTGCTTATGCCTTCATAAGTTTTCATATAAAAAATTTTTAAATAAAGTTTTTTGTTAGACAGTGGGTTCCAATGTTTTATTTAGAAAGATGACTCTGTTTATGCAGACAGGGAAAAAATTTTGTTCATCTCTTTTATCTATTATGTAGAGATTATGAGCACAAGCTTTAGAATTGGACAGACCCAGGTTTACGTACTGGCTCTGCCACTTTCTGCTTTGGAAAAATTATTTCACCTCTCTAACCATTTATTTTATCAGTAATATGAAGATGCTAATAGCACTTTTTTGTCCTCAGTAAAACAGAGATATTAACAGTGCTTATCTCATGGAATTGCTATGAGGGTCAAATGAACTTAGTAGAATACCTAGAACATAGTATCAGTTGATTGCTATTATCATCATCATTATCTCTAACCATTACACAAATGCCAATATTTTATATTTCATTTGTACTAATATAAAGAATGGTCAAATTTTAGAGTTTTGGGTTTTTTTTGTAGATGTCCTAAAAGTAACAGGAAAAAAAAAAAAGAAACACTAAGATCTAGTTATAGTCAGAATTTTAGAAAATGGACTGGCGATACTGTAAATTCTTAACCAAAACTGCCTAACCAGGTAATACAGTCCAATGAGATGAGTGGTTGGTTTACATCCTCTTTTCAAAATGAAAAATCTTTAAAATGGTACCTAATATGGAATCATTAAGACTTTTTACATCATACTAAAGTCCTCTGTTACTTGTAGTTCTTTTATTGCAACTTTGGAAGAGTTGAAGAGCATTATAATACAAAAAATATCACTTCTCTTAGGGAGAAAAATTGATAAAATGGCCATCACAGGACCTGAATGATCTATTCATAAATCAGCTGGTCATAGAAGTGAGGACCAATATTCATTAGACTATTTGTTCTATAGCAGATAAATTGCCAAGACTAGAGAGGTAAAAATAATGCTACCAACGACATGATTACAAAAGCAAAGATGTTTTTGATTCATATTATTTGCACTGCTTTTACAGCACCTTTTCCTTCATTCTACTACAGATTCATCCACTTAAGTGGGTCAGACATAAAGAGTTGTTGCTATAGTTTCCAGCTATGTTTATCCGTTGATATAACAATCACAGCATCCCACAACTTCAAAAAAGAGAAAAACATTTTTATTGAGAAGGTACTTTAAGGCATAGTCCTAGCCATGAATTGGCTCAGAAGATAATTAACAGGAAACGTCTGCTGTAAAAATGGGTAAGAATAGGAGAAATAGCGTGACTAACTGAATTTTCTGAACAAAACCATTTAATAAAACACAAAATAACCCAAGGTTCTAGTTAGAAAAACTCAGATATTCACGAGAACTGAAATTGAGAACAGTTTATACTGCCTTAACACAGGACAGAATTAACTCGTTTCTTGGATCTAGAAAATGGTTCAGAGAGTACTCATTTTGTGTGTTGGGGTGGGACTGGCCCAAAGTTCAACATCTTTCTTAGGCCATATTAGCTGTGTTCAAATTAGAAACTGAAATTCCCAAAGTTCAAGTGTGTTTTGTAATAAAGGTAAAACTCTATTTTAAAGCAAGACTGCACTAGGGTCAAATATAAGGCTTTTCAGATCACAGGCCTTTCTCACTTTCTATATTAGACTCATGAGAAAAACCAAAAGAAGTGTCAGGAGATCAGAACACTTAAACAGCTAGCATCAGCTTTTGGATAAAAAGTTGCTAGAAAGTACTTTAAATTTTGCTAAGACCATTAATTATCCAAAGTAAAACTATCATTCTTCCCTATTAAGGAAATCTCATTGTCTTCCAGTCTAGTTATTATGAATATGAAGAATAAAATATAAATTGACCCTTCTTTTTTTCTCATGTTCTTTTTTTCTGTCTCTTGTTTGGATAGTCTATTGTGTACATAAACTATGTCTGTTAATAGCTGACAATAACTTATTTACATAAGTCATGTCAGCAGTGACTGTGTTCCTCAGGGAATTCTGTTAGGCCTCTGAGCTCAAACCTACCAGGTGGACTTTGAAGATAATAATTATTTTAGTTGCTTATCAGTAGAGAATAATAAATTTTCTTAAACGCTAGTCATCTGGTGACTCAGTTATTTACTGCCAATTATGC
Organism: Macroglossus sobrinus; assembly: GCA_004027375.1. Lineage (NCBI taxonomy): Eukaryota > Metazoa > Chordata > Mammalia > Chiroptera > Pteropodidae > Macroglossus > Macroglossus sobrinus. Next base: position 37,533 of record PVKZ01001265.1, read on the forward strand.
ACAATTAATGGTTGAACCAATTTCAAACGCAAAGGCTTAATAGCCTCTGGCTTGAAGAGGTTGGTTGCTGTTGTTTCCTCTACTAAATCTCTAAGGAATCTGTGTCTGGCTCAACCAGATGTGTCAAAAACTTAAATAGAGTTTAAGGGATTATAACTCTATATACCGGAAGACCCTTAAATTCCCTAGATTTTCTAGAATAAACCTCAGTTCTTTAAATTTGTCTCAGTTTTTTTTTTTTTTACTGTTTTATAACTCTCATACAAATTACTAAAACTACATTTTTCCTGGGTGATTCTGAGTTTCATCATATGTGTTAAGACAAAAGACATCCAGAGTGGAGGGCGCACCCCCTTGGGGTGCTCAAGACAATCTGCTACAGTTCAGAAAGAAAATATCCCAATGTTTATTTGTTTTTTCTAAAAAGAAATAAATTCAGCTCTATCATTTAACAAAAATGTCGGCACCAGCATGTTCATAGAGCCCTGTGTCTGTCAGTCACCCACATGCTCTGTGAGGTGTCCTGAGAAGGGTGGACTTTCCACTCAAAGGGAAGCTGCCCTTTACCAGACATTAGTGTATTGTGGTTTTATGTAGTGTAGGGATCATCTATGTAGTTAATTTTGTAAAAACAGATCCTTTCAATAGAATCTATACAATACTTTGTACTGAAATTATGGAACCACTTTACCTTCTATCAAAGTATTCAAGATCTTTAAGGAGTTCTGCCATCGCCAGCCATGTCACTTTGAGCAAGTTATTTAACTTCTCTGGGGGGCAATTTTCTCATCTGTAAAATGGAGAATATAATCATATCTATTGTGCTAGGTTGTTCTGAGGGTTAAGTGAGTTAATATGTATAAGTCTATCACCAAAACAAGCACTACATAAGTATTAGTTTTTATTATTACTTAAAAGAATATCTAAATATCAAGATGAATGATGCATTTTCCTCTGACCAAAATAAGAGGGATCCAAATTTCCCTACCTTCTCTGTGAGGACTACTTTCCTTTTAAGGCAAAGCTTCAGCAATGAATGAAGAGTAATTCCATCTACTCTCCCCTCTAAGTATATACATATTTTTAAAGAAATGCTTTTGAGAGAATACTTTTGAAAAGTATGTTTGGAAATATTTCCATCAGTATGTAATTTTGTTGCAAAAAGTAGGGTGTGTGTGTGTTCTGTTATAACTCTAATATGTGCATACTTAAAAATTTTGGAAACATAATTTTCTATTTTTTAAAATATTTTCCAAATAATGAAATTCAGTGGGTCTTAAACTAATCTGTTAAAAAAGTAAAAAAAAAAAATGGCAATGCCTTTAAATTAGTTTGCAAGAATTTTTGATTGATAGCAGAGAAAATAGAAGTTTACTAGTCAAATTTTACTAGTCAAAGGCAAAAGCCTTTGCAGAACTAGTTGATGAGAATGAGAAAAGTAAGTACCTTAACAGGTATAGCCAACAACAATGCATTTCTTCAATTTAAATCTAAATATCTTCTTAAAATATCTTTTTCAGCTATGGCAGCTATTACAATATAGTATTAGAATAAACTAAACTTAGAATCATATCTTTGAATCAGTATATCACAAAGTGTTAAACCAAGATTTTGAAAAATAAAGTACTAAGTAATAAAGCATCAAGTGAAAACAAAAAGACTCTTAGACTATTAATAAAATATCATTAAGTTATTTTAAATATATTATTTCATATTTTTAATTTGGGGTTTCTATTTTACAATGTGTGCAATATGTTAGTATAGGAGGTTATAGATATGTAATTTATATGTGTGTGTGCATGCTGAAACATTTTTAAGAACGGGGTGCATATTTAAAAAGCAAGATGTTAGTTACTTTCTACCACTTCTATTCCTTGTTTGGTGTCATCTAAGAATTTAATGCCTTTTGTTCTCTTCTCTTTTCTCTTAATAAGGATTTGTTGAGTATCTAGTGTGTGTCATGTATTGTGCTAGCCTCAAAGAGGTAAAAATTAAAAATATAATCTCCATCCACAAACAGGAGTTTAAATAATTTATAACATATAATAAGGAACTATTCCCACAACTAAACCCCACAGAATCACCTGCTTCTCTGCTCCTTCCCCCACCTCCACTCCCAGATAATGATCTGCTGTGGATTGAGATCTGAATTTAAAATTGGTCATTTGAACACCCACTTAGCTTTCATGTAGTTTAAATAAACCATTTATTATTTCTTTTCTCTTCTAGATATCTGCAATGTGCTTTTAATGCAATCATATGTGAACATAAATCTGATTCAAAATATATTTCCTCTGCAAAGGAGCTAGTTAAAACAGAGGGAAAGCTCAAGGTATAAAGATGTACTGTGCTTTCAAAGGGATTTCATATCTTTATTAGAATATGAGAAAATGAGAAAGAACAAACACACCTTAATTTTGTTCTAATGCTATATGGATTGCTTTCACTATTGAATGTATTCCTCAGTACATTGCCTTTTTAACTATCTCACCCCTTTTGCCTTGAGCTTTGTTTCTTCAAGCCTAGTACCACACTGTTTGAAAGCTTTACAGGCATGTTATTTGATTTCAACCACATCTTTCAAATTTCACTTCATTACTTGTAATTTCAACCCATGACTGTAATAAGTTATTTTTAATTGCTACTTATTTACATTGGAAAACAATCATATGAAAAACAGAGAAAAATACTACCGGAAACTAAGATCATAGAAATTAAAATTCCTTGTATGCCATCTCCCTAAATAGCAAGAAAACATGGTGATTTGAGATATTTAGGGCAAGAAACAGGACCACATGACTTCCTAGGGTCTCATTTACTTTTAAACTCTGCAAATAAGCAAAGTCAAAGCTCACAGCCTTTGAAAGAACCTATATCCGTTTGACTTTTTAAAAGCAAGCAGTACTAACAGTTCAGAAATTTGGGGCACGATATGAAAAGTCAAAATTAGTTATAAAAGTCTGTGATAACATAAAATTCAATTTAGAAAAACAAGCGGCACATTAAGGCAATTAAGAGACAATATCTTCACTTGAATTTAAACTGACACACGTTCCTTGGGCTATCCCTCCCACACACACACACACAAATGTGGTTTTTACAATAATCATTTCCTTAGAAAATAAAAAGAAAAATATAATTTGAACAAATTTCAGTATAATGTAGTGATTAAGGAAATGCTTTAGAGGAAAACAGCCCTGACCAGCTCTGGACCCAGGTGTATTTCCTAATTCCTCAGTCTCAGTTTTCTCATTCGTAAAAGTTGTTCCTTCTTCATAGGGTTGTTGTAAAAATTAAGTGAGATAATCACATAGCAAGAATACAATATATATTAAATATATATACATAAATGTGTTACATATATTACATATTTACATATGTAAAGTACATACTCAATATGGAAAGATGGCCCCCCAAAGTCCACACCCTAGTCTTTAGAACCGTGACTATGTTACATTTCATGGTGAAGAGTTAAGGTTGCATAGACAACACAGATGGACTTGAGGGCATTAAGCAGTCAGATAAATCAAACAGAGAAAGGTAAATACCATGTGATCTCACTTATATGTGGAATCTAAAAAAAAACGATCAAAACAAAAATGAATTCATAGATACAGAGAACAGATTAATGATTGCCAGGCGTGAGGAGGGGGATTGGTGGGAAAGAAATAGGTAAAGAGGTCAAAGGGTATAAATTTGCAGCTACAAAATAAATAAGTCATGGGATGTAATATTCAACATGGTGACTAGTTAATAGTACTGTATTGTATATTTGAAACTTGCTGAGAGAGATGATCTTAAAATTTCTCATCACAAGAAAAAAAATTATAGCTGTATGATGATGGATGTTAACTAAAGTTCTTATGGTGATCATTTTGCAAATCATTTATTACTTCTTTTCCCTTCTGGATATCTGCAAGGTACGTTTAATGCAATCATATGTGAATATAAATATTTACGATTCTACAAACATTTCCCCTGCAAAGAATTAAGACAGAGGGAAGGTTTGCAATACATACATATATTGAATCATGGTCATACACCTCAAATTAATATAATGTTATATGTCAATTTTACCTTGATTTAAAAAATTAATCTTAAAACAGAATTAAAGTTGCAAATGGAATTAAGGTCGCTTATCAGCCGTCTTTAGTATAGGAAGAATATCCCGGATTTTCTGGGTGGACCCAGGTCTGTAAAAGTGAAAGACCGAGGCAATGGAATAGAGTCAGAGAAAGAGATGTGACTAAGGAAGAACGGTCAGAGAGATGTAACGTTCCTGACACTAAAGGTGAAGAAGGGGACCATGAGCCAAGGAATGTGCGTGGCATCTAGAGGCTGGAAAAGGCAGGAGAACGAATTCATTCCTAGTGCCTCTAAAAAAGAGGGCAGCCCTGCTGACACATTGATTTTAGCTCAGTGACACCCAGTCTGACTTCTAACCTATGGAGCTATAAGATAATACATTTGTGTTGTTTTAGGTCTCTAATTTGTGGTAATTTGTAATAGCAGCAGGTAGAAAACAAAGTAGATATATAGATATGTCAGGAGCCCTACAAAAGTTGTTAGAGTGTGAGCAAGTGCAGGTATATGATGAATTGTCTTTTTTTTTCCTTACAGTTTTAGAAACCATGCTAACTTACAAACCTTTTATTTTTGTTTTCTTTCTTTATTTAATTGCAAGAATTTGATTTACCATACCATAATATTATTATCTTCCAAGCAAGAGGAGTGCTATTGGTTAACAGCTTAACCCATTATGGTTCCTTGATGATAGCAGCTGACAATTATAAGAAATAAATTTTACTTAAGTACTATTTATTTTCTTATGATTTTCTTATTTGTGTCTAGACATGTAAGAGTATCATATATAAATTCGTTTTGAGTTAATGATGCCTGAGACTAACAGGAGTGGGTGGCCCTGTCATTTGCCTGAGAGGTAAGAACAGAAATTGTCAATGGAGGCAGGCCACACTCACTGAGAGATCCTGCCTCTTCTCGGCTTTATCAAAAGCACATTATGTGCATTATTGCCTTTATCCTCATAACCACACCATTATTATCCCCATTTTACATATAAAGAAACAGAAGTTCTAAGTGGTAAAATAATGCTACCCAGGTCATTCAATAGTAAAATAAAAGAACTGATTCCATTTCATTTGAAGCCCATGAGCTTTCTAGAGCAAAACAGAGCCTCCAATGACAATAGGAAGTGCTGGGTAAAAAACATCAAGGACATCAAGGAAAAACACCAAGTATAGAAGAGTTTACAAACTTAAATGCCTAAAGTGCCTGGGAGGCACCAGACATACTGAGTGTCAGGAAAGGTGAAGGTGAGATGATAAATGACAATTAATAATCAGTCTTTGTGAATGGCAAGAGGTGCATGCCCTTTCTAAGAATTGACTGATAGCTGCTGTCAGCTAATTGTTGCTATGTGAGAGCATAGGCCCAGTGTTGCCAGATCTATTAATTTTTCAATAAAATGGAGCAATATACATTTTAATGTGAAATGGCATAATTTTAAAAGTGCTAGGAGTAAATTCAGATTTTCTTAAAACACTGCAGGCCAAATAAGCCACATCTATCTATTTAATCTGCCCCATGGGCTGCCAATTTGAGACCCTAGGGATCAGGGAGAGATCTGACTCAGGGAGAGATCCTTAGTCATGCTAAAAGAGAAGTCATGAATGGACTGGACTAGATTTTTACTGACCTCCTTGAGTGAAGAAGTGCCCTAATCTGAGAATAAGGGAGGGCTTATTCTAGGGCACTGAGGCATGTCAGAGAAGGGAGTATGGCTCAACTCTTCCATAGAATCTTCTTAAAGAGACCAATCTAACCAATAATTAAAACAATTCTAAACATCTTAATCCACGTTATTTTTCCCTTTCCTCTTTGCTAATGCATAAGCGCTCTTAGGTAAATCTTCCTTGACAGATATATTTATCTACCATATTTTTATATGTGATAATTAGTAGCCAGATTATATATTTTAATAAATACAGCTTAATTAATAACATGGATCCAATTTTGTATATATTTTAAAAGTTGACATTTCATAATAGTCATGTGCCAAATAAAAACATTTTGGTCAGTGATGAATCACATACACCACGATGGTCCCATAAAATTATAATGGAGGTGACATCCATATCTATCACCTAGTGATGTTGTTGCTATTGTAACATTACTCATATGTGTATGGTGACACTGGAGTAAACAAACTGACTGTGCTACCAGTCACAGTATATGCATATATACATACATAAACATAGCACATACAACTATAGTAATAGGTTAGACACCTACATGTCTGTTAAGTGTACACTCCACGATGTTCGCACAATGAAGTCGCCTAACAACTCATTTCTCAGAACGTATCTTCATGTTAAGCAGCACATGACTGTATCTATAGTGTCAAAATAGTGCAATATCAAAAAAAAAACTGAAGTTAAAACTTACTGACACACATTTGAAGTAGAAAGCTCTGATGTGAGAAACACAGTTGCAGGAAACACTGAGAGATGAGCTGACGCAGGAGAGTGCAATTATACAGTAGACGTCATCTTCACCACTGTGACTTTTTCCCAGCAGAGCTCTGCGACCAGGGAGGAGGCAGACAGCTGGGTTGAACCTGGGTTGCGAAGGTTCAAGACAATGACAGTGAAGCAGAGGAAGAGAGCCCAAGGGAAGGCCATGCCAATTACACCTGCTAAGGAAAAGAGGTAATAATAGGCAAAGGTCAAGGCCAAGGGCATGCAGTACTTGAACAGCAATAGAGTGAGGTTAACAAAAACTTACTACACACACTATTAATAATATTTTACATTTTAAATTACATGAACCATTGCATTTATCCTTCAAATACACAATGAAACAGCAAAAACTATGTTAATAAAAAAAAACTCTAAATGATGATTTCAACAAATGTTTTGAGGAATTAACTCTCCAATTTGTTATTTCTCCTTATTTTTTTTTTTCTGCTCCACCTGACTTTGGCCCTTAATACAGTTAGCATGATAGTAGATCAATGAATGCTGTAGCCAGGCTGTTTGTGTCTGTTTAGTTTGAATATGGGGCTCTGACACTTATGAGATTATGACTTGAAGCAAAGTAACATCTTCGTACCTCTTGTTCTTCATCTATAAAATAGAGGATTTTTAATAGTGCTTACCTCATGTATTAAACGTATAGCCATAAATGCTTAGAATGATACCTGGCACATAGTGTCTGTCACATAAAATTAATAATGTATATATGGATCTCTTGTGCGAATGCTGGTCTCACAGGCCTATACACAATTTGATCAAGTTTTCCTGTTCAGTCAGATTTTCAGGTCTACAATTGGATTTTTTTCCTACTTACTTACAAACTGAGTTGGCCTATTACTGTTTTGCAGATGCTGGAAGAAGACAAGAGACATCTTAGTTGGAGAAAAATAACTTTTTTACTCACAGCACAGCATAAAAAGCATAAACATCAGAATATTTGCATCAATCCATCTTGCTCCAAAGTTTCACAGGGGTGACACCAAGTGGCACAGATAGATGCTGCACACGCAGTAGGGGAACAATGAGCTTGGGAAAAACCCATTGCCTTTCTTGCAGGCAGCAAGCTAAGCTGTTCTTTGTTCCGAAAAGAAATGTTACTTCATCCCTCAAGATTGCATGCTGCAAACATGACCATGAGAAATGGCCTGGTAAAGAGCAGTATGGTAGAAAACCTCTTGGATGGCCCATAATGGTTCTTGCCTCCTGAAATTTACTTCTTTGTGTAATGCCCTCCAAGTGACTGTGAGCTAGATTTGAGTCACTTCTAGCTAAGTGAATGCAGCACAAGTGACAGGATGTTGCCTCTGACACGAGATTATAAGAAAAGACTGCAGCTTCCACCTTGCACATCCTCTCACTCACTCACTCTGAGGGAAGACAACTGTCATGTTATAAGCTGCCTTATGGAGAGACCTGCCTGGCAAGGAAAGGAAGTCTTTGGTCAACAGTCAGCCAGGACATGAGGCTTTCTGACAGCCACAAAAGTGAGCTAAGAAACAGAATCTCCCTCATTCAAACCTGGACAACACCTTGACGATAGCCTAGTCACAGACCCTAAGCTAGGGTCATCCAGCTACACTGTACTCAGATTCCTAATCCGAAGTAACTGTCAGAAAATAAACTGTTGTTCTAAGCCTCTATTTTGGAGTAATCTGTTATGCACTAATAGATAATTAATATAAGCAGCCAGGGCCTTGCATTGTTGGCATACCGAGCAAGGCATGCAGGGGTATAAGAGACCCATAGATAATTCTCTCCCGACAACAGGTTAAAGCCATCTTCCTAGAGGAGGGCTGACATACTAGTGTCTGTCTAGTAACTAGAAAAGAGGCAAACACTGAGACTAGAAACTAGAATTTAGAAGGAAGCCCATAGCTAGAACTAGCCTTACAAATCTTGGGGCTAGTTTTTGAAAAATTTTGCTTGCTTGAGGACACAGTGCAGAGTGGAAAAAAGTGGCTTGTGCTTTATGCATACAGTAGGAAACAAGGTAGGGAGGAATCCTTTTACAGTGTCAAATATTGAAATGCCTCCACTGCATTTAGTGAACCAAATTATAAAGTTGTAATATTACTCCCTGTACTCATTTGCCTTCCGTTCATCTGGAGCCCTTTGTAAACTTTTGTTTAAATATTTTCCCTGGTCTTATCTGTACTCCAGGGATTTATGAGTCAAATACTTGAGCCACAATATTAAGAGGGAAACAGTGCCTCCTAAAGGCCAGAGAGGCAATGGCTAGAGACCACTCCCTCCCAGAGCCAGCTAAAGGAGGAAAAGCTAGGATAGGCAAGGGAAATGGCAAGTTTCTTTATAAATGCTAAAAACAAACAAACAAACAAACAAACAAATAAATAGATAAATAAATAAATAATCTTTTTGATTTAAAGTCTTTAAGAAGTGGTATGAAAATTGCATAACTATGTGTGGTGATGGATATTAACTAGATTTATTGTGGTGACCATTTTGCAATATACACAAATGTTGAATCATAATGTTGTACACTTGAAATATAATGTTATATGTTAATTATATCTCAATTTTTAAAAAGCAATTCATTCTACATAACTGAAAAGTAAAGAAAGAAATCAGTATGGAAGGATTTTTTTCCTTAACACAATTGTGTTTTGTTTTGTTTCTTCCAGAGGATCAATGTTATACATAATGGAAGGCCAGATAGTAGTGTTGTTCAGAACATGGGCTGTGGAATAGACAGGCCTTTCTTTTGTTAACGGTGTGTCCCTGGGCAAGATGATAAATCTGTCTGAGCCTATTTCTTCATCTGTAAAACAAGGTAAGACCTCATTGGATTATAGTGAGAATTTAATGAGATTATATATATAATGTCCTTAGCATTTGGTAAACACACATTATTTGAAAACCGCTGTTATTAACTATTACTACTACTACTATGTTAATGAGATAGTCGTGTTCTATGTAACTATAACTACTTAATATATTATTCTACATGCTGGTATCAGAATTTTCAAGTATGAAAATTTACAGAAGACATAAATGAGAAGAAATAGAGAAAAGGAGACTCACTGGGCAAGAAAAACTAAGAATATTTGTAAAGGTGTGGGAAAAACATACTCTTTAAAAACATTCTATCCAATATATACGGAGTTGTTACAAATATATAATTAACATCACCAGTCTATTGATTAAGTAGTGAAAGGGGATGAAAAAGCAGTTTAACAAGTATGTTATCAAAGTTTATTAGTTAAGAAATGCAAAATAAAATAACTTTAGGTCTCATATATCTTTTAAAGTTTCAAACACAAATAAAAAATAAAAAGAGTGGATATTGGAAAAGACATTGGAAGAAGGCACTGACTGTGGAACAAAACAAACACATCTGACTTTGCCTCTTACCAGCTGTGAGCACAGGTATGTTACCCTCCTACCCTGTGCCTCAGTTTCATTATCCGCACATAAGACAGTAACAGCATCTGACAGACTCATTGTGAGGATTAAATGAAAAAGAGACATTTTCTCAAAGCACAACACCTGACTCTCAACAAAAGATCTCATTGTCCTTGTCATCATTATCTTCATTGTTACTTATGTGCTGATCTTATTACAGGCAGAATTGGAAAAGAAGCTAGTACTTCAGGAGTCCTCAGAGCAATATTTAATAAGAGCTATAAAGTTACATATATGCCTTAATTTGTTGTAGGGAGAAACTTAAAGAGAAAAATATTGCCTGATTAAAAATGTTTATAGCAATGCTAATTATGGCCTTCAAAATAATACAAATAAGTATATGTTCAACCTCACAATAATCAGAAAAATGCAAATTAAAGCAAGATGGCTTCTTTTACTTATCAGCAGTGGTACTCCAAAGGAGTGGTGTTGGTATAAGTAGTGAGCAGGAAGGAGGGCAGGCAATAAGAAGGTGAATTGTTTGTAGAGAATTTTAAAAAAATTAATTAAACATGTCATCATGCTCCAATGATTCTAAAATACTTCACTGGTAAAATATTCTTCCCTAAAGGGAGGGGCAGGCTGCTCCCACTGCCCCCACCTCAGCATGCCCCTGCCTAGCAGAACAGGAAAAATATAAAAGATTGACAGCATCTGTGTTAGGGTATGCCCATACACTGTTGGTGGAAGCATATAGCTTTTTGGATGGCAAATTGGAAAGATTTCATCAACATCTTAAATGTGCATTTCCTTTCACCCAGTAATTCCACTTCTTGAAATCTAGAGCCCTGAAATATTCCTAAATGTACCCAAAGATATATGCACAGAAAAAGTCAGAAAAGGGGATAATATGGGGCACAACCTAAACATTATCCACTAGGGGAGTGGGTAAACAAATTATGGCACATGGCAGAATTTCCTTGAATGGTTGGGAGACTGGACTGTATATATCTCTCCTCAGACCTCTTCTGACTCTCCCCATTTTAGGCCCAATTCAACCAAGATGTTACCTCTAAGCTATAGCCCTTATCTATGGCTAGTGTCTGTCTTGCCTTTTCCTCTACACACTTATCTGTTATAAGGAACAAGAGAGGGCAGCTGAAGCCACAGTAGCTAGATAATTGAGGATTCAAGGATCCTGGCTCCCAACCCTTTCATCTCAAAATAACTAATATGCATCTGTCAAATGCCTCCTAGTTAGAGCCTGATCCAATAGACACACCCAGAATTACTCAAGCTACACTTTAAATTCAGTCTCATTTATTATCCCTATAACTTAAGGAGGTAGAGTATGTCCATTTCACATGAGAAAACTATGGCTTAGAAAAGTTCAGTGGTTTCTCCAGCTTGTGAATAGTAGAGTCAGGATTAAGCCGAGACTGTGGGAGCACAGGTTCAGTGAAGATACTGCCTTTTGTTTTGTAGAAGTGAAATAACATTATGTATCCAGTTTTCTGTAAATATCGTTTAAGCTTAACTTCGATTATACCCTTGCTTTGAATCATCAAACTAATAAATAATTCAAAGTGGTTAACATTGGGATGGATATTTAAAAACTATTAGTTTAAATTGGCAATAATATTCACGCACTACAAGCTGTTGAAACAACCACCCAAAAGAACTAGTGATCTAATTCTAGTTACTGCAGGTGATAAGACTTTATGTGCCATTGGTAACAGAAGCTAATGACAGCAAAGAAATCAAATTCAGTCAATATGGGAGTCAGTCACTGAAGTGAAGAAAACACGTGTAGTTTGGTCAAGGCTTCTGCGCATCCTTAAAAGTGGAACCAAATTTGGCTTTTACCAATGCTGCCTCTGGCTCAACTATTTTTAATTTTCTAATGTAAAAAGGTGAAAAAGGCTGAGGTTAGCAAACTGGAGCATTATCTTAATTGTTTTTTAAAACATTTAAGAAACTATGCCATTTTCAGATTCTGTTAATTTAATAACATTAGACAAATCACAGTGAGTAAGCAGGTCAAGAACCTGAGAAGCCTGAATGATAAAATTAAAACATTAAGCAGGAACACTCCTATTTAACAGCTTGCACATGCATGCCAAGTGGGGCGAATGTCTATGGTTCACCGAACTGTGTTGTATGCCAGACACTTCAAAGAACATTCCAGAGAGACGGTCTGACTTACTGGAAGTTTAAAGGCTCAAGCCTCATATTTTGTCCTGTTTTTTTAAAAGAGATTTTATTATTAAATATTTAAACATTTTACAAGAAAACTAATCCAGTGTCTACAAATTAATGACATATATTTTTTTAAATGAGTAAAAGAAAAAGAAAACAGGAAAAAACAGTACCCTGGAGTAAAAGAGACTTAAAGGATCTAACAATCAAATGCACTATGTGTGGATCTTATTTATATTCTGATTTAAACAAATATACTATCAAATGACATTTTTGAGACATCAAAGAAATTTGGTTGTGGAATTGGAATTAGATCTTAGCAATAAATTGTTAGTTTTTTTAATGTAGCTTTGTGGTATGTAAAAAAATGTTCATGTTTTAGAGATGGATCCTTAATACATGAAGTAACAAAAGTACATTTTTGTGATTTCCTTTTAAATATTTTATCAAGAAAAAAGTGACAGGTGAAGTAAATATCAGCAAACTTAACATTCCCTGAGTAATTAATTCCCAAGGTAATGGGAACTTATTGTACCTTTTCTTTTTATGAAAGTTTAAATTTTTCAAAATAAAGTTTTTACAAAATACCCACAAAATTTAACTGAGGGTGTGGTTATGGTTACAACTCTAGATCTTCTAGACGCATGAAGAGTCTGCAACGGTCATCACGAACTATATAAACAACTTTACAGACAAAGTTAGTTTGTCTGTTTTATTTGCCATTACGGTTTTAATAAACTCTTTGACAAGAAAGAAACATATTCTGAGGTCATCAGAAACCTCCATTTGCCAAAGTTGTTCCGAATGGCATCTCTGCTTCCGCTCTTGATCTTCTCTAGTCCTTCTCCATCTACTAGCCAGAATTATATTTAAAATCATAATTCTGGTCATCTCATTCTCTGCTTAAAAACCCTCAATAGATTCCAGTCCCTGGAATAAAATCAAAAGCTCCATCATGGCTCATACAGTCCTCTATGAACCAGCTCCTATATCTCTCCCACCTCCTCTTGACCACTCACTATGCTCCCACCTCGCTGGCTTCTTTTAGCCCTTCAGCGGCTAAGGTCTGTCCTGGCCCATGACCTTCCCTGAGCTGCTTGCTCACTCTTCTTGGAACATCCTCCTTAACACTTGTCCACAATACACTCCTCCACCCATTGTTTTCTCCCCTACCAAAATAGCTCTTTTCTCTTTTAGCGATTTTCACAATTTATTTGGGTTCATTTGTTTCATGTCTATTTTATCTACTCTTCTCCATGTGTATTCTGTTTACCACTGTACAGCCAACAATATTCAATTTTTATTAAATTAGTAAAGAAACATTTCTTCCCAAACTTCCATTCCCATAAGTATCATACAAATATTGAAATTTAGTTTTGAAGTATTGAAAAAAAAGGAGTTTGGTGAATATTATCCAAAAAGTGTAGCGAGTTATGATTAGGTTGCTGAGCAAAACTGTAGAAAAGGAAGATGTCAGCCCACTATGATTCTTGGTGTGTTTGAGTTCAGAAACTTCTATTTCTCAGAAATGCCTTTTCTGCTCAGTCAGTGCTCTTGACTTCTGTACTAGTTCTCTGCTATGCAATGAAACACAGCCCTCACCAACAGCAGAGATGCAAAAATGGGATCCAGGCAACTGATCAGGATCTCTCATTCCCAGGCCATGGAGCAAAAGTTGGCAGCATACATACAAATATGTACAGATCCACAATCACAGGGAGCTTTTAAACACACTTGCCTAAAAATTGAGAGCTCAAACATACACAATTTGAAAAAGAGAATTAACAAATTTGAGCTAGTGGACTTACATATAACTATATACCATATGATGATTTTTAAAATTTAACACTATGCAGTACTAAAGATGTGCCAGATGCTGTTGTGATTTGTAGCTATTGCCTCATTTAAAGACTTAGATTATACATTCTTTCTCAGATTATATGGAACATTTGTAAAAGTGACCATGTACTGGGTCACAAAGCAGATCTCAACAAATAATGAAAATTCAACATTTATAGATCTAATCACATGTGGTAAAAGGACAAAAAGCATGTTAAGACAACAGTTTCTCTGACAAAGGCCAAGAGAGGCAAGGAGGGAGAGAAAGGGATGGGTGAAATGAAGAAGTAAAACTAAAATATTTGAGAGAAAGAGAGGAGAGAAAGAGAGAAGGAAGGAAGGAAGAAGGAAGAAAGGAAGGTAGGAAGGAAAGAAGGAAGGAAGAAAGGAAGGAATGTGGGGTTCTCTTAATGGTCCAGAAAAAATAATCTGCATATGTAATACAGAGAAACAAAGATAAGCAAATGTGGTAAAATACTGACATTTGGGAAACTGTGAAGGTGTATGAGAATTCTTTGTAATATTTTTCAATTTTTCTAAAAGTCTGAAATTAAGTTAAAATATTTAAAAAGTTATAGCTCATGGTAACCTCAATTTATGGGTGAATGAGTATCACATTATCTTCTTCACATTTTAAGTCTTTCTTAATTAAAAGATAAAAAGAAAAAAATTTCAATCGAGTGCAACAAATCTTTTCATAAGAAGAACCCCTAGTGTCAGAAGGGATGAGGCTGTCATTCACCCACAGAAATCTGCCTCTGAAACAAGATGCTCTGCAAGCAGAGGGGGCTGAGAGCTTAGTTCCCACTCATCTATCGAGCTGGTGGCCCTGTGCAGGAAATGACCTGCCAACTTTTCGGTCCTGACTCCACATGTCATTTATTTACATTTGGCAGGTTTTCTTTAAAACAGGATAAATAGATAAATAAATATGAAAACACACAAAAGGGAGGCAGTCAGGGCATAAAAAGGGATTAAGAAGTACTAATAGGCAGTTACAAGACAGTCATGAGGATGTAAAATAGAGCATAGGGAATATAGTCAATAATATGGTAATAATTATGCTTGGTGGCAGGTGGGTACTAGATTTATCAGGGAGATCACTTTGTAAGTTATATAAATGAAACTAAGATGATATTGAATGTCAACTGTAATTGAAAATAAAAAAAAAAATTTAAACCCAAAATTGTTTACCCATTATTCAGTTTCTGCACAAGTATGATAATGTCATTCAGTCAGTATTTCTAGGATACTCACTATAGACAAAGCACTGCACTGGATATAGTAAAAAAAGTATAAAAATAAATATAAGACATGGACAAATGCTCACCCACACCCACAATCTGACAGAGAAAGCAAAGGCACAAGGGTTTATGTGTACCTGAGATTCTACTGTCCACTTTCATTTTTGCTGCTTTATCTCATTTTCATACCAATTCTGTGAAGTAGAGTTCTTCATTCCTATTTTATAGCTGAAGATGCCCAGAGAAATTACAAATTAGCCCACAATTACACAACTACTAAGTGACAATGCCAGGAGTTTACCTCAGGTCTGAGTCCAAAATCCATGCTCTTTCCACATCGCCCTGTTTATAAAAGTCACAAAAACATAAATACCATACAATTCCACTTACTCAACACTCTCAGGGATGAGTCATGTTGGACAGAGGAGTAAGCGAAAGGCCATCCTCTAGGAAACATTGTCCGAAACCTTCTAAGATTAGAGCAGAGAATACTTCAGAAGCCTGTGGGAAAGACGCTTTTCCTCCCTGCATTTCTTTTCCCTCTTGGGCTTCTAGCATTTGAAGTCTAGTACATGTGATGTCTGACATGTCCCCCCTAAAATTCCAGCAGAAGAGACCCAAAGATCCCTTTTTCTTTTTGCTCCCTCCAAGTACAAATCAGATAGATAGATAATTCAGAAATAATCTTAGTACATACTAAGGGAAAAAAAATAGGAAACATTTACAGAAAATACAACCAGCATAAAGCAGTTGAATTTCCAAAGCACAATTTTCTGATACCAGATTGGACATCCACCCAGCACTGAATGTTAAAACACAGCCCTTGGTCCTAAAGGTGGCTTTCAATACTTATCTTGTCCTTAGTCCTAGAAATGGGTCTAAACATCCTTCTACTGCTTCCATGTGCAATCTCCCTGTATTTTAGATTTCTCATCTGTATAAAAAGGGGATAATAAAAATATCTATCAAATGGGAAGATCAAGTAAGTACACAGCACATAGCAAACACTTATCACATTTTTTTCTTCTCTTTTCCCATCTCTGCACATGTACATCACCATCATCGTCGCCATCATCCTGATGATTACAGCTAAGGACTGAGTACCTACTGTGTCTCAGGCACCATTCTAAGCACTTAACATGCATTAACTAAGTTAATGCTCACCACAATTTTATGAAGTAGGTACAATGACCACTTTCATTTTATGAAGACACTGAGGCACCAAGAGGACAAACAAGTTGCTTGAGTTCAGAAGCTAGGACTCAATCTAGCCAGCTGGGCTCCAGACCCAGCACTTGTAACCACCATGCTATGCCACATACAAGATGGATTCTTCTGTTCTGAAAATTAGCCATCCAGATTTATATCCCTCCAACTCAGTTTGCCTTTCTGGTCCATCTCCATCTCCAAACAGGGCCTATAAGCTGACATTAGAGCAAGAAGAGAGAGAATTGAGGGAACATATAAAAGAGCCTACAAGTATATCTAATCATATAATCACAGAGATATAATTTATGATTAAAAGTATAGCTATTTTATAATCTTCAGTTTTATTGGAATTCTTAGAGCAGGCATTTAATACTTCCAAAAATCAATTTAAAATGTTTAAAGTAGATTCATTATGGGGAAAAAATTACCAAGCATTAGTAACTTTGGAAAAGAAGAAGGGACTGCATATAGGAGGGAGTGTATTTGTTTTTTTATTTAATGTCAGTTAAACTGTTTAAAATAATAACTGATCAGTAAATGGTGAATATTTTCCTATGTAATTGGGACCATGATTAAGAACAAGGATCAAGAGCTGACATGGGCTGAATTTCAGCAACACTACTAGCTGTTTGAATTTGACTTAACTTCTGTGTTTTCTCATTTTAAGTGGGAATAATGATGCCAATCATCTAGGGATATTGTTAGGCTTAAAGTAAGACAATATAATTAAGGTGCATGGTATAGTATATTTTTTTCTAACATCACTGTAACTGCTGAAGAGTATCCTGTCTTATGGCTGTGCCAGAAATCATTACCTAGTCCCACACTGTTAACATTTGGATCATTTTCAATACTACCAATATAAAAAGATTTTCCAAATTTCTGTTTATTTCTTTACGGTTAAATCCTAGAAGTGTTTGGAGGAATCAAAGAATAACAACATTGTAATCTTGTGACACACATTATCAAATTATCAACCAATGTGTAGTTTTACCAAGTTAATCTCTATATTGAAGGTATTTAACCAATTCTTACCGCTAATTGATTATTCTAAAGAAATATGCTAATTTTATAGGCCCAAAAAACCCCATGTTGTTATTTTACTTATATATTAGATGTTTCAATTTCTTCTTTTCTTGTACTATAAAGCTCTTAGGCTCCATAAAGTATGAGGCCAGCAGAGAAATATAATAATTTGGAATAGGTAAAAATTTTAATGTAGCATATTAAAGATGTGGCATTTCAAGTCATTTATGTGGGGACAATTTCCCAAGTTTTCGAAGTTCTCCCTAAAGCATCTCCCACAGGGAATGGGGGCAGGGGTTGCTGGCAGGTTGAAATAACTCTTATCTTGCTCAATTTATACCACATTTATCTGTTTCATATATTGAACTTATTGGTAAATTGAGCTGAAGTGTTCTGGACCTGAAAACAAAAACAAAACCACATTTAATGAAAGGTTTTGGGACAACTAGCATTTTGCGATATAAAATAAATGACTCTCTCACATTCTATACAAAAATATTTATCAGCTATTAAAACATTAAATGGAGGGAAACTCTATAAACTATCAGAAAATATGAGCAAGCATTAATTTCTTTTCAAGCACATTGATAAAACTAGAGACCATAATGAGAGGCACTGTTTGAGCCTCGGACACAGATTCAAATGTTTTTTTGTGGCCAAAAAAGTGTGGACATACTACATAATTACAATGCCAAGGGTTGGCTTAGGGCACCAAACATCCTCATTATTTCTATCAGCATCCCAAGGTCACTCCAAAATGTACACTCTACATAAAACTGTGCAAAACAAACAAATGTAACTGAAGGGCATATCCTAGTATCTTATACTGCAAGCAAATGCTTGACACTAAGCCCTTCCTCTCCCTAGACATTCTGGAGCCTGTACTGCTGCTCTCTGGAGTCACAATGTCATCAGCACAGAAAAGCTCTAAGAAGTTCTACCATGGAAAAAGAAAACTAACTTCATTTACTCACCACTTCCTAAATTCATCTGACTACAGAAGCCTTCCCTCAACATGATACCTATTAATATCTATAGAATTCATGGAACACACCTTAGTAAATGCCAGGATATATGAAAATTAGTATTGGAATGGGAAAATGCTGGGGAGAGAAGTGCCTTGTGAAAGGTGTAGTGTCCATTAATTAATTATTTTACCAACAGTCAACTTGAGGTTCTCTCTGATATTGTGATCTGCTGACACCTAGTGCCGATGTTTTAATTTAGCACATACACATAATTTCCTACAATATATTGCTACCCATTTAAATAAAACTCCCTGCCTGTAGACTGCCTTGAATTTAAGTTCTTGTATATCATCATGATGAACTTATATCTTGGAATAGTATCAAATGTTTATATAAACGACCCGCAGGGCTAAAAAAGTATGCTGCTTGTACTTTTTCTCAAGTGTTAAAATGTCTTATGAAATTATACATATGAAAAATGTGTCAAGTACTACTTGTTCTGACCTTTTTATGTTATACTCATAAAAGGAACTGAATTAGAGTGTATTTGAGATAGAGCTAGAAGGTTCAGAGAGAGAAGTCAGACCATTCTACAAAAACTCAAGATTATTACTGGAATAAAGATACAACAGGTGTATCTTTTAGTAAATTCTTGAACTTTATTTTCTTTTACCCCGAAAGTACCCCTTGGGTTCTAAATATCGGGAAAAGAAAAGGAAGAGGTAAAGGTAATATAATTGCAGTAATAAGCATTCTCCTGCACCAAGGACAGTGGTCATTTGGTCCAGCCATTTAAAATTCTTAATTTGAATTGTAAAATGTTAGGTCTATGAGCATTAAGATTCAATTCATAATCTGTATTAAATGTGCCTCTGTATGTTTACTTTAATAATGTCAGTGCAAATGCTGTTTGCATAAATATATTGTATTAATAACTTCCAGGTTCTTTTGCTACTAGTTTGAGATAATCAGATCTTATATTTTAGTGAGAATTCTGGTGCTACAAAATCCTAGAATGTCAATTTTAATTGAGTATTACTTGATAACTCTTATTCACCATACGATTGACTTAGTATTTTGAGTATTTGAAATCTGAATTAAATAGTATCTAATCTAAGTATTGCTGAGAACCAAAACCCAATTCCTCACTGTGCATTTACTTGTTCACTTATAGCTAAGTTATTGTGAATATGTTATATGTGCATGTGTGTGTTCTGTGCAAATTCCATTTCTAACTGGAACGTGGCACTGACAGTTAAAGTGCTGGTTCTTTTGATTTTGCCATGTCTAGGCTACTGTGTGACATGTGATAACTTAACCCTCTATCAACCCCCTATGAGGCTTTATCCATACATTTTGGCATGATGTCCTTTGGCTTTCATTGGATATAAATAAAATACTAAACTCAATGTAAACTCAGGCACTCAAAACTTCATGTTTTAAGGTGCTCACTTGAACAATCATAAATAATCACTTGGTTTTAGATTAGCAATGCAAATTTTTTTTAATCTTGTAGAGAATTTGTGGATTTCTACAAACGTATGCTTGGATCATAGACGGAGAAACACTGCAATGGATCAATTCAAGAATATTTATTGAGGCTATTGTGTGCCTGGCACAGGGAATCCAACAATCAGCAACTGCCTGTCCTTAAGAACAGCCTTACAGTCTAATGGAAAGGAAGACAACAGACAAGTAATTATATAATTTCAGACAGTGATTAGTGCTGTAAGGAAAGTGAGCAGGATAAGGGAACAGAGAGTGAAAAGGAGAGGCTGGCAGGAAAGGCATCCTGTCTGACATCTGAGCAGACACCTAAATGAATATTATTTGGGGAATAGTTTTCTAGGCAGAAGAGTAAGTGTAGAGGCTTTGGGACAGGGACGTACTGGAGTGTTTGAGGACCACCCCAGAGGCCGCTGTGGCTGAAACATGAGCCAGGAAAACAATGTCAGAGAAGTGGCCAGGGCCCAAATCACAGCATTCTGCAATGTAGTAATGATTTTGGTGGTAGTTCTTAGGGAAAAAATGGGATTGCAGAGGCATGCATTAGATAGATGTGAGATGTATATATTGTCTCTAAAACTCCACTCTTTTTTTTCTCTTAATTTGTAAAATCAACTTTATTGAGGTATAATTTACACATGACAAACACACCTATTTTAAGAGTACAGTCAGGTAAGTTTTGGCAAATGTATACATGCATGTCGCCATCATTATAATCAAGACAAAGAATTTTTCCATCATTCCAAAAAGTTCCCTGTTCCCTTGAACTCTGTCCAGAGCCAGGACACTCTGTCCCCAGCCCCTGAACTCTGACCAGAGCCAGGACACTCTGGAATTTGGGGACTCATTTTTAATGTGGACTTTGAAGACCTAGATCTATGTTGTCTGATATGGAAGCCACTAGCCACATGTGGCTAAATTTAAATAAAATGAACAATTCAGTTTCTCAGTTGCATTGGCCACAATTAAGTGCCTCACAGCCAACCTGTGGCTAGTGGCTGTCATAATGGACAGGACACGTGTAGGACTCTTCCATCCTTACGGACAGTTCTATTGGGCAATGCTGAGATGTTACCTTGATGGAATTTGACCTCTGCCACACAGCATGAAAACTGAGTAAATCCTAGAAATCACCTTATCTAGCTTTATGTTATTATCTGTGTTTACTACCTTTATCACCGAGTTAATAAAGCCCATGGGTGTGGAAGGGGGAAGAGTATTCACAGGGACAGTAATTAAGGAGTTATTCACTACACAGAAATTCTTTCTCCATTACTACATTTAAAGGATATCCAATTATTATTTGGGGAAATGGTAATTTCCCTTATAACTCATAAAGCATAATTTAAGTAAAATTAAACCTCAAAATAGTAGTCTTACTTAATCTATAAATATATACATATACATATTTTGGAAGGGGGATTCTAAAGCAAATATGCTAACATATTAACATTTGTTAAATCTAGTAGCGGGTGGTACATGAATAGTTTTTATATTCTTTTCTGTATACTTTCAAATGTTTGAAATATTTTCTGGCATACCTCAGAGATACTGGGGTTTGTTTCCAGACCATCACAATAAAGCAAATATTGTAATAAAGCATGTCACCACAATTTTTTTGGTTTCCCAGTGCATATAAAAGTTATATTTACACTATAATGTTGTCTGTTAAGTGTACAATAGCATTGTCTAAAAAATGTACTTACCTTAATTTAAAAATACTTCATTGCTAAAAAATTTTAACCATCATCTGAGCCTTCAATGAGTTGTAATCTTTTTGCTAGTGGAGAGCTTTGCTTCAATGTTGATGGCTACTGACTAACCAGGGTGGTGGTTGTTGAAAGCTGGAGTTGCTATGTCAATTTCTCAAAATAAGACAACAATGAAGTTTGCTGCACAGACTGACTCCTCCTTTCATAAAGGATTTCTCCGTAGCACGTGATGCTGTTTGATAGCATTTTACCCACAGAACTTCTTTCAAAATTGGAGTCAATCCTTTTAAACAGTGCTCCTTTATCAACTAAGTTGATGTAATATTCTAAATTCTTTGTTGTCATTTCAACAATCTTTCCAGCATCTTCTCTAGTAGACAGAGACACAAAGTGAGCAAATACTGTTGGAAAAATGGCATCAATAGACTTGCTCCATGCAGGGTTGCCACACACCTTCAATTTGTAAAAAATGTGGTATCTGCAAAGTGTGATAGAGTGAAACAATAAAAAACAAGGTATGCCTATAAAATAAAAAAAAAATAGGATTTCATTTTAAATGTTGGACAAAGATATGTAATATTATCAAGATTGTTCTTGAACTGATTAAATAAAACAGGTTAAAAACAGTATGCATTATAGTATAGTATGATGGTTAGTATAGCATAAGTCACTATAGCATAATGGTTAAGCACACACGCTCTGGAGCCAGATTGTTTGGGTTTTTATCCTAATTATGCCACTAGTAGCAGTGAAACACTGAGCAAATTACTTCTCTGGTCTCAGTTTTTTCATCTGTAAAATAAGAAAATAGTAACTGACTCACAGGGATATTAGAAGGATTAAATAAATAAATGTAGAGACCCTGGTGCACAATAGATGCTCAATAAGTGGTTAAAGGTATGATGATAACAGAACAATTCTGTTTTCTTTAAAAAGTAGTTTTAGAAAAAAGAAATGGAAAGATGCATCAAAAATGTTAATAACTGTAACTTCTGATAAGAAATTTTAATTTTCTAGATTTTTACTTATTTTTCTAAACACCCTACATCAAGTAATTCCTTTTGTAGTTTAAACAATAGAAACAAAATATTGGCTTAAGCCCTTCCCTCAAAGTGCCCACCAGTTTGATCCTTGGATCAGGACCAGCTGTATCAGAGAACTTGACAGAAATACAAATTCTCAGCCTTCATCCCAGATATATTCAATTTGGAGTAGAGCCCAAAAATCTGTTTCGGCCTTACATTGATTCTGCTTACTAAAGTTTGAGAACTACTGTGCTAAGGCATAACTTCTAGCTTTGTACTTCACCTCTCTCACCTTTACATGATAAATACAGCCAATCATTCTTCCTTAAATACACTATGCAGTTCTTGGTTCATGAAGTCCTCCTTCCACTCCTGGATATACTTTCTCCATGATTTTTTTTGAGAATAGCTCCTCTCTGTCCCCAGTTACTGCCAGATAACAAAAATGAAAATGCTTTCGGGAACCAGGCAGGTAATTTGTGTTAAGGAGGCCTGGTGTGCAACCTTAAAGAGTAAATTGTTGGCCACTGCCCAAAAATGTTTACATTTTTAAAAAAGTTAAATTGCTGCTGGCCAAACAAAAACACATCTAAACCAAGTTTAGTCAATGGCCACCAGTTTGTACTCACTTTTTGGCTAATTGTCTTAAATCACTAAAAAGTTGTGAAATAGTAGAAAGAGGGAGGGTTGAACATGGAAGAAAACCCTG
Organism: Macroglossus sobrinus; assembly: GCA_004027375.1. Classification (NCBI taxonomy): domain Eukaryota; kingdom Metazoa; phylum Chordata; class Mammalia; order Chiroptera; family Pteropodidae; genus Macroglossus; species Macroglossus sobrinus. Next base: position 60,887 of record PVKZ01001265.1, read on the forward strand.
ATTTGAAGCCCAGCTCTGCTACTTGCTAGCTGGGTGGTAATAATGATAATAATGTTAAGCTTTCAGAATTATATCTTCACATCTGTATAAGGATAGTACTTCCTATCTCATGGGATTGTTTTAAAGATTAAGATAATGTACTTAAAAACAAGTGCCTTATAAGGCCACAATATATTTTTCATAGAATTTGTGGTATTTATTTTCCTGTATTGTTTTGACTAATTATAAACTTTATTCTACTTGAACTTATAAACAGTTTAGATTAGCCTATCTCTTCTATTAGACTCTGAGCTCCTTTGGGATAGGGATGGCCTTCTGCAACCCTTTATGTTCCTATAACTACTTCAGTAATTAAGTCCCTCCCATATTTACCCTGAGCTTCAACAAAAGCTTGGGATCCAAAATCTGATCATCTGGAATAGGGCTCTGAAATAACATAGCCAACTCTTAGACCGGATATACATTTCATAGGAGAAAGTATGTGGCTGACTTAAAACAGTCCCCAAAGTTTTGATTCCTTTCCTTTTCCAACATAAAAGAGAAAAAACAATGATGGTTGTTCTGTTATGAAGTGGATGCCTTTTGTTTTTACCTTAAGTAGATGCCTTTAGCTTTTACATTTACCAGGTTAAAAGCAATACAGGAAGTCCCAAGTGCCATACTAAAAATTGTGGGGGAAAAAAATGGGTTTCAGTTTTAACTAAATTTTGGCAATTCAGATACATGTGATGCTAAGCTGACGGCTGTAGAAGAGTTATGTATTGGAGCAGCTAGCATTAGTTACCCAGCTCATTTTTCCCATCTGGGATACTGAAACAAAAAGAAAAATCTTATGTATCCCACAGAGATCTTGTGAAAGTTATCTGACAATTAAGATCATTGGATTTGGGAAGACAGGGACAGACGCATGTGTATCTCATATAAACAGGTTAGAAACTTTCAGCACTCCCACGGCCTTATAAATAACAGTATGTCATATTTTTTCCTAACAAAATTTTTTTCTTACTTTAAGTACACATGCTTTCTAAGTGCCTGTAAAAAATGAATTCACTTACTGAACTTGGCATGGTTAATATCACCGCCCCTTTATTTATGTTCGCTTTCTTACTTTCTGGACTTTGACTGCATCGACAGACTCACTAAATAAGTGACTTTCAGGTTAAATGATCTAATTTAATTTAGAACTGCATGAAAACTTACCTCCTGTCCCTCCCTCCATTAACTATGCTTTATACTAGGGCATTTCTATTTTTCCCCCTCAAAAGTATAGTCCTTAAAACTAGGAAAAGCATAGTAACAAATTGGTTTAAATATTAAATTTAGTTTGGGAAGGATGTTTCTAAACAAGGTTCCATATGAGAAAATGAGTATTGGATCAGTCAAATGGATTGTGCTTGACAAGTAAGAGAAAGCTCTATTTTTTCAGTAGGTTGGGAAGAGGTTATTTTTCAGGGTACAATTCAGAATGACATATTCAGGTACAATTTTTAAAATTTCACTGTTCATATATGTATTAACAATAAGGAAAATTGGCTTAGTGATATTAAGGCAAGTGAATGACTGTTAGAATTGCACACTGTTGTCAGCTTTCACGTGCTCTGAGGCTTTCATAATTTAATTCTTTGATTCTGTATAAGGAATATAAAATTTCACTACAGTTGTAATTCCCAGTCATGGTAAAAAATAATTTCCACTTAAAAGGCAGATCTAATTTCTCTGTTTAAAATAATCAAAAATCAGTTCCAAGACCACTTACAGTTACCACCAAACTATTATCAAAAGAGAAATGACTTTTCCTGCATGAATTAATTCTTTAAGAAAAACTTTATCGAAAATTATCCTCTTCAAGATAAGTAGCATTACCTATCTTGTTTGAAGGTAACATTATTTTTGCATGAGCCAAGCAGAATTGGGTGAGAAAATAATTAGCATTTGAAGAATTTCTCTTCCAAACATATTTCTTTTTAAGAGAATTATAGAAAATAATTAGGTGAAAGTCAGTACTAATATCCTTTAGGAATATCTTTCTTACAGATGGTTCGTTTCAAGCATCAAATTGTATTTACTCAAAAAAACCTAATGAGGTAAAAAGTTCCCTTGGCAGCTACAAAAGACTCAAGTCTCATGGACTGCACTAATATACCCTATTTTGTGCCAAATATTTCAGAAGTTTTGAGGAAGTTCACTTATCTATAAGGTTTCCAAAGTAAGAATTTTCTGAATAAGTGAAATAGATGATTGTACAATAATAATTAAAATACTAGCTTTCGATTAATAGACGAATGTGTTCTGCATAAAAAGGTAGGTTCCAAGTACACAAGTAATAAAATAAAGCTCTTTCTCCTTAAAGGTACCATTCTCACATTCCCGAGTCACTGAGACTCGGAGGCCTAACAAAGGACTGATCTTAATAGCTCAGGATAAGATGACATATACAAACATATGTACACTATGTGGAGGAAAAGGGGGCCACATTATAAACTTGGCAAGCTTAGGGGAGGCAGGCCTTACAAACCCAGAGACCAAAGTAACCCATACAGGGTAGTTTGAATGCAAAAATTCCTCACTAAAAGAGGGTCATGGTGGGTAGTCTCATTCTAGGCCTGTAGAGTCATTTGACAAAGGTCAATATTTACCCTTGAAATTGTCTATTGTCTTTGTGCACCTACGATAACATACCTTTGAAACGTCAGAGTAATTTTCTTTTCCAGATCCCTCGAAGGCATAGCCGCTAGCCACAGAACACAGGACCATTGTTATCTTGTTGCCCACATACCATCTCTATATGTAGTAAAGGTTCCCCCAGTGTAAAAGAAATATGTGTCTTTGCGTTTACTTTTTATCCGATTTCAGAGATGATCCCCCCTTTGCCTTCTCCCACCTCTCTAATCTACCACCAATGAATTTTACATAACCCTCCTTAGTTCTGCCTCTTCATTTGATTCTAATGTACAAAATAAGCTGCAAAACTGCCATTCTTTGGAATACCTTCACAATTCGTTGAGATTTTGCTTCCCAGCTCTAACTTTTATAAGACTTTTTCTTATGCTGCATGTTCTTCTGTCAATAACTATAACAGTAACCAGGAGTTAGTTACTATTTTATTAACATTGGCCTAATCTTTCCTGCCTATATTCCTGTCAGTAAAATGGGTACAGATCTAGCTCTGAATGCCTATCCAGTCACTTACTTTCTGCATGAACATGAGCAAGTCATTTCCTTTCTGGACGTGTTTCCTAACGAGGTTATAAAGAAGAGTAAATGATATTATGAATATAAATGCTGACAGACATATATTAAGAACTTGATGATAGCTGTTATTACTCTGAGAAGAGGTATGATTTATACTGCGAACTGCAAAGACGTACAGAGAACAAGGAAACAAATGGCACCTCAGCGACCCCCAGTTGTGGGGGGGGGAGCAGAATTGGGGTCTCAGTCACCTCAGTGGCTTGGAATAGCGGAGGAACGAGAAAAGAAATGTGTGGCAGAAAAAAAAGACTTTAACAGTCCGAGAATCAATTCCCTATTTTTTTCCTTTTTCTCTTATGCCCTCCAGCCTAGGGAAAACCATTTCATTCAACTTCCCAGCCCGCCATATCGCTGGACATTTATTTACTGTACCTTCTTCACTGAGAGCCTTCCATTTCGCTCCCCTTCTGGAAGTGAGCTTCAGATTCTGCTTCCGACACACATTCTCCGTAACTCCGTTTTTACCAAGTTTCCCTGTATCCTTCCCTCCGCCGAAGAGGGAAGTGAAGCTGGATCGCAGTGCATCCTAGGAAAGGTGGTCTCTCACACTCTTTTGAGTGGGCCCAGGAGTAGGGAAGACTGCAAAGACGATTCAGTTAAAACTACAACTCCCTGCAGGCAACGTGAGTGACTAGCTTCCTTTCTGCCCCGCCTTCCTCTTCCTTCTTTCCGCAGGGGCTGAACCGCCTGGCCTCACGGTATTTGTAGTTTTTTACGTACCTAAGATCCTAGCACTCGACGGCCAGAAGAGAGGCTGGAGGACTCTAATTCCCAGAGGGCAGAGCGGAAGCTGCGCCTGCGCATTCTCAGTGAGGGCGTGTATGTCTGTGTGTCTGAGGGAGAGAGCGAGAGTCAGTGAGTGTGAGTGCGGGGTAGGGTGGTGGCCGTTACGTTCGGGGCAACGGCTACGGCAGTGGAGAAGTAAGAAGAGAAACAACGTCCGGTGCTTCCGCCTTCGCTTAGGAGGAGGAGGAGCTGGTAGGGAAAGGAAAGTGATTCGCCCTGGGCCTGGTCTAGACCGAGTCGGGCCGGTGGGGGTCTGGGCTATGAGCCTTTGAGGGTCGCTTGGGACGTGGAGCGAGACTCGAGAGCCGAGAGCTATGTCTCAGCCGCCGCCGCCGCCTCCGCTGCCGCCGCCGCCTCCTCCCCCCGAGGCTCCGCAGACTCCGCCGTCACTGGCGGCGGCAGCGGCGGCTGCTCCGGGGGGCCTCTCGAAGCGGAGAGACCGGAGAATCCTCTCCGGAAGCTGTCCGGATCCGAAGTGCCAGGCGCGTCTGTTCTTCCCGGCCTCCGGTTCTGTTAGCATCGAGTGTACCGAGTGCGGACAGCGGCACGAGCAGCAACAGCTGCTGGGGGTGGAGGAGGTGACCGACCCGGACGTAGTGCTACACAACCTGCTGCGGAACGCGCTGCTGGGGGTGACAGGGGCACCCAAGAAGAACACGGAACTGGTAAAGGTGATGGGCCTTTCCAACTACCACTGCAAATTGTTGTCGCCCATATTAGCTCGGTATGGAATGGACAAACAGACAGGCCGGGCTAAGCTTCTTCGGGACATGAACCAGGGCGAGCTGTTCGATTGCGCTTTACTGGGTGACCGCGCCTTCCTCATCGAACCAGAGCATGTTAACACGGTGGGCTATGGCAAGGACCGTTCCGGAAGCCTCTTATATTTACATGACACCCTTGAAGACATAAAGCGGGCCAATAAAAGTCAGGAATGCCTCATTCCAGTGCATGTGGATGGGGATGGACACTGCCTCGTGCATGCTGTGTCCCGGGCTCTTGTAGGCCGGGAGCTCTTCTGGCATGCCTTGAGAGAGAATCTGAAACAGCACTTTCAGCAGCACCTGGCCCGATATCAAGCCCTGTTCCATGACTTCATTGATGCTGCTGAGTGGGAGGACATTATCAATGAGTGTGACCCTCTGTTTGTGCCACCTGAGGGTGTTCCTTTGGGCCTGAGGAACATCCACATATTTGGCCTTGCCAATGTGTTACATCGTCCTATTATTCTGTTAGATTCTCTCAGTGGTATGAGAAGCTCTGGTGATTATTCAGCCACATTTCTGCCTGGGCTCATTCCTGCAGAGAAGTGCACTGGAAGAGATGGTCATCTGAACAAACCAATCTGTATTGCATGGAGTAGCTCTGGTAGAAACCATTATATCCCCTTGGTAGGCATAAAGGGGGCCGCTTTGCCCAAACTGCCTATGAATTTGCTTCCTAAAGCATGGGGTGTGCCTCAGGACCTTATTAAAAAGTACATTAAACTTGAGGAGGATGGTGGTTGTGTTATTGGAGGAGACAGAAGTCTACAAGATAAATACTTACTTAGGCTTGTTGCTGCTATGGAAGAAGTCTTTATGGACAAACATGGTATCCATCCTAGTTTGGTTGCTGACGTCCATCAGTATTTCTACAGGAGGACTGGGGTAATAGGAGTTCAGCCTGAAGAAGTCACAGCAGCTGCTAAAAAGGCAGTAATGGATAATCGCCTTCACAAATGTTTGCTCTGTGGTGCCCTTTCTGAACTTCATGTTCCTCCAGAGTGGTTGGCTCCAGGAGGGAAACTGTATAACCTGGCAAAAAGTACTCATGGACAGCTGAGGTCTGACAAAAATTATAGCTTTCCCTTGAACAATTTGGTTTGCTCATATGATCCAGTGAAAGATGTTCTGGTGCCAGACTATGGATTGAGTAACCTAACAGCTTGTAATTGGTGCCATGGCACATCTGTGCGAAGGGTCAGAGGAGATGGGTCTATTGTGTATTTGGATGGGGACAGAACTAATTCTAGGTCCACTGGTGGCAAATGTGGTTGTGGATTCAAACATTTTTGGGATGGTAAAGAGTATGACAATCTACCAGAAGCTTTTCCTATTACTTTGGAATGGGGTGGCAGAGTGGTCAGAGAAACAGTATATTGGTTCCAGTATGAAAGTGATTCATCTTTGAATAGTAATGTTTATGATGTTGCAATGAAACTTGTTACCAAGCACTTTCCAGGAGAATTTGGGAGTGAAATCCTAGTTCAGAAAGTTGTCCACACTATATTGTATCAGACTGCCAAAAAGAATCCTGATGATTATACTCCTGTAAATATAGATGGTGCTCATGCCCAAAGAGTTGGAGATGTACAAGGACAAGAGTTGGAGTCTCAACTCCCAACCAAAATTATTCTTACTGGACAGAAAACAAAAACTTTGCACAAGGAGGAGTTAAACATGAGTAAAACTGAAAGAACTATTCAACAGAACATTACGGAACAGGCTTCTGTAATGCAGAAACGGAAAACAGAGAAGTTAAAACAAGAACAAAAAGGGCAGCCCAGGACTGTTTCTCCCAGTGCCATTCGTGATGGTCCATCTTCTGCACCTGCTACCCCTACCAAGGCTCCCTATTCACCAACAACATCTAAGGAAAAGAAGATCCGGATAACAACTAATGATGGACGACAGTCCATGGTTACACTTAAGTCATCAACAACCTTTTTTGAACTTCAGGAAAGCATAGCCAGAGAATTCAACATTCCTCCATATTTACAGTGTATTCGATACGGCTTTCCTCCTAAAGAGTTAATGCCACCCCAAGCAGGAATGGAAAAGGAGCCAGTTCCTTTACAGCATGGTGACAGAATTACAATAGAGATTCTAAAAAGTAAAGCAGAAGGTGGTCAGGCGGCTGCAGCACACTCAGCCCACTCTGTGAAAGAAGAGATTGCTGTTACTGGTAAACTGTCATCTAAGGAACTTCAGGAGCAAGCTGACAAGGAAATGTACTCCTTGTGTCTTTTAGCAACATTAATGGGTAAGATCAATTTAACATGATATTCTTAATCATGAACTTAATACACTGAATTCTGTTCTTTGTGGAAAAAAAATATATGGTCATTAAAAGCATTGATATATATTTTAGGAGAAAATTATTTTGTTTAGCTTTTTGACAGTTAATGGATATTAGTATGATTATTGAGTAAATATTAAGAAAACATAAGAAAGTGAAAGTAGTCACAACCATCCCCAGATTATTTAAATATAACTTATTCTCATTTTTTTAGTAGGCATATAATATATCTATTTAAAGCCTTTTTCATTCACCTCCTCCCTCGGCTCTATTGAGCCTTCCCACCTTTCCCCTTTTCATTTATTTTTAAATTTTATTTTTCTGCATGTCATGTGATTTCAGGACTTCCTGTTTGATGAATTGCAGTTTCTGGTTTCGTATTCTCCCTGCCCTCCCATCTAATAGTCTTTCTCCATTTCCTGTTCTCCGTTCCTCCTGTTCATTACATTTTTCTCATTTGTACATTGAGATTTGTGTTTAAGTAATTTCCTTGCTTAGTGATTGTTTGCCATCAATTGTAATGAACTATTGTAACTCATGAGAAACATGAAGAACAGAGGTAGATGTTAATGGGTTGCTTAAGAAACATTTTTAAAAATTATTCCATAAATTAAAGGGAAATGTCAACACAATATGTGATTTAAAGCTTTAGATGATTTGACATAAGATCCAGTGGTGCACTTTTTATATCATTTTCATTTACTTAATCTATGTTTTTAAATCAATGTTAATATGCTTTACATAGTAAGGCTTAAAGTAGAAGTAAAATTTAAATAATTACATATTAGAAGGACCTTATTTTTGCTGAGATTAGAGTTTTCAACTTGAAAAGTGATCTAAGTTTTGATTCTGTTTTCTAAGAGTACTAAATATCAGTGGATTAGGCCTTGACCTTCCAAAATGAAGATTATTTATTCCTTACTTATTAAATTTGGGGGGCCTGGTAGTCCATAGATCTAAATGCCCTCTACAAATTTATACCTGATATTGCTGATTTTATTTTGGCAGACATAGTCATTGAATTTGGGTGCTATGTCGAGAAATTTACTAGGCACTTTACATATTTCTATCTCAGAGTTTTTAGTTTCTTATATTCTGCATGGAATAGAGGAAAGATTGTGTGATCTTTGGAGTCAGAAAGACCTAGACTTTGAATCTCAGCTCCACTACTTATTAACTTAGTGATTTCAGGTAAGCTACTTAACTCCCCAATACTTTAGTTGCCTCCTCTGTACAAAATACCCCTAGCAGTTGGTATACAGGGAAACAGTATAATACTCCTAGAATTCTGAAAATAAAATAACATCACAGAATGTATAAAATTAGATATATACAGAATGCACTTTAAAAAACTGGCAGTCTTTGAGGTCAAAAACAGGAAAGAGAATGTCTTCTTCAATAGAAGATGAACTTTTGAGGATGTGGTTCATATCATAACTAACCTTGGATGCTCAGCACCTAGTATAGTACCCAATAGATTGTAGGCACTTTAAAATGTTTTTGATTGAATTGAATAGGTGACATGAACACATCTAAACAAAGACTGTGTCAGCAGAAGTGGAATGGAATGGTCAGCATTGAACATTGAAAAAGAGTTGAAAAGTAGAATTTGGCACTGTTTATTCACTACTGTACAAAGGGAAAAGATGTATCATCTGGGGTTCATGAAAATTCTGGTAACTAGGAAGGTAATCTCTATTGAGGGCAGGAATATATGATCAGTCTTGCCATGGCTTGGCTGAAAAGGTCTGTATCCCTTTACTGATTCTATATTCATCAAGCATCTATTCTGATCACTCATTTAACTGACATATAGATATTGATGTACAGGTGAGAGTAAAAATGAGGATTATGTTCACTTGGAAGGCTTTTTTCTCCACTGTTGATTAATAAATTGGCACAGGTGAGTTTACGATCAGTAGTCTGGTTGGCGTGATAAAGTATTTTATAACAAAAATTAGTACAATATAATTCTGATTTATAATTAGTCACTTTTGATTTTGGTTGGAGGTTTCTGAACCTGATCATCTGGGTATACTATACTAGACTGTGGACTACAATGAGTTCAAGACAGTGTCTGTTATGACTCGCTTCCCTCTTCACCTCCAACATTTGCATTGCTGCCCTTACAAGCTGCAAATTTCTTTAAATCTTCTAGACACAAAATTTGAGCATAAAAAGAGAATTTTGCTAATTTTCTAGTGGTAGCAATTGAGAAACTGTTTGCTTTAAAGTACTAAAACAGTGCCTCTCCTATATAAGTTCCTACCACTCATTCTCTTACAACTGCATTTGAATTCAATCTATAGAAGATATTCTTAATAAAAAGTGGTGTGTTTGTAAAAATATCAACTTGGGGATAGTTATATATATACAACCTTAAGTAAAGAGTGCTGAGAAACTATTGATGTTTAGATTGGAGTGGGCTAGAAAATAAAAAGGGATGGCTTACTTAGAAAATTGCAACTTTCAAAGTGCAGAAATTACTTTATGAATTAACAAGTGTAAACTAAGTTGCTGATGTGTTAGTTTAGAAAATAGCCCATCAAGATGCTGTTCAAATACCTGGCTCCTGATTTAGGTTTAGGCTTTTTTTAGGCTTTTAAATACTACCTTTTTTAAGAGAGGCTTTCTCCTGATCACCATATCTAAGGGTTTGAGAGACCTTTGCTAACCATTCTAAGTCGGTCCCCTCTATCATTTTATCCTCTTAATTTCTCTCATAACACTTATTACAAGTTTTCATTATCTTATTTGTTGACCTACTTATTCATTCACCACTGTATTATACACAAAGGCAGAGATAGTAGCCTGTTTGATTCACCAATGAACACCCTGTCACTTAGTACAGGACCTGACACTTATTAGGTGTCATGTAAATGATTGTTGAATGAATGAATGCAGATCATTTCAGCAAAGTGAATGTCTGCTATGAGTTAAAGACTGCTGGAGATACAAAGATGAATGAAGCTCAGTCCTTGCCCTCCATAAACTTACCTGCCAGATCCCAACTGAGGGCATCCCATGCTTTTTATTGTTTTCATCAGAAGATCTTCAGCTTTCTTTTCTCTATATATAAAAATTATAAAACAATGTAAAAATAGAGGATTGTATATCTTCATCAAATAGACTGACTACTCTATTTGTGCTTTTTTCCCCTTTGTTTTTAAGTAGAATATTATTAAGTAGAATTTACATTTATTATGTATTTATGTCAACAAGACGTTAAATAAATGCATCAGTCTTTTGCTTAGCATGAACCATATATGGAACTAGTCACTTTGAATCTTATGGTGGTAGTTTTAAAATGAGATAACAATGTTTTACCTATAATATTTCACGTTTTAATCAGACTTATCTAGACAACTGGGGAGTTATTGAACAATTAACAATTGAACAACTTTTGCAGACTGTAATCTTCATTATTTATGTGGTATTGGAATGACTCTAACTTTGGTATTACAAAATGTGTTATTAAATTTTATTGTAGACCTTTTTTGTGGATTTTCTTTTGGAGATATGATAGATGGTAACTCGATTACCATAAATACTAGGCTAATTTATTTGTTCTTAGTATTCTATTCTACTAAGTTTCTAGTTAATTTTCTTCTTCAAGAGGTAAAGACAGATGTGTGAAAAACAGAATTTATTTGTTTGGAATTGTTTTAATGGAATTAAGCTACTTGTGATATTTACCTCATTAACTACAAAGTTTAGTGATCTTACAGGAGTTGAGAAACTTGTTTGATTTTTGTATGCTTTCTGTTTCCTGAAAAAACTATATGAATTTTTAATATACACTTTTTGAAGTGCACAGTATTTTATAATTTCATAATACCTCTTGATGTTATAACTGCCTTAGGATTTTCCAGAATTACACTTGGGATTCAACACTTGTTTTAGATGATATTGATAATATCATATTGTACCTTGATTATTTTCTTCAAATGTTTGATGGAGGAAAGTTTCAAATCTAGATAGTATTTAACACATATTAGTATTCTTTACATGCCATATGATAGCCCTTCTAATTGATTTATATACAACATATTCATAATGGAGCAGTAATAAAGTTGATTTAAAAATAATTCATATAGATATATCTTACGATAAATGTGTAGTAAGTGGTGATTTTATACTATTATACTTTGAAGATTGAGTTCAACATTGATTCTGTTCCTTTCTGTACTCAGCTACTTTGATAGCTTTTATTTTCCTGCATTTTTTTGCATTACAAGATAATATTTTTAAAATTCAAAGAATTCAAGTATGTATAAAATATGATAATTTTCTTTAACATGTGCACACCCCAGAGAGAATCAGATTCTCTGTGTGTGGCATACACATTTACACACAGGTTTGTTTGCATATATGTGAATGGTAAATACATTTTTTAATGCTGATGATGATGCCAAAAACTGTATGAGCTGGATACACTTAAGGGATTGAGTAAAAGGAGAGAAACAAACATGCCTTTTTTAGAAATGGTTTTGGCTGTTGATAAGGTCAATGCATTTTTGGATGGGAGGATCTGTAGGAAGGGTGGAGAGGTGGCAACAATTCTTTCAGCTAATGAGTACCTTTAGGATTCTTTCTAGTAGAAGTAGTCTCATGTTTCTGGGACTATTATTTACATTTTGTTCAGTTTATTTTATGGTCATTTACAGAGGAAGGATTTAAGGAAGACAAGGTGTGAACAGAGGTTCTGCATGGTGGTGGTGTAGATTTTTTTCTACATTTATATGCACACAATATGTTGAATAGAAGTATTTTACGATTGTACAATGAAGAAACAGTTGAATTATAAAGTACAATAATTGGAGACTAACATAAAAATGTGAATTAATATCATACTTGCTATATGCTTTAACCAACTATTCTTATTCTCTAAGAGATTGCTTCTTAATGAAATGGTAGAAAAATAATTCTCCCACTTGTTTTTAAGATCTACTATCTTAGCAACTTTCATATATGCAATACAGTATAATTAACTGTAGTCAACATGCTGAACATTACATCCCTATGACTTATTTATTTTATAACTGGAAGGATGTACCCAAAAGTCTTTCCCTTTGTTTTTGCTGTGATTTTGTTTTACTAGATCCACGAAAAGATACGGATAGTACCATTAGTTATATTTTATCCATAACATTGAAGAACAGTTTTCATTGTGCTGCTTCAATTAAGTTTTTTCAGGACTTTATTTACACATTGTTAAAAGGAAAAATGTCATTCATACTACTTATGTACATTTATTCACCAAATGATAAGAGTGACTACTGTCCAGCACTGTGCCAGGCCCTGGGAATAGAAAGTCAGATAGGCCACTGACCTTTTCGTGACTGAAAAGCATCTAGTCTAGTAGGGGAACAGAAAAGTACACTAAGTTAACCTGCAATGTGCAGCAAGAAAAGGATTTTACACAGTGGTTTTGGGGAACCATTAAAGGTTGAACTCTTCTGAAGGCTCTATGAAGGAGAGATTTATCACAAAATTAGAGATAAGACTAGTTTTGAGGTGGTGGCAGTAATTCAGGTAGGATACGGGCAGTGGAAAGCTGTATGAGACTGATAGGGGAATTGGGCGGTATTGCAAATCTGCTTCCTAATCTCTAATTCCTTTCCTTGGTTCTATTACCAACAGACATAACTTCAGTGAGAAGTATTTGAATACCAAAGGAAGTAATTTGTCAATTTTTTTTTTCTCTCTACCAGTTGTTGATGCCATGGATTTATGTGAAAAAAGACCATGAATAGTTCTGTCAAATTTGTTGTAACACAATTTGGACTGTAGTAGAGGTTTAGTATTACTGGAAAGGGTATAAGCTTCTGAGGGATATACAGGATTCAAATCCTGGCTCTGCCATTTACTAGCACTTTGATCTTGAGAGAATTACTTAAGTTCTCTGGGCTTGTTTCCTTGTCTGTAAAATAAGGCTTAGTTGTGATGAGAAAACGAAACTGTAAAGTGCCTGCTTAGAGCTGGGTAGATAATTGATGGAGGGTTGAATGGCATTTATCCCTTTCTTAAAGCAATAGAGCATGCATATTCAGTGGGGCTTTATTGCCCTGAAGTGGGTGAAAACTCTTTCTTGGGGAAGAGAAAGGGTGAAAAAAAATCTTATTCCGTTTAATGAATACAGCCCAGATATACATATAGTACTGAAACAGATAAATAGTATATCTCTAGTTAGTATTCAAATGTCATGGGGGAGGGTGGACTAGGAACAATATCTAAAAAGGATCCGTGGGGGGGGATAATGCAAACAAGATTAATAAACACTCCAATAAGAGTTGTTATTTCTTAGAGTTCTGTCTGTTTAAATAAGAAATAGTTAGGTATATAAAATACTAAGAAATGTCATTTTCTTACTTGTATTTAAGTGGTCAGTTCTGAGGAATTTACTGTTTTGCCACCTGTTCAGATTTTTCAAAAAAATATATATATAAGTGCTATCATATAATTTTTGATATATTTTTCAAGTAAATGATAGCCTAGAGTATTTATAAAATACTAAGGACATTTAAGATAATAATAAATAGTAAGATAATTGATAATAACTGAAAAGTTATCATTATAGAAATAATTTATCTAAATGAAATTTATTAAGTTTGTTAAACTTAAATATAACCATATGCTAGTAGTACTGTATCATTAATGAATGAAGTGTTTATGTGTAAATAAATGTAGTTAACTGAAAATAAGTGCCAAGGCTTTTAAAATTTATATACTTTAAACTGATATACTCAGTAAGTTTAGCCATCTGCCATGAAAATTCATATTCTTGTTATGAAATTAGAAAGGGGCTGAAACTCTGTTAGATTATAGGTATGTAGTGATTAATTTCACACCATCAGTAACCTCTATTCAAAGCTCAGATCTGATAGTATAATCTTCTAGTAGGAAAGATAAAAGTTAACTTTTTCCTGTTAAAATTAACTTTAAATAAAGTCCCAATTATAAAAGTAGTACTGTATACTATCAGATTAGAAATGATGAAAGTATGAAGACACCAATCTCAAACCAAAAGTAGTTTTTCTGTTCCTTTCATTCTTTATTGACTTCTTGAATAGTGGTTATCATTCTTAATTTTTTCTTTGAAACTTCACATTGAAATAGACACTACCAAAGGATGTTCTTGAAAAAAATGTTTTTGTGAAATGGTGGTTTGTCTAAAGGTTATTCTAAATCTTCTACAAGTTATTTTCCCCTTAAATTTCTGTTTTAAAAAGACTCTTTTGGAACAACAAAATACAACATTAAATACTTATCTTTAGCCTACCTGTTTGCTTTTCTCTCTAGCCCCTCCATCTGTTTTTTATTTGGTTTTAATATAAATATAGAAAACTACAGTTTTCTACTTTTAAAAATTATCTTTCTATAACCTTTTCTGTTCTAGTCCAAGGTTGCAAACTAGTTTTCTTTGAGCTATATTGAATTTTCAGATCTACTGTGTTTAATACGTCCAGCATTGACACATGTAGTTTTAAAGACATTTCTGAATTAGTTTCTACACTTAAAAATTGTGATAATTCACATTAAAAGCTCAGACTTCTGGCTTCTCTTGAAAAGCCATGTGGTCTTAAACATTGGCCTATACTTTTCCAAGACAGTACTTGGCAGTAGCTGTCACCTTTCAATGGGCCATGCATTTTCTAGTGTGCCATAACCCCATCACTCTATATCATCTCCATGTATGTTATACCAGGCAACATCACTCATTTAGGAGATGTGCCTTGCAATCTCTACTAAAGTTTAATCCATATTAAAGCAACCCTGGGTTGAACTCCTTTGTTGCTAATAACTGTGTCTGTTTTCTTCTTACAGGAGAAGACGTATGGTCTTATGCAAAAGGGCTTCCTCATATGTTCCAGCAGGGTGGTGTATTCTACAACATTATGAAGAAAACCATGGGTATAGTTAATTTCTAATTTTATTCTTAGATACTGTCTTTACGGAAGCTGTTACACGTTTAAGAAAGTTCAGATAGTATTCTTCTAAAACTATTCCCATAAATGTTAATTTTCAGTATATATTCTTTAGCAGTCTGCTTAGTTAAAATGGATTAGTATCCTGATACGGTCAGCTATGTTTTCTGCTGTAATATTACTAAAAATCCCCTATCATTTTCTTGCTGCTCTTTTTTCATTTAAATTATGTATATGATTCTTAACAACTGAAGACAAATTGTGAAATTAGAAGCAAATTTGGTTATAATGCTAACAACTATCCCAGAACCAGATAATATAGTATTTTTATTGTTGTGTTTTGGCTATGATTATTATATACCTCACTGCTTTCTGGATTTTAGAAAACAGCTCATTTTACATTTATTTTCACATCACATGTGCATTGTTTACAAAGATATCTGTGGGTGTTTATCTTCATAATTTTAAGGTTTTAAGAGAGAGGATGCCAGTGTGTGTGTTTGGAACTCACATGTATTTTTTGAAGGATTTGATGTGAATGCTTTTGGTCTCAAGAATTTATCACTCTGGCTTGTCTCACTTCACCTACCTGATCTCAGTATATATTAAGTACATCATCTCTTCCTCACCTTTTTTCATTCTTAACACCTGCCCTCAGCATCGCTATTGTAGAAATGCTGCTCAAACATACATAAAAGTTGCAAGAGTAATATAATGAACACTTATTTATCCAATATCCAGCTTCAACAATTATTGTTACATTTCTTCCCCCTTTTCAACTGGACTGTTTTTAAATAAATCCCAGAGATAATGTCATCTGTAATAACTTAATTATTTATATTTTTTTTCTTTTTAAGAAATAACTATAATACCATTAGCACATTAAAAAAATACAAATAATAAATTTTAATTATCACCAAATATCTAGTCAGTGTTTAAATTTCCTTGATATTTGATTACCTCAATTTTTTTTTTTCTTTTGCTGTTTTTGAATCAGGGACCAAAGAAAGAATGGCTTGCTTTCTCCTTCCCTCCTTCCTTCTCTGCTATTCTCCTTTCCTCCCTTCCGTCCTTTCTTTCTGAGAGAGAATTAGTGAAACATAAATTGCATACATTAAAATTCATCCTTTTGGGTATATAGGTATATAAATTTTGACAAATATACACCACCACAATCAAGATAGAGAATATTTCCATTATTCCAAAAAATTTCCCGTGCCCCTTTCTAATTAATCCCTTATCCTGACCCTTAGATTTGATTTTCTGTGTTTGCCTTTTTCATATCACCATATAAATGAAATAATGTGTGTGTAACCTTTTGTGTCTGCTCTTTTGATTTAGCACAGGGGTTGGCAAATTATTGCCCCTGGCCCATATCAGGCCCACTGCCTGTTGGTATAGTTTTATCGGAGCCCAGCCACACTTATGTTCATAATTGTCTGTGATTGTTTTGCCACAACAGTGGCAGAGTTGAATAGTTGTGACAGAGGCTTTATGGTCTTAACAAAACCTAAAATATTACCATGTTGCCCCCTTACAGAAAAAAATGGCCAATTTCTGGTTTTAGCCTAGTGCTTTTGTGATTCATCTGTCTGGTTCCATGTATTAGTAGTTTATTCCTTTTTATTGCTGAGTAGTAGTCTATTGTATGTATCACATTTCTAAAAATCTATAACCAATTGAAGAACATTTGTGGGTTTTTTTTTCCTAATTTTTTGGCTCCTATAAATAAAACCACCAAAAACATTTTTACAGGTCTTTGTGTGGACATATGTTTTTACTTTGGCATATACCTAGGAATGGGATTGCTGAGTCATATGACAAGTATATGCTTATCTTTCTAAGAAACTGCCAAACCATTTTCTAAAGTGGATGGACCAGTTTATATTCTTTTTAGCACTGTATTAGCGTTCCAGTTGCTCTGAATCCTTGTCAGAACTTGGTAGTATCAGTTTTTGTTTTTAAAACTATTAAAATAGGTTTATAGCACTATTTCATAGTGGTTTTAATTTGCATTTACCTAGTAACTAATGATGTTCAGAATCTTTTCATGTGCTAATTTGCTCTTTTTTCCCCATTTTAAAATTGGTTGGGATTTTTTCAAATTGAAAGTTTTTTATGTGTTGTAGGCACACATTATTAATTAGATAAGTGTTTTGCAAATATTCTCTCCCATTTATAACTTATTTGTTTATTCTCTTAATACCTCTGGAAGAGCAGAGGTTTCTAATTTTGATAACCAGTTTAACAGTTTTTTTCTTTTATAATTTGTACTTTTTTATTCTATCCAAGAAATCTTTGCCTAACCAAGGTCACAAAATTTTTCTTCTATGTTGTCTTCTAGTAGTTTTATAGTTTTAGGTTTTACTTTTAGGTTTAAGATGCATTTCAAATTGGTTTTTTTATATATTGCAAGGTATGAGTTGAGGTTTTAATTTTATGTGTAGGTGTCCAATTATTCTAGCTCCATTTGTTGAAGAAGCTATACTTTCTCCATTGAATTACTTTGATATCTTTCTCAAAATCAATTAATCATGAATTACACACTTGAGAATGGTGAATTATATGTAAAATGTCAATAAAGTTATTTTTTTAATCAGTTTACCATATACATATGGGCCTATTTCTAGAAACTTTTTAAAAATTGTTACGGATATTCTAGATTCTTTTGCTTGTCTGTATACATTTTAAATCAACTTGTCAATTTCTCCAAAAATGTCTGCTTGGACTTTTATTGTGTTGTGTTGAATATATAGATGAAATTGAGAACAATTGATATTTGACAACATCAAATCTTCCAGTTCTTGAAAACATTATAGTATTCCATTTATGTAAGTCTTTTTCTTACCAAAATCTTGTACTTTTCAGTTTGTACATCTTTTGTTAGATTTGTACCTAAATATTTCATGTTTTGGGAATCTATTGTAAAAGATGCTTTTTAAAAATTCCATTTTATTATTGTTCATTACTAGTCCACAGAAATAATTGTTTTTATGCATTGACCCAGAGCCTCTGGCCTTGCCAAACTCACATATTATTTCTAATAGCTTTTCAGTAGGTTCTTTGGGATCATCTATGTAGGTCATCGTATCTTTTATAAATACAGTTTTATTTCTTCCTTTTCAATCTGTACGTCTTTTATTTCTTTCTCTTGCTTTATAGCACGGACTAGGAGTGGTGAGAGTGGACATCCTTGACTTGTTCCTGATCTTAAGGGTAAAGCATTCATCCTGCAGGTTCTTTAGAAAGGTTCTTTATCAGGTTGAGGACATTCCCTTCTATTCTAATTTGTTGATAGGATTGAATGCATTGATTGATATTTTTTTTGTTTGTTTTACCTTTTAATTAATTTTTTAATTTTTCAGTTACATTTGACATTCAATATTATATTTGTTTCAGGTGTACAGCACAGTGGTTAGACATTTATATAACTTACAAGTAATCCCCCCGATAGTCTAGTACCCTTTTGACACTATGCAATTTTTACTGACTATATTACTGACTATATTTTTTATGCTGTACTAATTTACATCCTCGTAACTTTTAATTGATTGAGTTTTTTTAATGTTGAACCAACTTTGCATGGTGGATTCAAATTGCTCATAATTCGTTTGAGTGTTTTTGTGTATGTTCATTTTCATGAGGGATAACAGCATGTAGTTTTCTTGTAACGATGGTTTAATTGGGTGGTGTTGGCTTCATAAAATAGAATTGAGAAGTGTTCATTCCTCTTCTGTTTTCTGGTAGATTTTGTAATAGTTTTGATATTTATTTCTTAAATGTTTAGTAGAATTCACCAATAAAGCCATCTGTGCTTGGATTTTTTTTGTTGGACAGTTTTTAACCACAAATTTAATTTTGTAATAGAGTTATCCCTTTCTTCTTGAGTAAGCTGTTAATTTTGTCTTTGAAGAAATCTGCCTATTTCATACAAGTTATCAATTTTATTGGTCTAAAATTATTTACAATATTCCCTTGATGTTCTTTTAATGTCTGTTAGGTCTATAGCTCTTTCATTTCTGATATTGTACCTCTCTTGTTTTGTGCCTCTCTTGTTTTGCTGACCCTTTCAGTTAATGGTTTGTCAGTTTTATTGATCTTTTCAAAGAAACAACTTTGGTTTCATAGGTTTTTTCTATTGTTTTTCTGATTTCAGTTTCATTGATTTCTGCTCTTATCTTTATTTTTTACTTCCCACTGCTTTCTTTGGGTTTAATTTGCACTTTTCTTTCTAGTTTATTGAAGTTGAAACTTAGATTATTGATTATAAATTTTTGTTTTCTAATACAAGTATTTAAAGCTACACATGTATCTCTGACACTCCTCTTTTTGCATCCCTTTTATTTTAACATCCATCTTTCACTTCATTCTACCTTCTGAAATATATTGATACCAGTTAATGGTTTTTTAAAAGTTAGTGTTTAATTAGGACTGATATAATAATGGAGGAAAGAATAATTTTTTCAACAAACGGTGCTGGGACAACTGTTTATCTACATGCAAAAGAATGAAGTTTGACCTCCACCTCACACCAAATAAAAAGTTAACTTAAACTATCAAAAACCTAAGTATAAACGCTAAGACTGAAAAATTCTTAGAAGAAAACATAGGCATAAAACTTTTTGACTGCATTAGGCAAAACATTATATACCAAAAGTATAAGCAACAAAAGAAAAACAAATAAAAAGACAATTTAGTTAAATAAAAAAGCAAACTCTTGTACTGCAAAGGACACCATCAAAAAAGTAAAAAGACAACCCACAGAATGGGAGCAATTTTTTGCAAATCATATATCTCATAATAGATTTGTATCTAAAACATAAGTATGTCAGCAATAAATTGGTGACTTACCAATTTATAACCCTATTAAAAATGGGCAAAGGATCCGAATAGACATTTTTGCAAAGAAAATATATAAACAGCCAATAAGCACACAAACTGATACTCAACATCATTAACCATTAGGGAACTACAAATCAAAACCACAATGAGATAGTACATCACACTCACTGGGATAACTATAATCAAAAAGACATAATAAAAACTGTGAGGAAGGACATAGAGAAGTTGGAATCCTCATACACTGCTGATGGGAATGTAAAATGGTGCAGCTGCTTGGAAAAATAGTCTGGCAGTTCCTCAAAAGAATTAACATAGAGTAACTACACAGCCCAGCAACTCCATTTATAGCTGTATACCCAAGAGAAATTTAAACATGTCCATACAAAACTTGTACACAAATGTTCATAATGGCCATCAACTGGCCATTGGATAAATAAGATGTGGTATATTTATACAATGAAATATTATTTGGCAATAAAAAGGAATGAAGTATTGGTATATGATAATTCAAGTATGAAACTTAAAAATATGCTACATGAAACAAGCCAGTCACAACAGACGACATATGCATTATTCCATTTATATGAAATATCACAGAATAGGCATACCTAGAGAGACAGAGAGTAAATCAGTGGTTGCCTAGAGCTTTGAGTGGGATCGAGGGAGGAAATGAAAGTGATTGCTAATGGATTCAGGTTGCTTTTGGGGGTGATGAAAATGTTCTAGAAATGATTGTGATGGGTGTACAACTCTGTGACTATGCTAAAAACCATTCAATTGTACACTTAAAATGGGTGAATTATATGTGATTTATATCTTAATAGAGCCAATACACTCATATATTTTTTTTAATGTTACCTATGGTATTTATCCTTATTAGGTAGTTTAGAGCTTTGAAGTAAGAACGTCTGAGATCAAATTTTGGTTTTACCATTTATGCCCTGTGTGAACTTACTAGTTTTTTAATTTATAAAGTGTGTATGGTAATCTCAGGATTGTTAGGATTAGATTGGATTGTGCAGATAAAGCAGTTAGAAAAGTGCCTGGTACTAAATAAATACTTAGCTATGAATGGCAAATTTAGTTTTAACAGTTGCACAGATATCCTTTAACTTATAGTGTTTAGTTTTGCTTGCATTTGAACTTTACAAAAATATAATGCTGTATACATTCCTAGTGACTTGGTTCTTGTAGCAGTACTTTTTCAAATTCATTCATGTTCAGGGTTCAACTATAGTTTGTTCATTTTCACTGCTGCATAGTAAGTATTCTATTGTATGTTTTTAATATAATTCATTCATTGTTCTTTCGATGTACTTTTGGGTAGTTTCTGGTTTTTGATATAATGAAGAATGTAGCTATAAATATTAGTATAGATGTCTTTTGGTGTATATGTGTCATGGAATTTTTGATATGTGATATAGAAGGTTTAATACACCTTGATTCTTAAAATTTGAAGGACTATACAAGTTATATAAAACCTAAGTGATTATGATTAAAGAGATCACACTTAAAGTATTTGCATTGATTTTTAATACATTAAAAAATTTTTAAATAATGTAAAAAGTCTACAAACTGTAGAAGTGGGAAACAATACCTGTGACTTTAAAATATTTGTCTTATACCTACATTTTTTGGCATGATTGTAATTAGAGTAGATTTTTTTTCTTGCTATTTTACCATCATGTACATTTTACTATATATGTGAGGCATCATAGGTCTCTTATTTATATTAGTATTAATAACTGAATATTACTTCCATCGGGTAAATATACCATAATTTTCTTAACCATTCTCTTCTTGTTGAAAGCTTAGAGTGTTTCCAGTGTTTTGTTGTAAATAATACTGTGATGAACATGTGTGGGACTATGATTCTTTCCAGGGGTAGCCAAGGGAAAGCATCAAAGCAGCCTGGAAACAATTACAAACCCTTTTTGATCTAATAGAGGAATTAACTGTTGATTGCCTGATTTATATTAGGCATTGTGGTATGTGCTTTGCATGTTTTCTGATTTAATCCTCAAATAATAGTGAAATGAGTAATATACCTATCATTACACTTACCTGATTGAATTATAATGATTTGTTTCAGTCTCCTAAGAATTACATCTTATTTTTGAATCTTCAGGGTTTATTTTAGTTCCTGGCACATAGTGTCAGTGGGTGTTCTCTATTAAAATGTTTAAAAGCTTTGCCGAAGTGGATCCCTGACCTTACTATTCAAAATTCTCTTTGCTACCTTGGTTTCCTGAGCCATGGTGTACAGACCTCTGAGGTAGGGGATTGGTAGACAGTAAACTGACTTCAGGGTTGCGCCCTAAAAGGTGTTATTTAGACTACATTTCTGATTTTAATTTTTGTACTTCTGTTTTTGCTAGTTATCTCTGTGAAAAATGTGCCAAGAGGAAATTCTAGTTGGATTTTTATTAGTTGATACTCTATTTATTTATTTGAAACTACTGTATGTTGCTTATTCACTTGCAATTTAGTTCTTTTATCTGGTTATTTGGAATATTCACAGTAAGATACATTAGAACCACTCTAGCCTTTTTCAGAGGAAGGAGGAACTATTCTTAATCATATACAAAACTGGAGACAACCTAAATGGCCACAAAGCATTCCAGAGTCTGTCCATCCTCACTCTCTCTGAATGTGTGTAGCACTTATTGACAGTTTCATTCATTTTTAACTAGCTAGCTTTTGCCTTTATATTTTGCCATAAACATACACGTATGTACCATATAGTAGTAAAAGTTTTCTGCGTCATCTTTTTTTAACAGAAAATTTGTGCTTTCATCAAAATTGAAAACCATTATTTTCGCATACTTAGACTTACAGTGACAAATTAAAAATGTAAGGATATTGGATAGCTTAAAACACACATAGAATTTTTTATATCCAGGCTGCAAAAGTTGTAATATTTTGAAATACCATGTAGTAAGAGCAAACTGCACAACTAGAAAATAAAGGAAAGCCTGCTTTAAAGTTCTGTCCTCTACTGCTGCATTAGAAGAAGTTAATTGCACTAGGTCATTTGAGGAGCATCTATAACTCAGGCCTATTTTGGTGGTTCTGACCTACTAGAGAGGAATAAGTAGTAACATGAAATACAGCTATTTCAAAGGAATTGAATAAGATTTTTTAAATTTATTGTGACCAAGTGTCAGTTCTTATAATTATCCTGAAGTCACAGTGTATTAATCTTAGCTTTTCTACATGAGCCTTCATAACTACTACTTTAACTATGGAATATCTTATTTTGAAAGTGCATGTTTTTTATATTTTTGTAAAATACCTACCTATGGTACACTGAGAAAACAAGTTTTATTTATTTACTTTTATTTATTGGTATTCTGTAATTCAGTAGAATAACTTATGAATTCAACACACTGTGCAACATGTTTGTGTAACACTCTACCTGATAGGTATGTTTTGCAAAGTTTATAATTTGAATTTCAATAAATGAAAGTATATTTTCTTACTGCTTTACTGTAAGCAGTTGCTATACTAACACTATTGCTAGTGTTTTCCTTATAGCTCATGTTTCAAACTCCTTTCCTAACTTTGTGATGTTAATGATATATACTTATATATTTTATCATTTAGCCATATTTACTTGGTCTATACAAATATATAGATAATACATGTATGTATTTTGCTGAGCCATTTTAGGATTAATTGAAGGTATGACATTTTGCTTTTTAAATATTCAACAAATGTCTTTCAAAAACAAGAACATTTTCCCAGTGCAAAATGATATATTTTTAAATATCCCCGTGGAACTACTTTATGGTCTGTGTTTCTTTTTTATAATAGTATTAAATTCTTTTAATAAGTAAATTATTTTCTAACTTTGTTTTGAAAGTTACCTACAAATTATTGAAAATTCACTGTTTTACCTATCATTATCTTTACTATACTTTTCAAGTAAGATTTTAATGTGTTAAATATCCTTTTCCCTTCTTTAGGTATGGCTGATGGCAAGCATTGTACTTTTCCACATCTGCCTGGCAAAACCTTTGTCTATAATGCTTCCGAAGATAGACTGGAGTTATGTGTGGATGCTGCAGGACATTTCCCCATCGGTCCCGATGTTGAAGACTTAGTTAAAGAGGCTGTAAGTCAGGTTCGAGCAGAGTCTACCACAAGAAGTAGGGAATCAAGTCCCTCACATGGGCTATTAAAACTAGGAAGCGGTGGAGTAGTGAAAAAGAAATCTGAGCAGCTTCACAACGTAACTGCCTTTCAGGGAAAAGGGCATTCTCTAGGAAGTGCATCCAGTAATCCACTCTTTGATCCAAGAGCTAGGGATACTCCAGTTGTACGGAAGCATAACACAGGGACAGACTTTAGTAATAGTTCCACTAAAACAGAGCCTTCTGTATTCACAGCTGCTCCTAGTAACAGTGAGCTTATTCGAATGGCTCCTGGAGTAGTTACAATGAGAGACAGCAGGCAGATTGATCCTGATTTGGTTGAGGCCCAGCGAAAAAAATTGCAGGAAATGGTTTCTTCTATTCAGGCTTCAATGGACAAGCACTTGCGGGATCAAAGCACAGAGCAGTCACCATCTGATCTTCCTCAAAGGAAGGGAGAAGTTGTGAGTTCTATGAAGTCTGGGACTCTTCAGACTTGCCTACCTGAGTCTTTTTCTTTAACTGGTGGCACTGAAAATTTGAATACAGAAACAACTGATAGCTGTATGGCAGAGGCACTGGGAGCAGCATTTGCCACAAGGTCAAAAGCACAAAAGGGAAATTCCGTGGAGGAGCCTGAAGAGATGGATAGTCAAGATGCTGAGATGACAAACACGACTGAGCCAATGGATCACTCTTGATTTAATTAGAGGCTAATAAAGGCAGAATGTTTATTGTGAATATGTAATATTTGTTGGCTGGGCCACATAACTTGATTAGTCATTAAAAATCTTGTATGTATATAATTCAAAGATTATATCTTGTTATTCAGTGCATGATAGCAAGTGTGTGATTGGCAATAGCTTTTAATATACTGCTGCCCAGGCTGGCTCTGAATTCCTATAAATTAGTTATTAGATCCACTGAGATGAGTTTCTTCCATATATGTGGTTCATTGGAAGTTCTTTGTAATTTTAATTCCATGAAGTCTTAATGTTTCAAACATGAAAAATCTCTTGCTAAATATGTTTGACTTCTGAAAGGCTAGAACTGAGAGGGAATGAGATTTTGCTACTGTTGATGTTTTCAAGGTAACCATCCCACATATTTACTAGAGTGTCATAGATTTATATAATTTGAAGGTTATCTAAACTAAATTGTATCTTAAAATTCATAAAAAGATTTATTAGACACTGGGATCCTGACATTTCTGTGAATGTAAACACATTCATAGAGATATGTATTTTTGGTTAAAGTATCTTGACAATAGAGTGGAAATGATAAAACATTTTGCTGACTTGAGCAAAGTTAGGGGGAAAATATCTATTCTAGAATGATAAAGTCAATGTGATTGAGTAATGTTGCTGTCTGAGCCAACACAGCCAATTGTGTGCTCTGTTGTTGATAATATGTTACCATTATTTTTTGAATCCTGGCCTGGTTAAGTACCACCAAATTTTTTTTTTCTTTAATCTTGCAGAAAAGTTGATTGCAAAGTGTGGTAGAAAATATAAAAATAATGGTAGCAGTAGTTAATCTCTAATTTTCAAAGTTTGTCAGATTCAGAGAATTTATAAAGAAGAATTTATCCTTATGAGTTACATTGTTCTACGATTTTGATCAATGGTATTTAAGCTTATACATGCTAAGTGTCTTTGACCCCCTTTGAACCAAAACTACTTTTTTTCCCTTGAGTCTATAAGGTTTTCTTTATTTGTTGGCTTCACTTGGATTTTGATGCAAATTTTACTGCATCATTCCCTGATCAACTGAGCATTTGCTTAAATAGTGTATTCATGAAATCTTTAGTGCCAGTTTTCTCAAAAAGCAGCTTTCATGCTTATTCCTTTAAAGACAAAGAATGTTTATCTGAATTGGTATTGCACTATTTTATCCTATTCTGCAAATCTGTATTCTGAAATGTACATTTCAATTCATCTTTTCCTCTGTTCACTGAAATTAAGTTGAATTTGAATGGATGAAAGACAAAATGTATGTTAATACAATCTCTTATCTAGAGCATTCAAAGCCTGCCTGTCTCTGTTTGCACATGTAACAGATGCAGAACTGTGTTTGCATTCTAAGAAAATGTACATTAGCAAGTGTATTATCAGGTGTTTAAAAATCTCAACCTGTTGATTCATAAGGAATATAGACAGTACTTTGTGTTTCCAAAGAAGGGAGGTTTTGGTTTTCTTTCTATGAAAGTATCTCCCACTGAATCCACTTACTAAATGGAACTAGTCCATTTTGAATAAGGAAAGAATAGAAAATCTAGACATTTGCAGGTGATATATGAGCAAGATATATATTTGGGTTTTATCACATCACATTTTTTAAACCATATTTTATCTCCATTCTAAATTTCAAGTGTCTTTATAGCTAAATAGCAAGGAAATGTAGAACTTTTATATTGTGCACTAGTTTTGCATAAAGAACTGCAGCTACCAAATATTTCCCATTTAGTTTGTATAGGTGACTGTTGTTTATTAAACTAAAAATTGCAAATATCACTAACCACTATAACTATTTTCGGCTTTTCAGCCATTGGTTTCAATGTCTCTACTCCCCTCCTCCTCCTTTTTTTTTTTGTTTAAATACAAGAAAACCTTAACAAACAAATGCACTGCTTCCAGGTAAAAGATATAATCATCTTTAAATTAGCAAATATTTTCTTCACCTGTGGCTTGGTGTGTTTCATTAATAACTGACGAATATACTCTCATTGCATAAAGAAAATATCAGGAACAAATTTTATCACCCTATTATATTAAATACTCTCATTTAGTCAACTTAGAATGATATTTAGAAGAAGGGCTTCATCTCTGACAGCACCATTAACGTCTCTCACAGCAGCAGTGCTATTTAGGGGCCAATTAGGAGTGAATGTTATATAATTGTTTAGGTTTTTCCATGATATAGAATAAAAGGCTTGATTCTGAGCATGATCAGATTCCTTGAAATTATTTTAAAGCTGCTGAAATTTCGTTAAGGTAATTAATGGTTTTTGAGAGGTAGGCCAGGTATCATCTTTATGAAGAAGTTTTAGAACAGAATTTAAGTTCTTAAATATCATTTGCCCTTCCGTGTGGTTATCATAATCAAATGTAGGACTAAACAATGATTGTTTTTTAGTACTACTATTTGTGATCACCACAACTTTGAGTTCAAGCTAGAGATCGTAAATAAGCTAAAATATTTTTAGCCCTAGATGTAACATAATTCAATCCTATAATTCTGTTTGCAGCTAGAATATATTCTGTTTAGATTTCACTGAAAATCTAAAACTAAATTTTTTTCTTCATTAATCCATTTTATAGTTAATCATACCAAATTTGAAGTGATGATCCAAAGTCCAGATAGAATTGAAGATGGTGTCTATCTAGAATACTGGTAATGAGAAGCTCATTAAAACTGAAGAAAAGCAAAACAACTGCCAAATATGAGCTAGAATATAATGAACTCAACGGAATGGTTACTCAAGAACTAGTTAAAAAGCAAGCCTAAGGCCCATTTCTCCCTCATTGTCTGTTTCAGGTATTTTATTGGAAAATAGGATAATGACCTGAGATTTAGTAAATGCTATTGATTAAACTTTGCTTTATATCTTCTGATTTTTAGTTTGGTTTTATAATCAAGCTTCTTATAATTAAGATAGCAATCTGAAATGCATCTTTGATTCCCAGGTCCTTGGTGCCATTATTTTTGAGTAACTTCATTAGAAGTGAGTAGACTTTTTTGCATATGGTCTCTTACCTCAGGGAAGATCACTTGCTAGCAACTCATGTACTACTAATGACAGGTTTTTGAGAATTGTACTGACATCACATGTTATCTTCAATGCAAAGTTTATAAAAGTATTTTAAGTAGTTACCTAGTAATGCTGCTAGTGAACATTTCTCTAAAAATTTAGACCTCACTGATAACTAATCTTTCAATATGAAATAAACTTGTAACTTCTGTCATTATGCTTTGGTCAATATAATGACAATATCATAAAATGTTTATTTCAGACTATCAATACAGTTTTGTCTTCATTTTTAACAGGAATTTTAATTGGCCCATACTTAAAATACTACAAAGCAGATTTTGAGTTTCATGGTTAACAAAACAGATTTCCATGTTAAAATGTTCATAAAAGCTTTTGTAAAATCAGATTAAACTCCACTCAATATAGATTTAAAATGACCTTTTATCATAGCAGTAGTGAGATACATGCTCTAAGTAAGTTAGGTAGACATATCCCTACATTTCAAGGTTATATAATTAAACAAAATGGCACAACCTCAAGGCTCTTTACAAGTAACAAAAATTATTTTTCAAACCAGAACTATTCACTTGAAAACATACTATAGTTGAATGTTTACTTAAGAAATAACAAAGGGGAGCTATATCACCAATGTAAGGTTTATAGTTAATTGTAAGTTCTGCCATTTCTAATAATTCTTTGAAATGCTAAGTGTTTCAGTTCATATTAATACTTAAATCGTGGGAATTTTAACGTTTGTTCCAAAATAGCAGAAATTGTAAAAATTGTGAATTATTGGAGAAAATGCCATTGTATATCTGACATTCAGTTTTTTAAATTATGGAGTCTACATGCTTTTGTAGTATAATATTAATACAATGATTATTCTCTTGTAAAAGAAAGGCAAACTACTAAAAAAAGTTTTAGTTGATGTTATCTGCTTGTATCAATTACTTAGTATTTAAAATTTTAAGGTCTTGCATACTTTCTTTAGAATGCACAAGTTCCTTCCTGAGCCTTTATGCCTGTGGTAGAGCAATAAAAGACTGAAAAGGTTATCAATATTTTCAGGTTTATTTGACTTTAAAAATTAGTGCCAAGAGCTGGAGAGTCTACTTTTTGGAAGGAAATGCTATTTAGAATATGTAAAAATAAGTGGTAATAGTGTAAATATTTGGAAAAAAAATATCAAGTGCTTTAACTGCTCAATAAAATAGTATAGATGTTACATCATCCGTAAGGCACTGGCTGTTACCCTTTATTTTCTGATTTTGTGATTGCTGTATATATTACATTTGAGTAAAAAATTGGTAATAGTGTATTATAACTGTATAGTGTTCTACAATACACCTCACTGTACAGTATTTGAAATTTTTATATCAATAATAAAATTAAAATAATACATATTGATTTCCCCCTCAACTTCTCCACATTAGCTATTTAAAATAATTTTTTTATTCTTTAGTTTCCTAGAATACACCTTAATATTATAATGCATAAAAATATAGGTAAGTTTTATAAAGAAATTCTTAGTGTAATAAACGTTTTTTAAAAACTTCAGGGGCATACCATATAGGGACAGTAATTTCTTCCCATTATGCAGATTTCAATGCAAATGAAATGGACCCAATTAGAAAAGAGTAAGCAAAATTTCTTTAGACATGTTACATAATTGGGTCATGTAATGTGTATTGAGTATTTAAAGACAAAGACATGTTCTAATAACTTGTTTTTGTGCTAGTTTTTTTAAAAAGTACTGGTTAAGATAATGAGATAAAGAGAAATACAGAAAATAGTACTCAATTACATTTGTATAATTTAGCAATCAACATGTCATATTTACTTTTAAAGTTTAATATATATATACTTATACCCATTTTATTAGAAGTTTAACTTAGTAGAGCACAGCCTCAGACATCGGACTTAACTAGATCTGAGTCCTGGCACACCACTAACTGTGACCTGTCTGTACCTCATTTTCCTCTCTGGGAGGGTGATAATGATATTACTCCTGGGGTTGTGAGGATCAAATGAGTGAATATGTATCAGATGATTAGAACAGTGCCTGACACAGTAAACGTTCAAATGTTCGATATTGTTAACATATCAAAATTCCATAGAATTATGGAATTTAGTTACCATTTAAGTGGGATAAATCCTCATATATAGGGCACACATATTTAAATTGTTTCACTACATTAAAACTTTACTTATGGTATACAATTAACGAACTAAAAACTGAATGGTTGTATGTACAAATACACAAGTTCTTTCTGACCACATGCAAAACTGAAAATGCTGGAGAACTGACGGTCTGTGATCTGTGATTAACTTGTTCTGTGACCTAAGGCAAGTCATGGAGCCTTCCAAGGCCTCCATTTCTACTATAACTGTGTGGTTCTACAATTGTTACCCTCTTATTTTGCTTGATCATGTCATCATGGTCTGACTTGCTGACAGCATAGTGCTGATGGGACCAGTGACATGGATGTAAGACCCAAGTAAACTAAAAATTAAGTAGCTTTGCTTTATGCTTTGGCTACACTTGTTCCAAACTTGGACTTGAGGTCTTGTATGTGCATGCCATTGGTACACACCATATAATTTAGAGCTCTCAAAAACTCTTCAGTGAATAAAGAAAGATGAACATTCTACTTATGACAATTCAGTATGAATTTTATTTTATTGACTGGCTTTTTCAGACTTCAATAACCATAATTCTGAGTACATAGTTGTTTCTAATCATTAAGTATATATAATACTTAGATAATCATTAAGTGTGTGTATGTGTGTGTATATATATATATATATATATATATATATATATATATATATATATAACTTGAAGTAGGTTTTCAATTGATTTTTCTAAACTATATGGTATTCTGAGGTGAAAAACTTACGGGCTTTTGAACTTGTACTCTTGTTGGAACTAAACCTGCCTTTGGTTCATTTGTCATACCACATAATTCTTTATCTAAAAATATAAATTGTATGAGAATTGGGGGATTATTTCTGTTTGTCAGTTCCATGTATAGAGAGAAACATAGTCTGAGGTATACCTGTAAAATTATGACATTTGATTTATATCCCAATGATGGGGACAAGCAGTAATCACATTCATAATAACTATCATTTGGTGGCCTTTCCTCATATCTAGGCAATAGGCAAAACAGAACATGCAGTAATTAGTTTAACTCTCAACTCTTTATGCTTGGGTACCATCACTGTTTTCATCTTTTATGAAATAGGCTTAGGTAGGTTAGATAAGTTTACCCAAGGTCCTGGAGTTAATAGGTGGCAGAGCTGGGATTTAAACCTAAAGAAGTTTATAACTCTATAGTCTGTGCTCTTAACCTCAGTGCTACATTTTACTCATTAGCAAAGGAGTAAAATTTGCTGGTCATATAAGTCTTCACAAACATCTACTGTTAAATCTATCTTGTTTTCAGGTACACCAACCTCGTTTGAACTGACTTCAGTGTGTAGTACCTATCTTTAATTTCACTTCCTACAAGTTTCCTTCCTGAACCCCAGTCCTCTACTACAGGTTCTTCCCTCGGGTTTTTCTTACTTCCTCCCAATATGGAGGTGCTTTAGGAAGGGTTTCAGAATGTCTTAAATGATTAAACTGGGTAAATTTGATAATCATTGGTTAGGTAAAAGTCAATTTGTCCTATTTCAAAAACCTAGAATAATTGTCATTTACTAAGTGGGTCTGTTGCTTTGGTGGGAAGGTTCCCTAAATGTGATATTTCTCCAAGTATCGTTCTTGGCTACATGCATATCACCTAGAAAACTTATTTCTGTGGCATCTATCATGTGTCAAGTACTTTGCTAAGACCCAAAAAATCAAATTGTCAAGATCAAGCACCTTCAAAAATATTTTATTTAGTAGGCCAACCCATCAAGCCCCAAAATTAAGCAGGATGCTTACTTAGATTTGCCACACTGCAGACCCCAAGTCTTTCCTGTTAAGAGGTTAATGATCCAGTTGAATGGGTAAGGATGAAAAAGATCCAAAAAGATTGTGCAAATAGGGTTGTTAAGGAAAGAGAAGCCAACTGTAACAATCTAATTCAGTGTATCAAACCAAGTTCAGAAACATGAGCTTATCTTTTGAAAATAAAAGGTATTTCTGACACTGAATATAACCAGTGTAAATCAGATGCATAGATATATAACAATGAAAGCAAAATAGTAAAAGATTCAAATTAGGAGCTAGAATCCCTCGATTATTCTGAATTCTTTCAACATGACCAGGATGATAGAATACTAGTTACATTTCTTCTAGCTTCTTATGGCCTTGTTCCAGTATCTGTCACCTTCTCTGTTTCCGTTAAGCAGTAGCACTGCCTAAGTGGCGAGTAACCAATGTATACCTTAAGTTGTGCTTACAATATTGCTTTTCAAGTTAAAATGAGCATTTCATAATCTTTCTTATGGAAAGTGATTTGCTTTTTTCTTCAGTAAACTTTATAATGCTATTAAATTTAGTTTTGGGAAAAATTTATGTCACTTGAAAAATTATTTTTAGTACAATGAAGTGATTAGAAAAATTAAAGCAATATCTGAAAAAGTCTGTAGAGTTTTTACTGAAATAGGCCTTGTTTTCCTTTTTAAAAGTTATTTTCAAAGTCATGCATGTGTGGTTAAAAAAAATTAAACTATTGAAAGACAACCAGCTCCCCTATTTCAATTGCTAAACCAACCATTCCTCTTTTGATGGCTACTTCCATAACTTAAATAAGATGCTTATAGATCTAACCTCTTGATTTATCCACTTTAGACAGTATTTTATTTCTCCATTATGAAATGAGTTACCTTACCCTTCTTAGGTTATCTTTATAACTTTATATATTTGTCTGTTTGTTCAGCCATCTAGTTTAAACTTTGTCTTAACTCTTAAATATAAAATGAAGAGTTATGTATTTTCTAATATTCTTTATCTTCTCATGGTACTTCCTAACTTTTATTAGCTGTACTACCACTTTTACATCACCAAGTTTTGTGGTATTCAAAATATGTTCTGTAGCTGTAATTGCTTTAAAAGTTCTGTAGTTTCACTAAACTGCTAAACACTAAAGTGACCTCAAATGTCAAATAAGAAGGGCTTCTTTTTCTGAGATGCCAACTAGAAGTTGAATCTTTCCCAAGGCAGATATTATAAATTAAACAGATTTATGTTTTAAAGATCTCTCAGGTGGCCAAGTGGAGACTATATTGGATTGGACAAGACTAGAAGACCATAGACAGTTAAAAGACTTGCTATAACTGGGTGAGAGATGAGAGCCTGAAACAACCCACTGGCAGTGGGGATGGAGAAAGAGTAAAACAGTCGATCTAGATCCTCAGGTTCTGACTTGAGAGGCTGGATGGTGCCGCTAACTTAGAATAGGATCTAGAAGTAATTCCAGATTGGTGGGTAGGAAGTGAGCTTCATTTGGGGACATGTTGAATTTTGGGTGTTAAGTGCTTTCAGATGGAGAGAAATGAAGTTCAAGAGAGGGGCTAGAACTGGAAGTAAAGATCTGTGAATCACAGAAAACTGAAATCAGGAGTGGATGAGTTTGTGCACGAAGAGAATGTAGAGTGTGAGGAGAACTAAAAATGCAATATTGGGGACTGTCAACATTTAAGGAGCAGGCTTGTAAAAGAGGGATGGAAATCCTGGATTTGTCACAAAAAACAAAGTATAAAAGTTTCAAATAAAAGGGAGTAATGAAGTCAAATGCTGTAAGAAGTTCAGGTAAAATGAAGACTGATTTCTTTCTTCAAATGTCCATTGGATTTAACAGGGTTTGATGACTTTTGCAGCCACAATTTCAATGGCATGGTGATGGTAAAAGTTAGATCATGAGAGGACTTAAAACTGATTGCGTAGTGAAATCAATATACCTTTGAAGAAGTTTGATTGAAAGGGAAGAAGGGAAGTTAGATAATAACATTATGGGAGGGAGGGATGGAGGGACAGATGGATGGATGGATGGATGGATGGATGGATGGATGGATGGATGGATGGAAATATTTAGATCAATATTTTCAACTCTACTGGAGCCAATATCCTCTTTTTTATAACAATATATTCTACTTCCTAGACTCTACTAAGATGAAATTCATAGATAACTTACAAATAATTAAAAAATCAATTTAATACTCTAGCTATACTATGGAGGAGAAACAGAAGAAATTTATAATAAAACCACTCTCAGGAACAAGTTACCCAGCTGACATATATGTGGAAGCATTTGACATATATGTGGAAGCTACAAATACAGTCAGATATCGGTGGGTTGTATTAGTGTCTTAAAACCTTGAGCAATGTTACCTTCAGTGGTTTGATTTTTCTAAAATGGAGCAACAACTTTTGATTAAGTCTGAACAAAATAAAATACAAGTTTCTTCTGGTTTACAGAGTAGTCCCATGTTTGGAAATATTCAGTATATTTTAAAACAGTGAGAAAAAAAAGAAAATCCGCAAAACTTGTGTACTGTATTTATATATAAAAGGGAATTGGTTCTAGGCTTAAATAAATTAATCAGGTTTTTCACTTACCTTACTGTCTGGTTGAACACTGAATGGCACTCAGGAGAATTTTGCCTTGTGCAGGACTGTCTCAAACATTGCCAGAGTTTTAGGTTCCTAGAACTGGCATACTAAATGCTAGTACACAGCGTTCAATAACCACAAATTGCCCTAAAATTTCCCAAATTCACTTTTCCCTTTGGGAATGCCTAGACATGCTAGGCCAGAAAGGGGAGGGTGAAAAAAGGGCAAGAGAGATTACTGTCCCTGAAAAAGTGAAAGGTGATAAAAATTGATAGTAGAAAGTTTAAAATTTAAGAGAAGAAGCACACACACTCATATCTTGGAGAATATTATGTTTCTCACAGATGAATGATAATCCCGCTTTAAGGATTTTGTGGTACGCTGGTCAATTCTCTTTTTTAATGCCCTGAGTACTCTGTCTCCTAACTTGGAGTTTCTATTTTTCATTTTGAACCCTCAGTTAGTAGGCTCATTTGCTGTAAAAAAAAAAAAAAAAAAAAAAAAAAGCTAAATTTTCAACACTAAAGATCTCTTTTAAAGGGAAAGCACCTCTTTTATTATTACAGGCCAAAAATATTGAACATTTCAGAGAAGGTACAATAATTTCCTATTGCTGCTGTAACAAATGAGCATATCGTGACTTAAAACAATATAAACTCAATTTCCTAAAGTTCTGGAGGTCTGAAGTGCAAAAAGTATCTCCCTGGGGTAAACATTTTAAAAATCAAAGGTATCAGCAGGGCTGTTTTCTTTCTGGAGTCTCTAGAGGAGAATTCATTTCCTTGACTTATCTAGCTCCTTTTCAAGGCTGCCTGCATTCCTTGCCTTATGGCTCTTTCTTACATTTTCAAAGGTAACAGGACAGCATCCTCAAATCTCTCTGATTCTCTGCTTCCCTCTTCCACTCATAAGGATCCTTGTGATTACGCTGGGTCCACCTGGATAACCCAAGCTGCTCTCCCCAAGTCAAGATCCTCAACTTAATCACATCCACAAAATCCCTTTTGCCATTAAGGTAGTATATTCACAGGTTCTGGGGATTGGGATGTGGACATCTTTGGGGGCCATTATTCTATCTACCACAAATGGGTACAGCAAGGAACATTGCGTTGAAATAGGTACACTTTGAAACACTTTTTTTTCTCTCACAGTTCTTTTTCTTGCAGTTCAACCACTCTTATTTTTACCTTTAAAAGCCAAACTAAGAATTCTATAGTTGCTTATGTTAGAGAGTATGATTTCTATTTATAATTTTCATTAAATTAAAATAGCACCCTAAATGGAAAGTGGAGATTAGCAAAATATATTGGTGTAGGGGAGAGAGGGGTTAGAACAAGCATTTATGTTTCCCAGATATAGTTTTAGACCTATTTTTGTTTTCAGATTGAATATATATTATTTCATCATTTCTGCCAAAGGAATATTTATGTGGCATTTTTGATATTGGCTAAGTTTTATATAACATAATGTGCTATTTCCTTCTAGAATTTTCAGCAATTTTTGGAGTTTAGCATCAGCTCATCTTTTTAAGTTAAAAAATAAACATGAATTTGTGCTTTAAAAAAAGTCAAATAATACAAAAGTATACAGGGTAAAAAGTTAAAGCCTGCCCTGTTTCCTTTCTCCAAAACAAAAACTGTTAAACAGTTAGGTGTATATTCCATAGACCATTTTCTAGAATGTTAGATACCCACATACAAATACACCCTGAGTTTTTATAAATGACATCATACTAACCATATAGTTCTGCTACTAGCTCTTTGTACTATACCTTGTTATCTCTATACATATACACTATACTTGTAGTTGAATTCCCATAGATATTAAGGTAGTAGATTGGGAGCTTGGGTTCTAATTCTAATCTAGGTTCTGCCATTGTAGGCCGCTGTACAAGTTAAACTTTTGGTACCAATTTTCCTCATTTATAAAGTTGATGAAAACCCTCCTTGGGTTGTTACAATTATAGAAGTTGTGAATATTATTTAAGTTGAATGCATGCGAAGCACCTACAAGGGCCTAGCAGTATAACAGCAATTTAATAGCACTGCCTTAATATTATGCTATTTTTACTGGCTGTGTAATTGTTCTTTCCTGCTGATGTACCATTTAAACTGGTCTCAAGATGTGAATGCTTCCAAATCGGTTTGAACAGAATAAGCTAAGCATTTAAGCACATTCTTTTACTTGTACTGAATTATATTCTTAAGATAAAAGATGTATCTTAAAATAAAATGTCAAAGGTTACACACATATTTATGACTTTTGCTCAGTATTGCTTTCCAAAAGGATTATACCAGTTTCATTGCTAACATTGTCAGGATTTCGAAAAATTTTGCTACCTTAGTAGTCATAAAATGGTATTTCAAATATATTTTAGTTTGTACTTTTTGATCATTGTGAGCATAAATATTTACTTATTTGCTTTTTTTTCATTCATCTACAGTTATTCTATGTATTGAACATCTGGGTGTATCACTATTATAGGGACTATTTATTCTAGCAATAAATAGAAAAATACCTACTTATAGGAATGGTTGATACAGCTCTATTAAAAGTATAGTCTCTTAAATACCATATTAAACTAGCATAAGCTTTACGGACAAACCTTGGGAATATTTGGCCTTTGCAGGAGGATAAGTAGGTGCAGCCATGGGAAGGATGAGCAAGGTGCACCATCTTGTTCATCTCTTTACTAATAATGAAGCAATTTATTTAAAAATTTGAAGGAAGAAAGTACATTTGTACATAATTTAAAATTCAGTTTTATAATAAAAAACATGAATATATTCATCATGGAGTAGAAATGTTACATAGATTTTTAAAAAAATAGTTTTCAAAGAAATTTCCAACACTTGCCCCCAACCTGTTTACCCTTAGTATTCAATCTTCTATACTTCAGTGGAAAAACTTGAGAAGCATTAATAGAATATTCAAAATAACTCTGGGGTTGAGGAGTAAGAATGTCCTGTTAAGTGTTTTCAGTTTTTGGTGATTACAAATAAAGCCACTATAAACATTTGCAATCCTACCAGCAACCTAAGAAAGTTATATTTGCTCAGCATCTTCATCTTCACCAACATTGTATGCCTTTTTTCCCCTCTCATTTTAAGAGCTATGTAGTAGTATCTCATTGTGGTTTTGATTTGCATTTCTCTGATGACTAATGATGTAGAGCATGTGGCTTATTTGCCATTTGTATATCTTTTTTGGTGAAGTCTCTGTTCTAATTGTTTGCCTTTTTTTTTCCTCAGTGAGTTTTGAGGGTTCTGTATATACTCTGAATAAAAATTCTTTATTAAATGTTTTACTAAAAATAGCTCAAATCGCAGACATTGACATATTTGAGTATGTGTATTCAAATGACTGTGAGCCATTTTAACTCCACACTGTCTTTTTATAATTACCTAAATTTGCAATGTTATCTTTCTGAGGAATTATGTTTATTTCTAAAACGAAGGGTAGTTTACTGTTAAAAATCTAAAATACCTTCCTTCAATCTCTAAAAAGGTACTCTATGTAAAAATGAGCCTAAAATATAGCAGAAACTCTGCTTCCTGTTAGGATACTAAATAAGCGGGATATTCTATGACCCAGGAGTAAATAAGAAAAGTTTTTAAATGACATTACTTTCTAAATTAGATTTTGTTTTACAGTGAACCAGCCACATAGTAAGGAATGATTTTAAAGCTGTCTACCTACCCAGAAGTCATACCTTGAGAACAGGAACTATAAAAAGGCAGCTGTTTTCAAAGTAGTGCATACA
Source organism: Macroglossus sobrinus (assembly GCA_004027375.1). Taxonomy (NCBI): domain Eukaryota; kingdom Metazoa; phylum Chordata; class Mammalia; order Chiroptera; family Pteropodidae; genus Macroglossus; species Macroglossus sobrinus. The sequence goes on from PVKZ01001265.1 coordinate 98,952, forward strand.
AGCTCCGCTAAGTCACATTTGCACCTGCATCTCTTATTTGCAAAAGTTGATGCGTAAAATTTCAAAATAGCAAAATGTAAGTCTGCTAAAATATTAGCGTGTGGTTTACTACTCTATGCAGTAGAGCATGCTACCTTGAAAATCTGGATCCTTTATCATTTCTAATGGTTAATGTAATCTACTTTATGTAACTTGAATTGAGAACTTCGTAGTTATTAGATTTGTAACCTCTGAAGTTATCTGCAACTGCTAAAAGCTCCTCTGGTGCAGTTTCCCCTCTCTCCACCTCTCCTAGGAAGGAAGGTCACCTTCTACAGTTGACTACAGTCCTCATTTACCTGGGCGAAATTCCCAGTCAGCGCCTGCATCAGGGTTCCTTCCCTGAGCATGTCAGTTACTTCCCGCAGAGCGAGGTAGGATAGGAGCTTAAGCATTTGAAGACTAGGCGCAGACCTGGATTACTTCCCTTTCTGTTCTAAGCTTGTCTCCAGCTAAGAACTTTTCACCTGTCACACTCTTGCTCGTTCTTGATACTCAGTTTCCTGCCACAGTCCTTGCTACTCCAGTAGTTACGATGTCTGGGCAAAAATAGCTCACATTTTTGCTTAAACAATAACGGCTGCCCAAATTTGATGGTTAGATTTGTCTCCGCAGACCGCGCCTCCCAACTAGTGAGGCGGGGTACACCCGAGGAGTGAGGAGCTGTAGCCGAGATGAGCATGTAAGGCCGTGCTCGGGTGAAACTGCCCAGACGCTCAGGGACACGGCCCGCGAAGCCCTGGGAAGTTTGGAATGGGGTCACCACTTCCGGACGCGCCTTGCGCAAAGCTGGAACTCGTTTTCCCAGCAGGCCCCGCGCGGCCCTTGGCGCCCCGCCTCCTGGCAGTGCGCGGCTCCGCGCGCTCCGGGGCCTGTCATAGTAGGACCCGCGAGCCCCGCCTGCGGCCCCACCCCCTGTCTCCCAGCTCCTTCCCGGACTCCTTCAAGTTCCAGTCCCGGTTTCCATCTCCCCAGCCCCGCCCCCGGCCGCGCGCGCTCTCTCCGCCCCGCCCTCGACCCCCCGCGTGCGGCCGCCGCAGCCAATGAGGTTCGGGGCCGCGTGCGCAGATTCAAACGGCGGCTCTTGAGGGAGGCTAGGCGCGAGATTCGGCGGTGCGGACAAAACCCTGCAGGAGTCCGCGATCCCTGCAGAGTTGCTCGCTGCGGGGAGAGGGCGGGGGTCGGCGCCCGCGGCGAGGAAGCTGAAAGACGGCGGGAGGGGCCGGCCGAGGGCGGGAGCGCGCCTGCTGACATGTTGGGGGCATCCTGGGCCGGGCCGGGCCGGGGCTATTAGCGGTGCTGCGGGCCGGGGGCGGGTGGCGGTCCGCCTCGCCGTCCCCCTGTCCTGCCCTGCCGGGAACTTGCGTTTCGCTTCGGTCGCCTCGTAGAGGGAACGAGAGAAGCGGCGGGAGGGTCGGGAAGAAGGAGCTTTCGCCTGAGGCTGGAGGAGGCTGAACTGCGTCCCCGCCCAGCCCGCGCCTATGCGGTACTTGAAGGATGGCGAAGAGGTCGCGCAGGTGGGTGGCATTCCTTCCTCACAGGCCAGTCGGCACTGTCTCGGCTCAGATTCTCTTTCTTTTCCCAGTGCTTCCCCGCCGGGCCTTATTCGGCCGGGGCAGAGGTTTTCTTTCCAGCTGCTCCACAGCCAACTCGGTCTGGCTGGCCGGAGCGCAGCCGTGACGTGCGCAGAGTTGGGGACCAGTATGTTTAAGATGCTAAAAGTGAGTAACATGCCCAGGTTGCTCCTTCGAATTGATTTTCCCCATAATCTCTCACAGTCACTTCATAGTGGGAGTGTCTTGCCAGGTAAGTCTGTGCGCTTTGGCGAATACGCTACGCAGAAAAAAGTGGTAGAGTTCTGCCTGGGTGACTTGAAAATGGTGTTCAGAGGCACTCATTTTTTCTGAATTACTGTACCAGTTAAAATAGAAACTCTGTGATAAATCTGGGCGGGGAAACCTCTGCCATCCTTGGTGCCTGAAAGTTATGGAAAATCTGAGGAATAGCCGAAGGAGGTCGTTTTTGATGTTTTCTGTAATTACCATACTCATGTTCTCAGCTTTATGTATATATTTCCAATATCTTCAATTGGGAAGATGTCACACTGTTACTACTAGTAGCTTGATCTTAAAATGAAACAGTGTGTTTGATTCACTTAATATTTTGAGTATCATGTTTGGTTTTGATTGTTAGGTGGGGCATACTTTTTGTCGGAAAACTTGCTAGGATGAATTTATGCATCTTGATTTTTATTTATATGTCACTATAGTAGCTACTGTAAAAATTGGGGTGTCTTTTAATTGTGTTATTAATAAAACGGAAAAGATGTTTGGCACAATTTCCAAGTGGTTTTATTTCTAGATCCACAGCCTCAAAGTCTTAACTAGAGATGTATATAAGTTGAAATTTAGTGTCAGGATTTATCAATTGCAGATTTCTGTTAAAATTGACACTAATACACACAATATTTGTTGCTTTATTAATTTATTAAGCATCTCCTGTATGTAAGATGTTTTTGCAGAAAGCATAAAATGTATTTAAGTCTCTGTTAGCTTATTATTTTGTAGCGACTCCCATGTAGGTGTAACAAATGTATGTGCACACACATAAACCCACATCTCTAGAACAGGGTTTTCAGCCTTGGCACTATTGATATTTTGGATCACATAATTCTTTGTAGTGGGGGGCTGTCCTGTGCTTTGCAGGATGATTAGTAGCATCCCTGGCTTCTACATAGAAGGTGCCAGTAACACCCCATTTCACCTACTACTGACAATCAAAGATCTTTCCAAACATTACCAAATGTCTGTTGGGGGGTAAAAATACCTAGGTGAGAATCACTGCACTGGAATGTCAAGGACCCAGTTAATCTCTAGAACTTCAGAAAAGATATTTAAAAAGATATAGGTATTAAAAGCTCCTATAGTCATATTACTGAGGTACTGGTTTAGGCCTTTCCTTTTGAATATACAAAATTTTTAAAATAAACTTCATTAAGTAACGTGGTGAGTGACTGTAAGTGGCATTATGTACTTATCAGTATTGATGTTAATCTTATTCAGAATAGTTCCTTGGCTGATGCTGTCGTCAGTATTTAGTTATGGTTAGACTTGGATACTTGAATGTCTGAACCTGCCTTCATTTGGTTTTCTGTTTGTTTCATACTCTTTATATTCTTCATAATAATAGACTAAGAAAGAAGAATTGATTTAATGATTAATTTGCCTGTATATGTTTTTTTTTATTGACAATACTTTGAGCTTGGAGATCTAAACATGAACTGTACTATTGACTTTTACTCCTGTTCACTATATAAATTAGTTGAAACATAGAATGACTTAAAGAGTCAAATCTGGTTTAAAGAGTTATTAAACTTAGTGGAGTGAAGTTACACTCCCTATGGCCGTTTTCAGGTAGAGGATGTGGTGAGAAAGTATCATCTCTGAATGGTATATTTCTTAGGGGCTTGAATGTTTTATGTTCTAAATTGCATTTCTCGTATATGTAAATGTGACTTATTTATCATAGAAGGTAATAGAATGTGAAATGTTTTGAAGGAGGAAATAATCTATTGGGCAAAGTCTAGTCTCTTTTGCTAAATATCTTAATATTAAATATGAACCTAATTTATAATTCAAGGATAAAGGAAATAATTCAGTCACTAGGATCTCCACTAGACAACCATTTAACTATGTGAGTGAAAATTATACTTTGCTGTATAAAAGTTTTGCATAAGACTGTAAGCATAAATTCTGTAATACACTTTTTCTGTATGATCTGGAAAAAAAGTAAAACATCTCAGGTGTGAAACAGCTGAAGAATGTTGATTTTTTTCATCTTTAAGATAGCTGTAGTATCTGATCTGTATTTACATAAGGGAAAGGGCTCATTTAGTGTTGTGACTTTAGTTTTAGATCCCACTGGGAGTTTTAATGACATAATTTTCAGGCAGTACCAAAATTGATATATCTCTTATTAACATGTATTTGATTTTTAAACATAGATGTATTAAATAATTAATTTTAGTTTTGAAAGCCAGTTCTACTTTTAAAAATAAACTTTAAAAAATATCATTTAGAAGCCAAAAGGCTATTTCAGTAGTAAGATTAAGGTATTTACACTTGAGATGACCTGTAACTACGCTAAACTGAAAAGATAAAAGACAGCTTTTGAATTGGAAGATGTTTTTCAGTGGGGAATTTGTGTGTAGGAAGCAATTTTACTATGTTGTCTCCAGCAAATGGCTATTAATGGGTGAAAGAATACTGAAATATGAGAACTAATTTTTTAAATCATTGCCATTAATTAGCAATATTGTTTTGGGAAAGCAAGTAAATTCGGCATCCCAGTTTTTCATCTGTTATTTTAAGGAGTTTGGGTCTTATGGTTTGTAAGGTAACTTATAATTTAATATCTATCCTATTTTGCACCCTTTCGTAATAATCTTTTCTGATTTAAAAATATATACACACTAATGGACAAAAATAGAAATGCTCTCACATTTTTTTTGTTTATAGGTAGTTATATAAAACTCTATTTCAGTATTCTTATTAATAATGGTCAAATGAAGTCAAATTTTTCTTACTATAATAATGCTAGTTTGCAGTCCAGATTTGGAAAAAATATTCAGGTATGCAGTACATCATATTAACCACTGGGTGTCCTGGTTTCACTATATTAAATTCACCTGGTAAATTTTCATACCTTGAATTTGATTGGACTTTAAAAAATGCAGTTATCATGTCAAGACAGTATAATTAAGATATTTTTTTTTGATTAATTAAAAATTTCAGACGATGCAGTTTGATTTAAAATATAATCAAGTTGAAGTTATTTGATTAGAGCAGATTTTATAAAACTACTGATTACCTCCTCCCCCAATTTCAAACCAGTAGTTTCTTCTCAAATAAAAATACATTTTAAAAAATTATCAAATTCTCCCTTTGACGCCCCATTTTACTCTTTAGGTGGTATTAATTGGTGCAGTTTAAAATAGAACTTCTGTTTTAATATGTTGTGTGAATAGTTTGTATATTATTTCACAGGCAAAAGATAACTGTCATGTCCTATTAGCTTACACCTCAGTGTGAAGTTACTCTTAACCATTTTTCTTGCTTAATGAGTCATAATATTTTTTTTTGTGTGTGTGTGTGAATCATTTTGCTGTTTTGTAATCACCCTAATAATTTTGTTCATTCATAATCTACAAAACCCTTTCCATTTGAATATAGTACTTAGGTAATGTATTGACAATTATAGCATAAATATTTTTTGACTTAAAAAATAAAACTGACAATGATTCTAGAAACCAAGTCCTGGATAGAGATTCAGAGACCAACAAAATTTCTCTTCTATTGTTGCCTTGTGACTATAGAAATAATTTCACCTATTTTTGCTGTCTTCTAGATTAGTCACCCTAGGCTAGAAATAGTTTATTTATCTACACAGTAGGAAATTTAATATGTATTACCATCATTGATTGCTACAATACAGAAATGCTAAAAGATGATAGATAGCAGAAAAGTGAGCAGATTATTAAGCAGTGAGACTTTTTCATTGTTAATGGTGAAAGTGGAATATTGGTGAGGTTTTTTTTTTTGTGAGATTTTATCCTTTCCCTTTTTTCTTGGCAAATTGTAGGCATTCTTAGGCATTTTTCTGTTGTAGCTAGTGATGTTGGTAAGTTTCTAGGATCTTTTAGTGTCACAGTTATTTAAATATCACACCATCCTTTCAACAATCACTCAAGTAATATAGAACTGACAATACTAAAACTAAGAAGCAGCTAGGTAGATAGACTCTAGGAAAGTCCCAGTGTATATACAATTCTAAGAATTTTGCTTTAATCCTTTCTCACACTCACCAACTCAAAAAACCCAGCTTCCTGAACACTGACAGGCTGTTAAACTCTGCCTGAAGTTGATGACCATACTGATGCAAAACAGAGAATGAAACCTCATGTAGAAATAGAAATTTCTCAGTGACCAAATATGTGGTTAAAAAATAAGGGAGAATTTTAACGTTAAAATGAACAAGCTTTCAGGAAAATTACCCCTTGGAAACTAGTAGTATTTTTGGACTCATATCCTTACTTAAAATATTTTGATAAGAACCTAAAGGTGAATTTTGTACAGATTAGATATGAGGTAGATATTTTTTGAATACTCAAGATTTATATAACAAGTCCCCAAATTAAAAATTGTTTTGCTCTATAAATAAGCTAATTTTAAAGCAATCTCAAAATGCTCTTGTGGAAGCTGTTGGGATCTGAGGGGAGGGAGGAAGAGGGAAACTGTGAAAAGTACAACTGTTTGGGATGGCAGGAAGTGGTAATGTTGCTGGGAACAGTTTTAGGAAAGGTTAGGCAACATTAGATACCCCAAAGAACCCTTTCTGCTATACTGAATATTTTTTAATGTTTGTTTCAGCAGATTCTGCTTCTTATAGTCTACCACTTGGATGTACATTGGATTTTGAAATCCCTTTTTTTTCCAAAATCCTTGGATTTTGAAAGCCCTTTTTAACAAATGGGAATGCCTTTCAGTTCCTCCTAAAGGTCTTTTCATTTGTTAAAAAGTGTTTTCGTGTCCACTTTAGATCAGCTGTCTTGAGGGAGGTGAAAGTTTTGATTAGGTTGCAGGGGGGTGAGGTAGTTTTGGAATATAAAGTACTTGGAGGAGGTGAAAGAGTAAGTACATTAATTAATTTTACACATCCATATTTGAATGGCAGGTACTGTGCTTGGTGCTGAGGGGTGAACATATTAGATATGGTCTTTGAACTCTGGAGCTTACTATTTGGTTGGGAAGATTAGTAGGTGTGATGAGCATTAAGAAGGAAGGGTAGATGCCCTAAGTACATACACTTGGGACAGAAAGGTTCAGTATGGTGTTTTATATGATTTGAAAACGCCTTAGAAATTTATGAAGACATTATCTTGACCCGTCTTCAGTTTAACAATCAGTTGATATTTCTGATATCTGAAAATGGCTGCAAACAGCAGGTATTTTCTTTAATTAAACCTATGTTTTTATTTTTTGGCATAGTTGAATAAAACAAGGTGGTGTATATGGAAGTAGGACTAGTAGATGATTATTACAAATAGACATTGGCTTGACTTGAGGGAGAGAGCATTTTGGTAGAGTGTGTTGAACTAAAGAAGCAGTTAGATAAAGTTAGATAAGTAGGGGAGTAGGGGATCTTGGTGTCTTGCTTGGTCAGATATGATGAATTTTGGTCCTGTGGAATTAACAATTCAGGGGAAATGAGAAGTTCCTGCAAAGGATTTATGGATATGAAATCTAAGCTTTCATTTTTCTGTTTCATAAGACTGAAACTGAATGTAAATATTAGGAACTACCTACATGTTCTTAAGTATATTATAGTAAAATTAGATCATTGAACTTTTGCTGTTTGACATCAAAATGAATTTTTGGAAAAGAGTTGACTCTAGTAAAGCAAAAATAATTTTGAATGTTGTTAAGCAATTAGCCTATGCATGTAATAATATATATATGTATATGTGTGTGTATGTATGTGCATGTGTGTATATATATATGTGTATGCATATATATATATATGTATATGTGTGTATTTATTTTTTAGACAAGGCAACCCTTGGTTGACCTCACAGATTGCAAGGACCTTGTCAGTTTACAATCCCTTATTTTTTTTATTTTTTACGCCTACAGCACCTGGTCTTCTAGGTGGTCTCCCATCCGAGTACTAACCAGGCCTGACCCTGCTTAGTTTCCGAGATCAGACCGGATTGGGCTTGTTCAGGGTAGCATGGGCTGTAGACTGCACATAATAATGTTGTCACCTCTCGTGCCATGTGCTTTATGAGGTGTTTATGTTTTTCCATTATCTTTAAAGCAGCATTATAAGGTAGGTGGTACTTTACAAACAGGTAAACTAAAGCTCTGAAAGGTTAATATATTCACAGATACAAAATGAGTAATTAAGTTAGAACCTTGTTCTGATTTCAAAAGGTACTTGAGTTTCATCTTTAATATAGTCTAGCTTCTTGGTATCCTCTCTCCTTTTTTTCCAATATGGTAAACATAGTGGTTAAGTAGTGAGTTTTGGAATTCAGCCATGTTATACTTGATGTAACTGTGGGCAAGAAATTACTTTTCTAAGTCAGTTTTCTATTCTGTAAAATGGAAATAATAATAATGTTTCCTTTGTAGGGTTGTTGTGGGGTTTTAGGAGAGAAATTTTATAGACTACCACAATGTCTAGTACTTAGAAAGTTAAATAAATACTCTCTCCTTTTATTTTCAGATGCTCATGACTTTATTTAGTCCTCTGGCTACTTAAAATGGCTTTAATTATTATCCATCTGCTAGTGGTTGGCAAAACTGTGTCTCTACCCTAGACCTCTCACCTGAGCAGAAGATCCAAGTGCTCAGTTACCTTCTAGATGTGCTTTGCCCAAAAGGAAAGCCACTAGCCACATGTGACTGTTGAGCTCTTGAAATGTGGCTTGTCTGAGTTGCAATGTCCTGTAACTATAAAATACACACCAGATTTTGAAGACTAGTAAGAAAAAATGTAAAATGTTTGATTATGTTGATTATGTGTTGAAATTATTTTTCAAATAATTTTTCAAATATATTGGGTTAAATAATATTATAATTAATTTCACCTGTTTCTGTTTTTTTAATGTGGCTTACATATGTGGCTTCCATTATATTTCTTTGGACAGTACTGTTTTATACACACACACACACACACACACCTACCTGTATATTTCTCAAGTGCATTGAAATCAGTTAGTCCAAAACTACTTACTCTCCCCATTCCCTTCTTTCTCCCAAAGTTCTCTTTCTCTTTCTCTATTCCTTATCTCAGTGAATAGTTCTATTTATTCTCCCAAAGCCAGAAATTTTGGAACAGACTTTCATTCTTCCTTCTCCCATGTCTCTCATATCCATCAGTTGTAGTCTTTTTGTTCTTACCTGTTTAGTATTTCTCAATTTCATGTACTTCTTCCAATTGTCACTATTATTACCTGAAAAAAATCAGTTCTTTTATGGTTTCTTGATTTTTGTCACATTTAGATTTCTTTTATTCAGTAATATAAAAAATGGAATTCTACCTTATTTTCTTATAGAACTATTATGGTTTCATTAAAAAATGTCAAATATTGCTTCATCTGAATTTTTAAATTTTAAAGTAGGACTTGAGCTTTATTTTAAAAAAAATAGCTATTCACTGTCTTACTGTTTATTGAAAAGTCCATCTTTACCCCACTGATTTGTTAGTTATAATTTACCAAATTCTCATATGGGTTTTGTTTTTTGCCAAATGTTTTATTTTGTTTCATTGATTTATATAGCAAATATTGTGCCAGTGCTATTCTGTTTTATTGTTTCTCTACAGTATATTTTAATATTAATTTAGGGAGAATGGACATCTATTTCTTTTCCTATTCAAGAATGTGATCTGGATGTTTTCCATTTGTTCAAGTCTTCTATGTCTCAAATAGTGTATTATTGCCTACTGTACTTTGATCTTGTACTTAGGAGTTATTTCTACATATTTTAACTTTTTTGTTGTTTGTATTATTGGTGGGTCATTTATTCCATTGTGTCTTTTCACTGCTGTGTTTTGTATTTTACCATTACTATTGTCAGGCCCTGATAATTTCTTTCTTGGACTATTGTAAATGCCTACTAATTGGTCTTCCTTCTTCCATTTCTCTGTACTCCTGCCAGTGATTTATCTGAAACACAAGATATTTATTTTTTACTCTCTTAAAGTCCTTTAACTCTTTAGGATATAGGTCAAAAGAATAAAGGCCAAACTCCTTAGCATGATAGAAAGGTTATCACTTGGACTCTGGTGGCATATCCACCCTAATCTCTCTAGTGTCAGTAAGAACTACAGCTCCTCTCCATCGTATGTCTCTTAAATATTTTTATACTTTGACTAATATGATAGGATGTTCTTTAATCTGAGTGGCTTTGGTCATATGTGTATACACAGGTTCAGTTATTGAATTTACAAATTTAAATAAAATTCTTGGTTTCTCAGTTGTGTGTTTTTTTTTTAGTGAGGATGAGGATGATGACCTTCAGTATGCTGATCATGATTATGAAGTACCGCAACAAAAAGGGTTGAAGAAACTCTGGAACAGAGTAAAATGGACAAGAGATGAGGTGATTATCTGATAAGATTTACTAATTTCATATTTGTATTTATTAATATTATAGATGAAAAATATTTAAAAACAAAATATGAGAAAAGTTACCTATTGACTAACTTGCACATTATTTTTCTTCAACAAGAGACATATATAGTGTATTGATGTTGAGACTGATAGAAACAGTGTAGTAAATGGGAGAAGTTATATTATAGTGGCTTCAGTCCTTCTAAAAATGGCAACTAGATAAGACATGAAAGATTTGGAGAGTTATCTATATTCAGGGCTAAAGGATTAGGGTGGGGGAAAGCTTTTTAACTATACTTGTTTTAATAGGATGATAAGTTAAAGAAGTTGGTTGAACAACATGGAACTGATGATTGGACTTTAATTGCTAGTCATCTTCAAGTAAGTAAAACATATTTCTATATGTAATGGATGATTTAGGTCACTGGATTTAACTTGCTGTTTTTAAAAAATGTGTCTATATTATTTTAGATTTAGATCTCCTTCCTAAAAACATCTCTACTGCTGCTGGTACTTCTATAGTGATCAGTGGTTTATAAAGTCTGATTTTCTAGTAATAGTTTATCCAGAGGCCTAAAAAGATTACTAATCTAAAACAAATGATATAAAGTTTAGGTAGGGCTTTATAAATATGTTCTGATAAATATTAAAACATTTTGAAAGAAGTTAAATATATTGAAATATTTGATAGCTAATCAATAAAATTAGAAAAAGCTCTGTCGAAAAGTTTGTCATAAAATGCTTACCTTATAAAGTTGTTATTTTTTTAATTATACTTACTGTTCACCATACTACTATTCATATTCTATTCATTAGCATGTGATTTTTACAAAATATTTTCACATATACTTTTATTTGTTCCTTACTATACTGTGGGTAGTGAGGCAAAATAGTCATATTTAAATTTCTGTATTAACTACTTTGGGTTTCAGAAACCACGTTTCCTATGTTCTTTCTATATTGTTATGCCTTTCAACATAACCTGAAAATTGAGACCAAATAATGAAAAGAGCATAAGTTTTGGAGTCAGTCTGAATTGTGTCCAAATGTCAGCTGTTTGGTTTTAGAAAAGTTTTAACCTCTTTGACCTTAAGCTTTCTTATCTGTACTAACATTCATTTTTGTAGTATTTTTGTGAGATTTAGAAATTACATATAGAACGTTTGGCACAGTTTCTGACATTTTACAGATGTTCAATAAATGGAAGCTAAATTAGAAAAGTTATTTACATTAGCTGTATCAGTTTAACTTAAGAGGTGTAACAGCAAATTAGTTTATCTAGAGACCTAAACAGAGAAATACTATAAGAACATACAGGATCAACCTGATTATTTTGAAGAAAGTGATAACCTTAAAATAGATAAGCATTTATGTATAGAACTCATAAATGAAGAAGCTCAGTTTGAATAAAAATTTGAAGTTCATTAGGCACAAAGATAGAGCTATTGGAAAACAAAGTATTTGTATCCTTTTATAACTTTCTAAATTATTTATAACCTTGTATATTAATTAATATCTTTGTAAACTGTGAGTCACTAATGAAAAGTTATTATTATTGTTATCATCATCATCGTAATACATCGGAGTTGCTAGGTCACGAATTGACTAACTAAAATAAGGCTTTATTTATTAATCATTTTTGGAGTTTGAGATGTTTCTACATAAGGTTTTCTTATTCTGGTAAATTTATGTTTCTTTTAAGCTTCAACAGTTAAATAATTTAACTGATATTTAATACACATCTTCTGTATAGTTGTGTTTAGTTGATAATTTGTGGGTCATCATTTGTAACCATCCTTTAAATACCATGCAATAGTCTAGTAATGCTGTTAGGGTTTTTTGTAAAGTGATGTACCTCTATATTTATGAATCTAGACTGTTGTGCTGTTTGAGTTATTTTATTTGCTTTGTATAGTTTTCTATTTATTTCTTTTTATTTCTCAACCTTATAGACATTTTTTATGGGCAGTATTTGTGTTATAGCTTTGCTCTTGCTATTTTATAGGGCACAGCTTGGAGACAAATACTTTAACTTCAAAAATATTTTGTTTTTATTTGTATCCTAAGCCCTGCCAACAACTTTAATAAAAAAAAGAATTGGATCACAGACATGTAAAATAAATATTACATGTTTAAAGAATGCTGTTGAATGCATTATTCTTGAAGACTTCATTCTTAAGGTTGTGAGCCATAAGTTGGGGCTGACTTGCTTTCTGGAAGACAATTGTTCAATAACAAAATCATCTAAATTCTTTTAGAATCGTTCTGATTTTCAGTGCCAGCATCGATGGCAGAAAGTTTTAAATCCAGAATTGATAAAGGGTCCCTGGACTAAAGAAGAAGATCAGAGGGTAAAATGTTCATCATATTCTTTTTTATTTTCACTGTGTAGGTGGATTAGTTTTTTTTCTTCCTAGCACATTGTTTTGAAAGATAAAGTATATGTTTAAAGCACTATGATTTTGTTCTCTGGGTGCTGCTTGCATAAAAATTGAAAGTTGAGTGTCTTGAAATGTAGTTTTTAACGAATGAAATCAAACCATGTCTGTATAGCTTTTTCTTTCTGAGAGTTTGGTTTGCAGAAGGAAAAAGTACTATTAGTTTAGTCACCTTGTTTAGAGTTTAGGTTAGCAACAGGTATAATAGGGTATAGTTTCTTTTCGAAAATTGAGTAAACATTTTAAAAACAGAATTTAATTTTTATTTTATCTGATAACATATCTAAGGAAGTCATTTTTGACATTACCCCTTGACCTGTAATAAGCCCCCAAATGAGGTAGGTTTCAGAACATCATGTTTCCGAAGGGTTGGATATTTAAAAATCAAGATAATATTTTATAAAAGTCTGAGAAGAATGAAAGAGTTTCTATCGTCCACTTAGAATTGCCCTTTCGTTCATGTCCTTTATGGCATAAAACTTGTTAATATAGTTGTGGAATTGGTATGCTTATTCTCACTCAAAAAAAAAAGTTACTTCATTAAGTTGAGAACTGATATGATTTACTTGATGACTAATGATAAGTTTTAAAATGTGTGATCTATATCTTTTTACTTTGAGAAAGGAAGAAATGAAAAGATAATAACTTTAGATCCTTCTTGCTTCCAAATTGATTTATTTGGCTTTTAGCCGAAGCTTTTTTTTTTTAGGATGTAAGAAATAGAAAATGCCTAAATCTCAACTAAATCTCAACTGTTATTTTAAATTGATTTTATATGAAAAGTTTAACTTACAAGTCACTTTAATTAACACCTTGTAATTTAGATAAGTTCAAGATCAATTTTTGAACTTGGCAAATACTGAAATAGTATTATTGATAAAACTGTTTTTTTAAGTTGTAGTTGTAGCTTGGATTTAATGCATTAAAAAATAGTATTCTCAGGTTTTGTTTAATGTCTGTCAGGGTAATGCTTTTTTAAACTTTGTTTTTCTGTTTCTTAGGTTATTGAACTAGTTCAGAAGTATGGGCCAAAAAGATGGTCTTTAATTGCAAAACATTTAAAAGGAAGAATAGGCAAGCAGTGTAGAGAAAGATGGCATAATCATCTGAATCCAGAGGTAAAGAAATCTTCCTGGACAGAAGAGGAGGACAGGATCATTTATGAAGCACATAAACGGTTGGGAAATCGTTGGGCAGAAATTGCCAAACTACTTCCTGGAAGGTGCTTATAGAAATGTATATACATTTTTCTGTACTTAAACTTGACCTTTATTATGTTACTATTAAATATATTTTCAACCACTCCAAGACTTTAATTTTATTTATAATGAAAATTTATACTGTATATTATAAGTGACCCTTTGGTACTATTTGCAATATATTTTGTGGTAAGAGATATACTTTTTTTTTTTAAATGAAATAAGTTATAGTAGTAATTAGTACAATAAAATGATAGAACTTTGGATTGTGAAAATTTACTGCCTCCCAAAATTATGTTTACATATCAGTGCCAGCCAGGCAGACTTTCTTTATACAAACTCTGTTGGAATGGAATCTAAATCAGAGATCTCTTCTATATTAGATTCTATGCCTAAGTCCGGAGAATAACAAATACACCAGCTGAGATAACTGCTATGGAAGTATATTAGAGAAAATTCAATCCTTAATTAATTATGGTATCATTCAGATCATCGGAGCAGTGTATATAGACATGTGGCAAAAATACAGAATTTTCCTCAGGGATGTGCTCTATATACTATATGTTGCCCTAGTTCAGATGTTTTCTAATAGTACAGTAGACCAACAACCTTGGGAAAATCCATACCTCACTTAGAAGATACACATTGTTTTTATTGTTGTAATCTCTATCTGTAGAGAACTTCATAGTTTATAAAATGTTTTTACATACATTCTTAATTAATCTATATATACTTGTGAAATATGCAGAGCAAACATTGCTGTCTTCATAGATAAGGAAATTATAGCACAGTGTTTTTTTTTTTTTTTATCCCAGTTACTGAACCTAGTCTAGGAACTTTTGATGTTTTTAATCTCGTATATCATTTTACTGTCCATAGAACATAGCTTAGTGCCTTAACATAAATTAGTTTCTTAGGAAATGTTTGTATATTTTATGAAGTAGATGTAGGTTGAAGATTTACATTTATATGAAAGGAACTTAGGTAAAAAGGGAGCTAATGAACTCTTTCATAAGTATTTTGTTCTAAGAAGTGAAGAAGAATATTGGGATTTTGTAATTTGTGAGTTGCTTTTCATGACCATGTTTGTTGTTGCTGGCTTCAAGGTCTTGATCCTCTCTATACCCTTAATCTGGAATGCCCTTTTTTCTATTCTTGTACATCTGGTTTAGTCTTATTATTCAAATCTTAGTTTCACTGTCACCTTACAGAATGCTTTCTGGAACACTTAATCAAATTTACCCTAGTAACTCATATTTCTTGTTCTACTTTAATGATCTGCATTGCACTGATATTTTTCTTACTACATACTTATTTTTTTGTTTTCCTATTCTTCCTTCCTTCCCTGCTGCCATATTTCCAGTGAAAATGTAAGTTCCATGAGAGGGACTTTCTTTTTCTTGTTCACTGCTTTATCTCCAGTGCTTAAAAATGCCTGACATATAGACATAAGTTAATATTTTTAATTTAAAAAAGTATCTAATTTCACCATTCATAAACTTTGTTTTAAGTACTTTGTACATTTTGTACAGTATTAAAATTTGTGGAATCCTCTTTTTCTTTTAAAATTAAACACTTTCATTTTGTAGGACTGATAATTCTATCAAAAACCATTGGAATTCTACTATGAGAAGAAAAGTGGAACAGGAGGGCTACTTACAAGATGGAATAAAATCAGAACGATCTTCATCTAAACTTCAACATAAACCTTGTGCGACAATGGACCATTTGCAAACCCAGAATCAGTTTTACATACCTGTTCAGGCATATATTTTTAATTACTTTTGAAATTTCTTTAGTTGCTATATGGTATTTGAGTTTCTTAATAGGACAAATACAACATGTATTAAGAAGAGTAGACATTTGAATTTTCAAGCTGAAAATATATTTCATACTTAGTTGTTAATTAGTGGAGGTTTTATCTCTTGTTTGATAAATATTTTAGGAACAAACTAATGTTTCTTTTGTATGTAATTTTTACATCTGGTTAAAAACCTTGGTATGTACATTTTCTAATACTATTCTTTGAATCTTCATTTATGATTCAAAGCTAATGGTCATCTGTGTTTTAACATTTATTACAGTTTTTTTTTAAAAAAACCATTGTATTCTTTATTTCTAAGATATAAGTATATAAAATGGTTTAAAGGAGAAAAAAGTAAAATATCAAGCCATCATTTTGGAAGATGTGGTTAATAATTGGTTCTTCGATGGCATTCAACTTTGCTTTTTCCCCAACCAGATGAATGACTTCAATTTGTTTAGAAATATTCATGAGAGTAGAGATTACTCGATTTCATAATAGAGCAACAAACTCTATTTTCCTTACAGTGTGTTCTCCTATCTATAAGAAATTAGAAGTTTTTTGCAAGGTTTGTTTTATATTTCTCTGGCTACTGACATGCCATTTTTCATGTTGGTTCTTTTCACATACAATGTAAAGAAACGTGAAAAAGACATAGTTATCTGCCAATATTCAGTACTTCAAAGTTTTTATTATCTTTCTTTACATTTTTATTAGTCCTCGATTTCAGTAGCATAAACTAAAACATTCTGTTTTTATCTTAGAAAAGTTACCATTTAAACTTATTTTTAACTCATAGAAAGATAATTTTAGAAATTATTTGAGGCCAAGGAAGTAAGCGTTTGTCTCAATCAAAATATATTGGAAAGATAAGGGTATTGTACTTTAAGAATTACTTAATTCCTGAACTATGTATTCATAGTTCAATTCATTTAAACTAAAAAATAATTCTAATTTTGACTTGAAAGTAAAAAATGGATTGGTTTGAAATACTGTCACAGATTTTAATGAAAAATTTGAAAATGATATATTTCTAATTCATCGGAGTTACCAAGTTCAGTGATAACTGGCGCTAATCAAGTATTGTGAAAATTGAGAACTGTGTTAGAAGTACAATTCTGCATTAGATAGTGATTTAGATAGGCCATTATGGAAAATATACAATATATTTATTAAACTTTAAGGTTTTTTTAAAAAGCTCATATTTCTATCACTCGCTGCACACTAAATTTACATATAAAAATATTCAAAATTCTTACATATACTTTAGAAAAAGAAGCAGAATAATTCTTAGTCTGTTGTCAGAGTATAAAAAAGTACATGAGTGATTCTGATGTTTTTCTAAGATAAGTAATAGAAGAAGACTCTATTTTCATATCTTTCTACCCAGAGATGGCAATGGAGTGGTGGTAGGAGTAGGAGAGACGAATGTTGAAAAATTTGCTTTAGTCTCCATCCTTGTGAGTGCTTCATATGGACTAACTGCTACTTTTGAAAGACAGCAATACAATTACTTTGTCTTCTCCAGGAGATATAGCAATCCTACTAGCAGACTTAAAAGATATTTGGTGGATAATGTGGTTAACAGAGTGATTGGCTGATAAATCTAGGCCAAGTAATTCTCATATTTCAACCAAGAGAAGATAGGTCTTTACTAAGTGTTGTAAGTGTTGACTTTTAATCAGTAGATTCTAAGAACAGAGATGTAGTCATTAGATAAGAAACTATTGTAGGAATATTCAAAGTTAACAGATATTTCTAAGTTTATAATGTTAATAATTAAAGTTTGTGCTTTGCTTCAAATTTTAAATATTTATATAGTGTTATTTGTATGACATTAATGATAGAATTACTTTTTTAGATCCCAGGCTATCAGTATGTGGCACCTGAAGGCAATTGTGTAGAACATGTACAGACTTCTTCTGCCTTTATTCAGGTAACTTTTTACTTAGAATAAAACAGAGGAAATGCTTTCAAACATGTTTTGGAAAGTCTAATAGTGCCTGTTTCCTCATCTATAAAACCAAGACAACAACAGTACTATCTGTCCTGTTTGAATATTATAACATTAAAGGAGAAAGTTCATTGAGTGGGTTTGAGAAGCACGAACTGTACAAATGCAAGGTGATTGATGACAATGTCAGTAAGATGGTGGTTTCATTCTTCCAGCTTAAGGCATGCAAATTGTGAATGGACATATTTTTACTAAATTGGATAGAAAATATGTATTTAGATTCAATTAATTAAAATATAATCCAGACATAAATTTTTGAATTGATATAGATGATGCAATGTAAGTTTTTAAAAATACATTTATATTTTCCAGATCTTTTCAGTTAAATTGAAAATATTTATCAGTACCTTTTTAGATACCAGAGGGGTTGTGATATTTGATATTTGGGATTTAGTAATATTAAGCTTTATTAGAAAAAATAGATTTCATATTGTGTAGAAAAAATAAAAATTAGAACACTAATAATAATAAAGCAATTATGTAAGTGGTCTATTTTCTCTCTTATTTAACTTGTTTTAGCAACCCTTTGTCGATGAAGATCCTGATAAGGAAAAAAAAATTAAGGAACTTGAGTTGCTTCTTATGTCAGCTGAGAATGAAGTTAGAAGAAAGCGAGTTCCATCGGTAAGAAATAAGGTTAAGCATTTAAATTTTATTGTGAGAACTTTTATGTCATATGCTTTTCTAGTTTTTATCAGCATTGACTTTTGTATGTAAATAAGTGGAAAAAATATTCAATATGACTTCAAATTTTGATATAGACTAAAACTATTCTAATTTGCAACTTTGAGGTTGCTTGATTTTGATATGCATCTCTGAGCATATTTTACAATGTTCTGTATCAGGATGCTTCTCGAGTCATAAATGTCAAGCAGACTAAAGGTATGATCTTTATTACATATATTTGCAAAAATAATATGTGGTTTAGAGTAGGCTTTGTTTTTATTTTATACATTCCATGTAATAACGGCTTTAATAGAAAAACAAGCTTGAAAAATAAATACTTGTATAGGAATTTGTGTGCTCAAACAGATAAAAACAAATGATTTTTTATTGTGCCTTTGAAATTTTTTTTCTATTTACTGTATTTAACTTTAAAAATATGGAGAAAAGGAATATTTAGAATTTATGCTCTCTAAAGAAATTTTTATAAGGATGTTGGGTTTGGGTTACCAGGTGTGAAAACTATTGTCTGAGATTTGGTTTATGAGAATTAGTTTTAAATTAGGATAAATGGTAATCATTCTAGCTAGATGAATTAAAAGAAAAAAGTTTACACTAAATGACAATTTTAAAAGTTTAATAACCTGAGACTTCTTACATTTAGAAAGAGTTTTTCTTAGTTTGGGGCTGAATGAGGGAACATTTAGAGAGACTGGGAACTAATACAAAATTACTAAATAGAAAAACCTGAGAAAACTTGAAATAGAGGCAACTGGTGGTGTCTTTATATCATTCAGAGAGAATTAATAAAAATTTGTTAATTGTAATAGGTGAGATACACACCATAGGAAAAGTAATTTTTGTTTTGTAACTGCAAAAACTATGGGCAAATAGGAAGACCAGAAGTATACTTACCTTAAAGTTAATTTTGGTTTTATTAAGAAGCCACAATAAAATACAACTAGCTAAAAAATTGGCATTTTGCATTAAAAAAGGAGGAAGGTAGTAGTGTTTTTTTGTTTTGTTTTGTTTTGTTTTAGAATTTGTTGTCTAAAATCCACTCTCATAAAGAACTGATTGAATCAGGAGACTGGAGATTCTAGATTCTAGAGGGAAGGTGCTTCACCCAACAGAGTAAACTCCATACACATAAAAAGTATTTATTCTTAACTATTATGTGATAATGACTACCATTTTACTGAATGCCCATTATGTTCTACTACTGTAGATGTGTTTTATGAATTCATGGTAATCCTTACATTATCTCTGTGAAGTAGGTGGTTTGTCATTAGGGATTAAGATTCAGGTGTGTATGATTGTAACCTGTGGTTTTTCCAGTGGGCCCAGTAATCTTCCTTTTTGAATCTTTTTCCTACCTGCAATCTCAATTGAAATGCATATAGTTTGAAAGCTTTTTCCAGGTATTGATTGTAAACTACGCTAATGAAATAAGATTGCTTTAATTTCTTTTATTTTCAGGAAATTTTAGAACAGGTGAAACTTGCTTTGCAACAATGTTGAAAAGTTTTTTTTTTTTTCACCTTACTTGAAACTTAACATTTTGTTATTGTGACTCTAGCACATTTAGCAATTTTTATCTTTCATAGTAGTAGGTACCATTTACTGAGTGCTTCCTATGGACTGGGGTAATGTGCTCTCTAAAATACAGTAGCTTCTAGTCACATTTAATTTTAAATGAAATTTTAAAATTCATCTCATTTGTAATAGCCACATTTTGGTTGCTCATATGGTTAGTGGCTTTCATATTGAGCAGCTTCAGATGTTGAACATTTTTATCACCTCTGAAAATTCTATTGCACAGTGCTATCCACTTTATATATTATTTATTTATTTCTTTTTCCCTCAGTGTTATTGAGATATAATTAACATACAGTACTGTATATGTTTATTAAAGTATATAGCATAATGATTTAACTTACATATGTTGTGAAATGATTACCACTTAAATATAGTTAACATCTATCATTTCATATAGGTACAAAAGAAAAATAAAATATTTTTTTCCTTGTGATAACTCTCAGAATCTACTCTCTTAACAATTTCAATTATATTTTGTTTCTTAATCATGATCTTTCAGGTCTCTTTTCTTGTTTTTTGTGAGACACCAGGAAACTAGTTCAAAAGATAAGTAAATTGCCCAGAGTACATCTCTAGAGAGAGAAAGAGAAATGACACAGCTCTCAACTTCAAAGGATTTGTTTTTCAATGGAAACAGAGACAAGAAACAGGATATAGTATGATAAAAACAAGTCAGAAAGTTTTGTGGGAGCACATACGAGGTGCCTAATTGAGATTTAAGAGGTCAGGGAAGGGTTCCTAAAAGATTTTCATTTTGAGCTCAGTCTTGAAAGACAGGCTATGATTATATGTTAGCAAAGTACATTATTATAAATGGAACAAGTAAAAGTGTATAGTCAGATGGAGTATTTTCCAGTTTTTGAACTGTGTCTTAAATGAGGAATAAGAGTTTTCCCTGGTCAGTAGGTTGGGTTGCACTCTAGGTAGAGGGAGCAGCAGTCTGTGCGGAGGCACGTCACGGTAAAGACAGCTCATCAGAGAATTGCAAGTACTGTGTGGTTGGGTGTGGGTATTTCCTGGGAGGAGGAAGTGCTGGGAGATGGTTTGAAAGGTAGAGGCTGGATTCGAGGAGTTTGGGCTTTATGTTGTATATTCTACTTATTTACTCTTACTATGATTTTATATTTTTTAAAACAAATTTAGTTAGAATAAAGAAATATAGTCAAGATATGAAGTTTAATGGAAAAAATCTTATGTCAATTTTGAAGAAAGAGTATATTTGCTACTATATTTTTAGCTGAAATGTTGTGAAATATGTTGTTCTAGGAAAAACTCTTAAAATCCAAATTTATGTTTAAGTTTGGAATGACAAATAATATTCAAATTTCTTTTGTAACTTTTAGCAGCCTGGAAGCTTTTCTAGCTGGTCTGGTAGTTTCCTCATGGATGATAGCATGGCGAATACTCTAAATAGCCTCGAGGAACACACTAGTGAGTTTTATAGTATGGATGAAAATCAGACTATGTCCGCTCAGCAGAATTCACCCACAAAGTTCCTGGCCGTAGAGGCAAATGCTGTGCTGTCTTCTCTACAGACCATCCCGGAATTTGCAGAAACTCTAGAACTTATTGAATCTGTAAGTTTGAAATTGCGAGATTATTAAAAAGCTCAATTTTAGTGACATGTTTTCATGTTCAGAAACACAGTTTAATGGACACTGACAAGTTTTATGTTAAGCATTGCTTTATACATCATGCTTAATTTTGT
Organism: Macroglossus sobrinus; assembly: GCA_004027375.1. Taxonomy (NCBI): domain Eukaryota; kingdom Metazoa; phylum Chordata; class Mammalia; order Chiroptera; family Pteropodidae; genus Macroglossus; species Macroglossus sobrinus. The sequence continues at coordinate 120,593 of PVKZ01001265.1, forward strand.
TCTAATAGTTGGCAGTGACTTCTGGAAAAAAGGTACATATAAATCTTTCTCAAGTATGTACCTTATACAGAATTTTTATAAATTAAAAATTTAACAATTCGTTTTTTGTTATACAAATTATACAAATATACCATAAACCCAGAGTTAATAATTTGAGGTATTTCCTTTCAGGCTGTGTTCTATGAATATAAAACAAACATTCATATGTTTTTAAAGTCAAATATACACATATGTATTTTGTTTATGGATTCCTCTCCCTTAACATTATATCATGAGCATTTCTCTCTTTTCTGTTTTGTAAACTTGAATTTTAATGACTTCATATAGTATTCTATCATATGAATGTAACAAAATTTATTTACATAATGAACTATTGGACATTTACTTAAGTGGTGTCCAGTTTTTCAATATTATAAGTTGCAGAATGTATTATGTAAAGCTTTCTGCAAAATCATGATTATGTCCTTCAGTTAAACTGAATTTCTGGATCAAAGTATATGACCATTTTGAAGATGTTCCGTACACATTACAAATGATTATATAGAATTTGATAGTATTTTTCTGATGTGAAATAATGCATGAAGTTTTATGATGAATTGTCTTCTTTGATAATAACCTAAAATAATTTGTTCCTTTTATTTAAAATACTTTGACAGTTAGCTTCAGCTACTGAATTAGAGGAAATATTATTTTGAGATGTTGAAGATTGGAGTTGTAGGAAAACCATAGTAATCTCTTCTTTTCAGATGGTCTTGTTTAAAAAAAGATGAACACTATTTACATATATATGCCTTACTGTTGAATTGTACACTTGAAACTTACTGGATTTCATAACTAATGTTACCATAATAAAAAAATAAAAGATGAACAAGGAAAGCCTATTTCTACTGATAAAAATGAGTAGTTAATTAACTGTGGAAATCATCCTATGTTGAAGATCAGATGTAGTTAGGTTATATCATTAACTTTAAGAATTTAATTTTTTGCAGGATCCTGTAGCATGGAGTGACGTTACCAGTTTTGATCTTTCTGATGCTGCTGCTTCTCCTGTCAAATCTACTCCAGTTAAACTAATGCGGATTCAACACAACGAAGGCGCCATGGAATGCCAATTTAACGTCAGTCTTGTACTTGAAGGGAAAAAAAATGGTTGTCATGGTGCGGACAGTGAGTCTGTTTCTTTAACATCCCCAAGTGTGGCCAAGTTTAGCACTCCACCAACCATTCTCAGAAAGAAGAGAAGAATGCGAGTGGGCCAGTCCCCAGGCAATGAACTTAGCGATGTCACATTCAATGATGGTGGTAATACAGCACTAAAACACACACCAGTGAAAACACTACCATTTTCTCCTTCACAGGTAGTAGTGTTGTTTCTGTTTCCAAATGTTGATGAGCTAGATTAAATTACATCTTTAATATCTTTATTAGCAGTTTGTTGCTTTGATATATAAAAATGGATAATGTATTTAAATGTATACATGAGCATGCTTAAACTCTGATAATTCAGAAGGTATCTCACAAAGTGTAGACTTGGGTTCTAGTGTCTTACAATTTTTAGAGCTAAAAGGGATGTTTTGGACATGTAATTCCAAATCTTTAATAGGACTCATCAGGAAATAGGCCCAGAAAGATAAAATGATTTTTCCAAAATTATCTAATGGCAGAACTAGACCAATATCGAGTTTTCTGCTAACTGTTCAATAGATATCAGGTACATATCCATATATGTATGCTCACTGTAAGAATTTCATGTGTCAGAAGATTTTCTAGGGATGTCAGGAACTATCTACTTTTTCCTATAGTTATGTTCTGGGTAGCAGATACTTATTAGGGCAAGCTATACCTCTTATTTTATAATGCTCTCTTAATGAACACTATGTTCCAGGCTCTGTGCTAAAAACTTTTCTTACAACATCTCAGTTAATCTTCTTTCAAAAAACTTAGAAAGTAGGTGGAATGAAATTCAGAAGTTAAGCAATTTGTCCAAGGTCAGTTAGTAAGAAATATAACTAGAGATTTTTGCGGAAAGTGTCCTGACAGAGGTTAAAAAGTTTTTTGAGAGAAGAAGAAAGTTTAATGGTCAGATAAACTCAGAGGATGCTGAGATATTATTGGATATGTTTTGATCTTAGGAAGATGAGGAGGATCTGGCAGTACATAGTCACTGTGTTCTCTGGGGATGCCATTATATAGACAACATGGGAATAGTGCATCCCCCACTCCCATCCCACCCCTCAGTTACAAAGCCTCCTAAGGAAGGTGAACCAGCCTTAGGCACATTAGTATATTTCTATTTTGGAGTTTTGCACACTAGCAATTTTTGTTGAAATGTGAATTCTAAGGTAGAAAGTGGCTGAGAAGGTGAGGCATGATTATAAACACCTTATTTTCGAAGGCAAACAGCTTGTATTTTATCCTACGGTTTATGGGCATCACTATAGAGTTTTAAGAGGGTTTGGCTGCTAATCTTAGGGTTAAGTATATTGCAAACATTAGGATCCAAAAATGATAGAGCTAAAATTCATTCTAGTTATAAGTAACCTTAAAGGAATTTCTACTACTTTTAATCTGTTGGCTATAAAAATAAATTAGTATTTCACAACTGTATGTAAGTTAAGATCCAATGAGTAAAGTGTGTCATTTGGACTGTGTGATAGCAAGTTTTGCTGCTCAGAGGTTCTGAGCTGTGTTCTGAATTAATTTGCCAGACAGCTGTATTTCTTATCAGTAAAGCATTATTCTTAATTCAAAGTGTTCTCATAGAAAAGAACACTTAAAATCATTTAATAATAAGCCAATAAAACTTTTTCAGTTACACCGTTGTACAAAGCAGCTATTTATGATTTCTGTAGATTCATATTTAATAATATACTGTTTTAAAATTTTTGTGTTGTTTTGTAACTTTTGAATATTTATTAAACGACTGTTTCTTGAATACCTATTATGTGCTAAATACTGCTTTAGGAGCTGGAGAGGCAGTGATGAACAAAGCAAACATTCCTGCCTTTATGGAGCTTAATTTTCATGGAGTGAAATGTAAATGTAGTATTGTTGGTAATCTTTTTTAAGAGAAATAGGAAAATATTTGAAACTTTATCAGTTTAATAGCTGTGTAGGGATTTTGACATTCTAGAAATTATCTATAAACTCTTCCTTTTTTAGTTTTTCAACACATGCCCTGGAAATGAACAAATTAATATAGAAAATCCTTCATTTACATCAACCCCTATTTGTGGGCAGAAAGTTCTCATTACAACTCCTCTTCATAAGGAAACAACCCCCAAAGATCAAAAGGAAAATGTAGGGTAAGTAGGTATTAAAGAATTGTATCAGAAAAAAATGGGAAGCACAATTTCAGGAGTTAGGTTAGCTTTCTAGTCCATAAATCATAATCCCTATCCATATGGGATTTAGAATTAAAAAAAAAAATCATACGCTGATGTTTAATCCCATGGAGACTGAAAATCAGCTAAACATAGTGTGAAACTTTGAACTCAAGCAAAACATTTTTAGTACTTTTTCTACATTAGTTCTTTTTTTCTATTTTAAGATCATAGATTGGAATCAGAGCTGGGTTAGGCAGGCATAGTTTAAAATAACCCTGGCATGTTTAAATAAAATGTGTGTGTGCAAGAAAAATTTAGTGTGCCCTCTGATTGTGGTGTTACCTTCCTTAACTTGTATAAAATCAAATTTTGACTCTAACACAAATATCTAAATGATTGGATAGGTTTAGAACACCTACGATTAGAAGATCTATATTGGGTACCACACCAAGGACTCCTACTCCTTTTAAGAATGCTCTTGCTGCTCAAGAGAAAAAATATGGACCTCTTAAAATTGTGGTATGTATACTCTTTTTATTTTTAAGAATTTTCCTGAATTTAATAAAAACACAAATTTTGATTTTTATCCTTGATTTTTTTAACGTTTTGAAAAAGCTATTCACTGAAACTGATAAAAATTTTTATCTCTTTATTTGTAAGTATGTGTTAATCTTTTTCCTTGAATTGTAAATAAAAATTTGCTTGGCTTGTTTTGAATTCTTTCTTTATATCATCTAGAGAAAACAAATCAAGTGTCAGCGGAACTCTTTTCCTAATACTGAAACCCACATTTGAGTAGTTTCAGTAGCAGTTACCTTTAGTAGAATAAAATAATTTTATTTTTTAGATATACATAAGAACTTTCCTAATAATATATACACATATATATGTATGTATATTTGAAATTGATCAGGATAGGTCTTTAAGGCTCAGTTTCCTCCTCTTTTCAATGGATATCATAAAATACACTACAGATGGTTATTTGTGAAGTTAAAAGAAAAGAAAGAAATATGGCAGTGTAAAGTTTCAAGTAGTATGTATTTAAGTCATTGCTGTTAAAGTATGTTAATGATAGGGGTAGCAATAGTAGTTAATGAATAGAGGTGGGAAGTGTTATCTGTACTTTCACATATATATTGTCAATCTTGAAGGACCTTAGCTGAATCATGGACACTCTATTTCTAGGCAGATACAGATTTCTGACAAATTAAGTTCATTAGAAATAAAATATGATTTTAAAAATATTGATCACTTCTAGGGTACTTTAGTTTTTTGGTCTTCTATTTTTAGTCATATTTTGGGTAGATTCATTAATAAATTCTAGTTTTTTTATCTAATTAATTTTCTACCAAAAGTCATGCCATACTCTCAAATATTCTTCTCTTTTCCTTTTTTTTGAAATACTGATTTAGAGAGGGTCAATAATAGGACCGATCAAGTCTTTTTTGTCACTTAGTTCCACATACTGTTGTAAACACATAATGAAAATGAGATCATACTTTACTATTTTGTAACCTTTTTTTAACTCAGTTAGTATATGCATATATTTAGCCCATAATTTTTAATGTTTGTGTAATATTCCATTATATGGAATTACCTAATTGATTTAGCCAATCTGTTTTAGTATTTTGCTATTCATTTTTAAAATTCATCATTGAGTGCCTAATAGGTGCCAGCCACTGGATTAGGATTTGGAGATGTAATATTGAACCTGTTAGGTATGGTTTCTGCTTGCCTTTATTAGGGGTGTGTAGCTTAATTGGGAGTTAGACAGACAATGATTTGAAGACATTTAAAAATTCTATACTGCCTCAGAGTCATTTGGTCAACATATAAGCTGAATAAAAATTATCATTTTTATAATAGTGCATGAGAAGTTAGGTTTTAAGTAACCTAAAGTCCTTGTTAGTATTTTTTTATTTGGGAATTTATCCATTGCCAAAATAGATCATTTTCATCAGCAATGTAAGATAAAAGGAAAGTGATGATTTTAGCAGTTAAAATTTCTAACATAACTGAAGGCTCATACATTTCTTTGTAGCAAGCTGACTTTTCACTCCTGTTCCTCCTTCAGTTACTTCCTAAGTACTTACCATCCAACCATTTAACTTTCTAGTGTATCTTACTATGAGTCAGGAGCACTACTTAAGAGATTGGCTTTGGAATTGTAATCAGGTACATCTTAAATATCTGTTGCCTTCTTAATAAGTATCGATTAGTAAACATTATTATTGAAAATTACTCAAAAGAAGGTCATTTAAATATAAATTCATTAATTTTAGTAGTATCAAACCTGAGAAGTATTAGATGCAGCAATTCTTTGTCACATTAGGACAATTTAAGAGAATAATTCTGGGTAGTGAATGAATTCATTAGTGTCTCAGTTACTTCTATAGGACATTTGTATTCTCATGGGAGAAAAACCATATTCCAGAATACTTTTTAAGAATGTCAAGATCTATCTTTTTTTGTAACATATCCTTAAAACAAAAGCTGTTGGAGGAATACACAAATACTGACATAATTTCAGTATGTCTTAGGCTGTATTTGAGAGCACTTTTAAAATTCTCTTTTTCCATTTTTAAAGTTCTTACATACACTGAAATTTCATTTATATATGCATGCTATTCATATGTGTATTATGTGCTGCCAATTTTTCTTTTACTTAGTGGAGCTTTGATTACCTTTTTTTTTTTTAAAGCACATCTTGGGTTTGGTAGGTGTTAAGTTTGATATAATAATTTTTTTTTTCTAGAAAACTAAATAATATTTTGAGAATATTTCATTATTCAACCTACATTCAAGTTTTTTTCCATACCCTGCTCCCTCACACTTCTATCCATGCATAGACACACATTCCTGTATTTTAACCAGCACATACACACTTATTAAACACTGTCTCAACTCTCAGCTTAAGGCTAGATGGAAAAGATGTATACAAAGATGAAAAAGATGCAATCACTGCTGTTAAGTTGCTCAAATATCTCGTGGTAAGGGAAATATTGTTAACTGGTGATTACACACTATATCGTAAGTACAATAAAAGAGTAAGGAAAGCTAGTATAGTCCCAATATGTTCTATTTTTTTTTCCATTTTTATATAAAAATACTTGGGAAATAATTTTTTTCATTCTGAGGGTCCTCAGTGAATAAGCTACAGTAAGTTCCCCAAAAGGAAAATTTTTGTTTAATAGCTTAGAGTGAAGAAAGTACCTTTTTTTTTTTTTTTGCTGCAACAAGCTTTATTGTGTAGTACCACACTTTTTTTCAGTGCTTGCAATGTGCAGTATGATTTTTGCCATAAATCAGTTGGTTAATTTATTCGACTTATGTATCTATAGAGACTGGGAGAAAATTAAGCCAACAATAAAAAGAATTAAAAATGGGTTTATATATGGGGAGAAAAGGAATTGTTACTGTAAAGGCTATTAAAAATCTTTTTACAATTTAGTCACAGCCACTTGCCTTCTTGGAAGAAGATATTCGGGAAGTTCTAAAAGAAGAAACTGGAACAGACATTTTTCTCAAAGAGGAAGATGAATCTGCTTACAAAAGCTGCAAACAAGAGGTAATCTTTTAACATTATTTTTAGTAAAAGCCTTATCATGTCCAAATGACTTTGCCATGATGTTTTTATTGTAAATTATTCATTCTAGCATACTGCTTCTGTGAAGAAAGTCAGAAAATCACTAGTTTTAGATAATTGGGAAAAAGAAGAACCAAGTACTCAACTATTGAATGAAGACATTTCAGACATGCAGGTTTGTAAAGCATTTTGTTTTCTTAAAATGGTTGCTTTAAGTTCTTGTGGTTCTCATTTCTTACACATTGTGTGGTTGGTTCCTTAGAGTATTATTGTGCCTAATTCAGAGAGAAACTATTAATTGTAGAGAATAGTTTATTTCCTTGCTTTTTATATTCGTTTTGTTTTGAAAGGAGTTGGCTTTCATGTATGATGTCAAAAAATGGTATTCTTAAACTTTAAATTTCAGTATTTATCTTTAGTTCATTTCTGCAATATTTAATTTTCTACATTACTAGAAATTTCACTGGAGCCAAAAGCTTTCTTGGAGGGAAATGAACAGGGCTTCTGCTACCACTTAGTAGTCCCTTTATTCATCTCCATTTTTGTTATTTTATTTTCTTCTTTTTTTTTCTCTCTTAGTCAGAAAATGTATTTACAACATCTTTATTAATGATACCGTTATTGGAAATACATGACAATAGGTGCAATTTGAGTCCTGAAAAGCAAGATACAAATTCAGCCAACAAAACATATACACTTAATAAAAAGAAACCAAACCCCAACGCTTCCAAAGTTGTCACATTGGAAAAGAATCTTCAGGTATGAACTTATAATTTTTTTTAGTGATTTTTGTTATTTATTTAATTACCACTTTGGACTTCCTGATCACAAATTATGCCTTTTGTTTTTAAATTTGACATTGACTATAATAGTAACTAAACATTCACTATAATTTTGTCACTCAGAGTAGACATGGGTTTTTGAGAGACTCATTCATCAGGGCAGATGTAAACTAAACAACTGTAGTTATAGCCAGACCCTCCTGGTGATTTTCTAAGTACTATTTCATGTTTAAACTAAAGATACAGAAATCCACTTGTGGCATCTCTTGTCATATAAAAAGTAAGTATAGTTCTAATTGCTATCTTGGCAGCAGTTTTGGCTCGATTTTGTTGGTATGATTTCCAGTAAACTTTTTGGCCTCAAAAATTGTAAAACAATCTTTTTTCTGGTGCTATGCAGACATTCTGTAGCTGCAAATGAAGGCTGGAATAATTTTGCTACATTATCTGAAGAATTCAACCTAGAGAATTTTGAGTTCATTGAGGAAAAAGTTCTCTTTTCACCCCGATGATTGCAGGACTGGCATTCCTGACATTTAAACCTTCCTTGAAAACATTTGTAGCAGTCAGACATGGCTGCCTCAGCTCTCTCCTGAGCCACTGCTCTTCAGAGAACCATGTAGCACAGTCTCTTAATCTATTTAAAATGATTTGATTTCCAAGTGTTTACACAGAACTTCACAGGGAAATCTATTACATAGCAGGCTCATACCTATAATGTAGTAACCTATTTAATGGCAGAAAACAAATGAGACAAATGTAAGCTTGACTTTTTGCTATGACTATATTTTCTGATTTGTAAGTTAAAGTATTCTCGGCTCATTTCTTGACATTACATCCTCTCCTTCAATCTTCTGTAAAATTTTTGGAAGGAATAAAGACTGACATTTCTTTCCATATTAAGACTGCTTTGATTTTAGGGAGGAGTTGTGGAGCCAAAACTTTTAAACTGCCCCCACAGACCTGTAAACAACATAGATAGCTGAAAAATTGACCCCCAAAAATTAATCATAAATATTTCAGTATGTATTTTTGAAACATGGTGTCATTATTTAGAAAGAATCAGTGCCATTATTAAAACATTTTTACAATAATTATGTGTCAAATGTCCAATCAGTTAAGATAATTGCCTTTTAAAAGTGTAATTGTCAAGTAGTAGGGGTACTTATTTTAGTAATTTTAACATTACTATTAATATTTCTTTCCTAGTCAAATTGTGAATGGGAGACAGTAGTTTATGGGAAGACGGAAGACCAACTCATCATGACTGAACAAGCAAGAAGATATCTGAGTACTTACACAACCACCAGCAGCACTTCAAGGGCTCTCATGCTGTAGTTATTAAAATTGATGAAATGCCCCACTCCTCTATTATATTCTATGCTAAATTAGGTTGCAATGAAATTTTTATCAATTAATTGTTTTTAAAGTTTTAATATAGCCCCAAAATGGTTTGCATCTCTTTTTTTTTTATACTGGCAGGCAGAAAGCTGAGCCACTTAAGTAAGAGGGAGGCAATTACATAATTTATTTTTTAAGAGAAGAGATTTTAAAAATTGTTTTTAAAGAACAAGATGGGAAAATTATATTAGAATGTTCATGGGTAATCTAAAAGTAATTCACTTATTTTCCTCAGAAGGTATATGTTGCTGCTCTTCTCAATGCTGCAGTTTTACGTCGCTAGGTTTATATTTATATGTACATGTAATTTTTTAAGTTAGTCTGTGTATGAGACGCACACATGGTTTCATGAAGTGCTTTTGCCTGTGTGCTGATTTACTTAGACTACCATTTACAAAGAAACACAAGGTAAAGGAAGTTGAAGGAAGGATGGAAAGTTGCACTACTAATCTTTGGTATTTTTTCAAAAACAGTCAAATTAACTACAGTGTTAAATGTATTTATTTGAACATAGTACTAAAAACAAAAAACATGGAAAAAGGGTTCTTTCTTATTAATAAAGAGTCAGTATTTTCGTAAATCTCAGAAGAACTGAGTTTTTTGAATGTATTGTACAGTATGTAGGAGCAGAAAAACTGTAAATTGGAAAGAAGTCTGTTTTTATAATTTATTTTCATTTTTAAAGCTTAAATGTAGATATTTGTATCTATATAGGGTGTCTAGAAGCTAATATTGTTTCCTGTTATTACAGCTAACATATTAAAGACCAATTTTGACATTTAAGTAGTAAGTTATAGCTGCAAAGAATACAATAACTATACTGTATGTCACATCTACCTAAATATTGCACTATGCCCTTTAAATCATGTTGGTTATAAAGTAGTTCTAAAAATGTACTAAATAATAATTTAATATTTTCTTTTTAAATTATATGGGAGGGGTCATATAAATTAATCTGGTGATTTGTATATGTGTTTGAAATTTTTGCATTTTGTTTAAAAAATAATATGGTACTTGGGTCCCTAAAAACAGTCTGCACTTAGAAATTTATTATATTTACTCAGTGTTTCAGAAGTAGAGAACATTATCTTTTATTTATAAAAATATTTTGTCCTTTTATAAATGTTTTGTGTTCCTCTACAGGTTACAACAGTTGCTTCAGTTGCCTGTTTTAGGTGTTTGCACTTATTTTATTTCTTCTTGAAAGAATGTATTTGCTTTTGTGTAGAGATTTTATGTAATTTTTTTGAGACATATAATGGTGTGCTGTCAACTTAAACACTGACAGGATTAAATAGAATTGTACACTGTAGGTTTAATTATTTATAACTGACACACTCTCTCCCTCTCCACTCCTGAAGTATGCTGCTATAGAAAACAGCAGAATCGGCTTGCTGCTATGAGAGAAGGAAAGAGCGACCACCACTTGCACTGTGTGAAAAGATAAAAAGCAAATGATGGCACGTTCTCAAGTTAACTTATTGGCATCAACCATTACCAGGCAAAATCCTGCAAAATACCAAAATATTTACCTTAAAAACAAAACCAGCTTAAGATTTTCTGATGTTAATAGAAATGGAGATACTAAGTATTTTAATGCCTAGCTCTTGAACAGTAGATCTAAAAGGGTTTTAAGCTATATAAATTCACTAGCTCGTTTTGCATAGTATATGTAGTGAGAAGTGAAGAAAATGTGTGTTATTAAGATTATGCCTTGTTGATAACAAATAGATGAACCAATTAAATCTCCTTAGCATGTTAAGTATGTTGATTGCTTCCTAATTAGTGAACTTCTCACAGAAATTTCACTTTGTAAAGCCAATGATTGTAGCAAAATCATACTGGATCATTCACTTACTTTGAACTAATAGCACATAATGGTTCTTTTTTCTTTTTCTTTCTTTCTTTTTTTCTTTTTTTAATTTGTATAGCCCTTAGCTGGTTTGGATGTACAAAGTCTCCAATCACCAGAATATAATACCTTTGAAGGCTATATAAAGCATAGTTTTTCTTGAGCATTAAATTATCCCAAAGGTAATATATTGCAGATAAGCCTGGGATTATTGGACATAGTACATATTTGGGTTGGTATTGGTTGAATCCTTCAGTTAACTGCTTTGTTGCTTTTTGCAAGAAGTTTGTTTAATCTTAAGCATGTCAGGCATCTTAAGTCACTCTTATACTGTTGTGTTCATTTGAATTTCTGTGTGTTATAAAAATGCCAGACATATATGTAGCAGCCATACTTGCATGAAAACTGAGTACACATGTATAATACTGCATTTCGTTGTAAGGTTTTCACATTAATACAGCAATTACCCTGACTAAATTGAGTTTTTTGATACATGGGAAAACTTTTCATTGTAAGAGAATCTTGCATACAATATTGACTATTAACATCCAGAATAAAGCATCTGTGTACAAGCTGACTTGGCATTGCTCATTTCACTTTGGCTTTGTGTTTTAAGGTATTGGTTGAACCCTTAAGGGCTTAATCCGACATTCTGTCCTTAGCCCTTTTTTTCTCCTTTAAGACTCCCTCCACAGGTGATTTTATCTGTTAACACAACTAAACATGTTACTGTTTACCCTTGAGCCTCATTCAGAGTCATATTTTCAACTGCTTTAGATATTTCCATACGACTCTTCTGTCAAGTCTTAAATGCAACATGTCCTATTTTTCCCAACATAGCCTGCCCTTCATTTGTTCTTTTAGTGGTGTTGCTGTCCCTTCATCATTCACTGAAAAATCTCCTGTCCCTCCTTCACTCTTCATCTGTTGTAAATTCTCAAGCCTCTATAAAGCTACTGTTCTATTTTTATTCCTTCCTCTTTTACTTGGATTACTGCCCTATTCACTCCTATCTCCATTCTATAGAAATATCAAGAAACTTTAATGACATCAGGGTGTCATATGGGCAAGGCCAACTGGTCACCCAGTGAGGGTCTATGCAATATTACATTGCTTGGTGAATTCAACACCATCCAGATTTTACTTTGAGCCTTATAGGTTCAAGGTAAAATGGATTAACCCACCAGAAATGAGCTTACCTCTCCGTAAACTCTATCAAGTGTGTGATACTGACACATGAAACTAGAATGCCAATCTACTAAATTACAGTGTGCAGTATATAACTACTGAGAGGACAAGTCATGTTCTCTCCTTATATTAAGCATAAAGAAACAAAACATCTGTCATATTTATCCTAGTCAAAGACCTTCCATAGTTGTCACCTAAATAATAATCTTCACTTTCTGATCTGGGCTTGGTGACTTGGATCTTCCAAGAACATACATGTGCGCTCTCCCATCTCCATGTATGTTTGCAGTGTTCTCTCTGCATGACTGTGTTTGTCTCCCTAGCCTGTTAAAATCTTACTCAACCTTCAAGGCACAGGTCTGTGAATCATTTCCTGATTATCCTAGTGCTTCCAAAAACTTTTTCACTAGACTTTATGTTTTGCAGAGTAGGGATTGCTGTTTATAGCTCCTGTGTCTAGCATGGTGTTTAGAAAATCTCAGTAAGTGTTAAATTGAAAATTTGTTTTTATTTAGTCATGACTTAAGGACTGTTATCCATACTTATTTTATGTAATGGATTATAAATAGCTTTGGTTTATTATCTTCATGAAACCAGTTTTGCTTTATAGTCAGCAAACTATTTTGTTAAAATCTTAGCTCATTTTATAACCATACAATTTTCTGCTTGATTTATCCCATTATAAAGTGATAGGCTTGCCAGCCAATTAGAACTTTAATTGTAATGTAAAACAAATGGTAGTTTTTGAAGAGGTATTTCATTTGATGAGAAGTGAAAATTTATTTTTAACTAAGTAGTAGAGGGTAAAATGAGCCAAGTGAGATTCCATTGGGACATTATACTTTCTCATTTCCTGCTTAAAAAAAAAAAGGTTATGGTCAAGAATATGTGAAATATATTGGTAGAAAACCAAGATATAATGCACTAGGAATAAAATTGCTCATGGCTGACGTCTCGGGAAGAGTGTTTTTGAAAACTTGTTAGTATCTTAGCATTAAAAGCTGTTTTGTTTGAGCAAATTCAGTATTAAAAGCAGCGTAGTATACTGTCCTTATTTCTGAAGGTCTCAGATCCTCTGCTTATTTAAGTTCCAAGTACAGAATGTGCTAGGTTTGAGTGGATTTTCCTGGCCAGGAAAAGAGGGAGGGAGGGAGATTGACTTTACTCTGCTTTTCACTACTGTAATTTTGCCAACCATAGCTCAAAAGATTGGACCAGATTCTGACATAATTTCCTAAGCCCCAATACAGTTAGCATTTATTTGTTCAACTAGCAACCAATACTTAACTGAGTGTTTACATTACCTGGTGCTAGGTTTTGAGAATACTATGGTAAACAGGACATGACCCTTCCCCTAAGGAAGCATATATTCTAGAAGGAGAGATGAGTTAAGTATGGAACAGAAGTGGCACCTCTTCTCCTTTGGCCACAAGTGAGATGGATCAAGTAGCTGAGTTTTCTGCTTTAATTGTAGGCGCTTTTTGAGAATAAGGGAATGGTTGGTCACTGTCCAGGTATTGTGGATTTTCTCCCATATACTATGGAGAATTGGTTGGGCTAGCACCACCGATGGGTCATGCACCACACAAGAGGAAGTTCTCAGATTAAAAGTCTGAGAACACAGCTACAGCCATGTGCCAGTCACATACATTATCTCATTTAATCCTTCTAACAACTCTATTAGCCAAACCGTAATAATCCAGTTCCATGGATGGAAACTGGCTTGGGTTAAGAAGCTTGTCTAAATTGAGCTGGGATTCATTTAGTCATCTGAGACTTAGGTTGAGTCTTTAAAATTAAGCGTAGGGCACAAAAGAACATACAGTATTCACTTCTATTTCTATTAAAATACAAAAATAGGCAAAACTAATGTCCACCGTTAGAAGTCAGGATAGTGGTTACCCTGGTGAGAGCATTGCTGAATGGAGCCTTGAGGGGGGCTTCTGGGATGCTGCAATGCTCCATTCCTTGCTAGGTGCTGATTTTTATGGATATGTTTAAGTTTACAAATTCAAGCTCTACTCTTATGTGCACTTTTCTGTGTGTATGTATATTATGCTTAAATAATAAGTTTTTAAAAATTAAGCCTAGGTTGCATAGAAGAGGAAAATAAAATTTTCTGTGGGCTGCATATACTTAATTTATCAAATTTTATGTGTGAGCTTATTCTACTCCACTATATGAAATCTTAAGCCGGATAGTTTTCTATAAATACTTCACAATTACATCTGAACCTTTGCTCAGACTCTTGCCTTCACCCCAAAGTTCATGCTTTCACTCCCACTCCACTGAATTCTCCATATTCACCCAATTTCCTGTTGCCAAATATTCATCTATCTAATGTGTTCTACTGGTTACTGAGCACCTCAAAAACTGCATTTCTTTATATTACAATATGTTAATCTTGTTTGCTTATTGCTGCTATTCTCTTAACCAACATTTGCTTAATTCACTCTTCTGATTGACTGGCATTCTTTCTTTCCAAGTTCCCCCTTCACCCAGAGGTCGTAGGCTAGTAGAACTTCTCCAGTTTATTGACAGTTTTTCCTCAATTAACAATGAGTGCAAATAATGTCAGGTAAGAGGGCTTCCACTACATTTTTAAAAAGTTTAATAGTACATTTTATTGAATCCAATATATCTAAAATATTAGCATTTCAACATGGGATTAGTATACATTATTAATGAGGTATTTCACATTTTTTTCCCCATTCTAAGTCTTTGAAATTTGATGTACATTTTACACTTACAGCACATTTCAATTCAGACCAGTCACATTTCAGGGGCTCAGTAGCCACATGTGACAAGTGACTACTACACAGGGCAGTGCAGTTCTAAATGACTAGGAATTCACAGAGAAAATGTTTTGTAATTCAGAAGAAATGTTATCTCTTTCAGGCCACACCAAAACAATTTAGTAAGTTAACAATCGTACTTCTCCCTACTTCCCTCCTCCCCTCCCCTTTTCCCTCCTTTCTCTTGAAGTCTCTGGAGTTCATTAATTTGATACCAATTCTCCTTACTGACTGAGGAACCTCACCCATCACAGGCTGCAGTTTCTTCATTAGTAAAATGGAGATCTATTACGTTCTTTAACTGTCATATTACTGTCTCTCTCAGGGGGTTGTAAGGCCCTCTAGGGAATGTGCCCAGCTTTTTAGCACACCAACTGCAACTGTGCAAAACACAAAGGATGAGATAATGAGCAAAAACACTCAGCCCTACCAGCATGCTTAAATTCTGGAAGAAGAGATTCACAGAGCTTTAAGTGCTATCAAGGTAAGAAATAGGGTCCCATGAGAGGTTGTAACACAGGAAACCAATCTGTTTTCCTCAAGAGAAAGTTAGGTTTGAGGTAACTAGGTGAAGAAGGTTGGAGAACAGCAGGCAAAGTCCACGTGGAGGGAGCAGGCAGTCCATATTCAAAGACCTGAAGGCCAGAGTGACTGAGTGGTGAGACTGGTGGAGAAGGAGGATGATGCAGAGAAGGCTTCTGAGGAAGAGGGCTGGACCCGGTAGGCCATGAATGCTCCGGGAAGCAGGCTCGGCCATGGAGACCAGCATGCGGGACATGTGTGAGGGAGTGCTCTTGTGAAAGGAAGCAGCACTTGGCAGCGGGAGCAGGCAGGTGGCGAGGTGAGCTCAGTGAGGACCTTGGCCAGCTCCCTGGGGAGCTCTGAGGCTCCTTCAGGTTCCTAGCTGGATAAGGAGACAGGTCTTTACAGTCCTGGGTCTGCCTTGGAAGTGGGCTGCCCAGGAGGGGGGCCTGCCCTGGGTGAGGACTCTCTCAGCAGAGGCAATTCTTTGGCTTCAGCTTCTTTGTGGGGTAAGAGGCAGAAGCATCTGCTGAGAGAGAAAAGAAGGAAATGTTGGTGCGGGAGGTACTATTAGAGACCTGAGGAAAATAAAGAATTTCTGAAATAATCTGTGAGAAGAGTGGGGAAAGGATTCAATCCAGGAAAACAGAAATACCAATTGGCACTGGGGCCTGGCTTTAGGGCGGTAAGCTGGGCTTCAGGCCTTTTGCTAGGTCCATAATGACGTTTTTGTTTTAATTTAGCCCCATTCTTTTCCTCAGCTGGGTGCATGACCTATACACAGTTTGCCCTCCCCTTGGCATCTGCCACCAGGGTCCGCTGACCCAGTGCAGCCGCAGAGGCAGCAGACAGCACATTCATCTGGCAGATGGATGCACCAAAGGGACTGAGGGGGTGAGGGAACGTGGAATATTTAAAACAAAGCTGGTTCATGAAATAAGGCAGGATGATCTCCACAGGAAGTCACTTTGCCTCTTCTAAATTTTCATTGTGCATGGTCTGTTTCTCTTTTCTAGTTGTCATTACTTCTGTTTTTTGTTGTTGTTGTTGTTGTTGTTGTAGCTTTTTTTGCATACCTTTGTGCCTCTTCTAGATTTGCAGCTCCCTCGAAGAGTGCCAGTTCCCATTGGGACCTCAACAAATATTTTCTAAATGTTCTAGAATGTTGTCTTCTAGTTTTTGACTCACCTACATAGACTCATCTGCAAAGAATCTATTTATAACTCAGCCAAGTATTTGTTAGGGGAGAAGGAAGGAAGCCTGGATCTACTTTCTGGGTTCCTTATTCATTCATTCATTCATTCATTCATTCACTCAGTGATATTGATTATGTCCTACCATAGGGATAGATCAGACTTGCTTCCAACCCTATGGGATTTAATGTTTGGGGGAGAGAGACACACACTAAACAAATAACCACCCTAGTAAATATGTAACTGCAAACCATGATAAGCATTCTGAAGAAAAAAAAAATACAGTGTTTTACAACGTCTATAATGAAGGGGTCCAACTAGATAGGTGGTCAGGATGAAAGGTGTCTGTAGGAAAATTATGTTTGAGTAGACCCTTGAAGAAGAAATCTAGAGGTAGGGAGATAAAATGTGAGAATATGAACAAAATGAAGCTAAGATTATTTATTGGCTGCCATTTGTTGCCCAGGCTCTACATTGAACATACCTCTAATCTGTGCAACCTCTCAACAAAGCAAGTTTTCTAAGCTTCCACTGTGACCACTGAAAAAAACACATTCTAAGATCCTGGGCCACAACCTCAAGAGGTATAAGGTGCGTGCCTGTTGCAAGAAGGAATGCCAACTCTTAACCCAAATCCTTTGACCTCCTGGTTCTCAATGAGCAACTGTAGCTACTTCTGGCAGAACCTTCCTCTACAAACATTTATAATCTGTTACTATAACTACACTGACTCTAAAAAAATCAAATTCAGCATACACAATTATTAGGGCCTTCTCAGTTATTGTAATTATCAACATATAGTGTTGTCTATTTATCATTAAGTCCTACAGGACTCTAGAGTTCATTGAATTAGTGTTTTTAAAAAACCTTAAAATTACTTGAAAGGAATATAAGGCAGTTATTAGGTAAATTCTTCCTTAAAAAACAATATCATAATAAATAGTCTACACTGGTAGAATTTTTCTTAGGCACTTTTAATTTCTAGGTTGGTTTCTTCTTGTCATTTCTGCTCAAGGAGTATCAACTCATCTTGTTCTAGTCATTGTGCTTATTTTTTTTTGTATCATAGAAAGATCTTAGATGTTCCTCTGTAAAATGAGAATTATTACACTATACTCTGATGTATTAGTTTCCTATTGTTGCTATAACAAATCACCCCACATTTAGTGGCTTAAAACAACACAAATATATTACTTTACAGAACAGAGATTAGAAATTTGAAGTCAGTTTCAAGAGCTAAAATTAAGGTGTCAGAAGGCTGGTATTCCTACTGGGGGCTCTAGGAGAGAATCCATCCTGGCTTTTCTAGTTCCTAGAGGCTGCCTGCATCCTTTGCACATGGCCCGTGGAGTTTTCCTCATGCCACATCCCTCCACCATTTCTCTTTCTAGTAAAATCTCTTTCTGTCACCTTTGTGATTACATTGGGCCCACCCAGATAATCCAGACTACTCTCCCCATGTCAAGATCCTTAACTTGATCACATCTGCCAAGTCTTTTGAGCATGTAAGGTAATGTTTATAGGTTCTGGGGATTCTCATGTCAACATCTTTGTGGGTCCATTTTCAGCCTCACACATTAGGCTATTATAATAGTGTGAATTATTGCATTTGTGGCAGATATTTAAACCATGGCCAATTTTGAATAATAGAGTATATATATATTATACATAATATATAAATTTTATAATGCTCCAAAATTGTAGTCAATGAAAAGAAGCTATTTCTATAGCCTCTTATAAGATGAACTTTATCTTAAATGCTTTTTTCTATTACATTAATTTACTCTAATTCATATTTATATATTTTAGGATAGAAGAAGTTTTCTCTACCATTCATTCATTCATTTATCTAATAAATATACATCCACGCATGTGCATGTTCTCCTAAGACATAGGATTGGACATACTCCTCTCATTAGAAATCATCATTCATTAACGTATGCTGATATGACCAAAAAAGGGAAGGAAGAAAAGAAAGAAGGAAGAAAGAAAAGAAGGAAGGAAGAAAGGAAGGAAGGAAAAGAGAAAAAAGGAAGGAAGGAAGGAAGGAAGGAAGGAAGGAAGGAAGGAAGGAAGGAAGGAAGGAAGGAAAGAAAGAAAGAAAGAAAGAAAGAAAGAAAGAAAGAAAGAAAGAAAGAAAGAAAGAAAGAAAGAAAGAAAGAAAGAAAGAAAGAAAGAAAGAAATCAGTTCAGTTTAATGTTTGAAGACTATGGAAGCCAAAATTCAAGATGTGGAGGAGAGACCTGGGTTGAAACTTTGAGACGAGCAATAATAGAATTAGTACAAATTTCTAATGCTTTTGGAGTGGATTTTAAACAGGAGGACCAAATACCTTAAGAGAGGTGAAATCATGAAGTTTACCATAGAATCAAAAGTTGATAAGTCAAAGCAGACACTTTTTTTTTTTACCACTTTTATAAATTTAATTTAATATTTAAGGTCAATTCTCTCTCTTACAAAATGCACCATTACTAGACACTTACTTCTGGTATTTAAGGAAATTTGTTCACAAGTATTTAATTATCTCCAAGTATATTAAACATATATATATATTTAAATATGAAAGGGAAAACTATAGATTTAATGAGAGAACTGTTGGGAAGTCATACCTGTGCCTCACCATCCACTCTTCAAAGTTAATTGGAGTCTTGTTTCCTCTCTGGCACTCGGAGGTTATAGATGGCCCATTTTCTTGACCCTTAGCCCCAGATCCGCTTGGGAGATGGTGCCGAGCCTCCTTTTCGGGTTCGTCTCTCCCACCCACCTGGCAGTTAGTTCTCTGTCTTCATTCCTTCTTCCATTATTGTGCAAGATAAAGTAACTGAGCTGAGGCTAGCGTAGTCGTAACTGCTGAAACATTTCTTACACAAAAGCAGAACTAAAATGGAAGTTAATTGTTTAAAATGGAATGAGATACTTGACATCTCTTGCCTGTTATGGTATAAGTGCCTTTCCCGAGATCATGTGTTATTTTACAGGCACCTAATTAGTCTCTGTTTGTCAGAGCTGGTAGTTTATCGAGTAAAATGTGGCCACATAAAAAATGGTCCTTGGAGGAGGGATCTGTGTTGTAAACTGTGAAATAAATGACTTTGGGACAACTTTCAGAGGTTTCCTTCAAACTTCTCATACCTTTCTTGAGCAAGCAGTGACAGGAAATAGTTAACTGAAACCTTTGTAGGTTACTTATGAGTTACAAAGGACTGTGTTGGAGTCCCAGTGGAAAGAAGAAAAGTGTTTATGTGTGTTGCCTAAACTGGATTTCCTAATTTGTAATTTGTAAAAGTAATTTGTAAAAGCTAAATTACTGAGGGCGATGAGTCCCTCTGATGAATATAGGCCACCAGAGAGGCCAGCCCTGAGCAGTGTGCACCTCCAATGGGGCGTGAAACAGACACATCTCCAGGCTTTTGTCGCACAGGCAGACCAGCTTGGACAGGAAATTCATCTGAGTCTGCTCTGAATTAGATACTACAAAGTTATGAATGGTCCGTCTGCTCACAGGCCAGAGCCGTTGAATCTCTGGAGTCCTCTAATTGCTTCAGTGCATTAAAAAAAAAAAAATTATTATGCATTGTTTCAGAAAAAATAATTCCAGAAAAGACCCAAGTAAATTGTTGCTTTACCTAATTCCTATTTTAGCTATACATTACTAGAGAATGTTTTGTAAAAACTAACAAAATCTACTAGTCTAAAAATCTATTAAAAGTGACATAGGAAGAGAAGGCACAGATTGTTGAACAATGACAATCTAATTGGAAGGGAATTGGTTTCTGCAAGGTCTGCCAGGAGTCAGAGAAGTGTCGAGTGTTCTAGGTATAGCCTCCACCTCTGCCCCCATCATTAGTGTTAGAGAATAATAACCAGCCTGTGTGGTGCCCAGTGGGTTTCAACATGCTTCTGCATTATTTCATTTGGTCCTCGCAGCAACCTTCTCTGGTAGCCATTAAGATTCTATTTTATAAATGAGCAAACTGAGAACCAGAGGCATTATGGGAGCTGCCCAAGATCATATTGGCAGACATATATTTATTATAAAGCAAATGAAGCTTGAACTTTAGGGCCCCTGTGACTATGAGAGCCACCTGGTATGGTGGGGGTGGGGAAACTAGATTGCAATTAGAGCATTTCTGTACAAGTATTTCTGGTAAATTGCCTAAAAACATTTCAGAAGATAGAAATCTCCAAATCTCCACAAATATGTTCTGATTTTATTTTTCATTCCAAAGAAATATTCAATTCTGTTTTCAATTTTGTATTCTTAAAGAGGGGCCCCCCAAATTGTAAAAGCTTAGGACTCCGTAAGACCTACATTTGTCTTTGCAGACAGGTGATAAGTGGTAGAGCTGTGTTTTGAACTTGGGTCTTCTGATTCTAAAACCTGTTTTATGTTCAGACTATGTAGAAATACAGAAAAGTATAACTAGAACATCAGGTGAATAAAAACACTGGGTATGAGAACTATAATTGCAAAACTTTTGCAACTGATAAAAGACTGAAAGGAAACACTTTCAAGCCAGCAGTGGTTATGACAGAATTTGTGGATTATGTGAGATTTTTTTTCCTATTTTTTTCTAAAATGTTAGGTTACCATCATAGTATAAAACAAAACTAAAAATACAGACAAATTATCTGCATTTGAATTTTTTGCTGGTTTCACAACTTACCTTAGTTGTTCAAGTCTTAAGTGTTTTTAAAACAAAGCTAAATTACTAACAATTGAACTTATGAATTCAAATAAATTCCAATAAATATTTATTTTTTTTCTAATAGCATGGTGTCTGATTTATGTTATCTTGGTGGAAGAAGTAACACTGAATTTTATTTCCAAATACCACTAGGTTGAATTTGCTTTGCAGCATATCTTGACTTCTGCTGTGCTCACATGAGTTTTCTCATTGATAAAGTGGGAGTGAGTGATATTGCTTATTCCTTCAGATCTGTTTCCTGGAGGTGGTGAAATTGGATAAGGGGTCAGAAGGCCAGGATCCTCATCCTAGATCTGATTTCAGTCTAGGTTGGTTAAGTTAGCCTCTCCTAACTTTAATCTCCTGTTTCATTAGATGAAAACAGGTTTATCTTTGTTACTGATTTCTGCATTACAATAAAATGAGATAATGAATGTTATGTACCTCTCAATTTTAGAGTTATCTGCAAAGGTGAGTCATTCTTGTTGACCAAATGACCGATTACTGTATTACTACATCAGGAAAACAAGTTATTCTAAATAAAGACCCTGCTCAAATTCTCAGAATAGTCTGCCCAGCTAGCAAAGGCAAAGATGATGATGATGAGGGCAGGAAACTGTATCTGTCTCATCCACTGGTATAGTTTAGTCATGTAGTACAGTGTTTGCAATATAGCGGGTGCTCAATAAATATTTGTGGAATAAATTTATACATGCATATGTGGAAAGACAATTGAATTTTGCTCTATACCATGTTGAGCTCCAATGCTAGAGGGTAACTTTGATCAATAATGATGAAAAAATTGCATTTTAGGCAGAAAAAGCAAGAATGGGTAAATGCTGGAGAATGGAAAATTGAGGACATTCATGGGAAATGACAAGTGGCCCACTTTGGTTCAAGTGTGGAGTGAATAGTAAGAAGTAATATTACAGTGAAAATGCACATTAGGGTCAGATTCTGAATAGTCTTTAAAATCATGGTAAGAAGTTGAAGCTTATCCTGAAGGAACTTGGGAGTTTATGTCTCTGAGCATAATCAAAGAATTATTTTTTAAAAATAGAGCATACATGTTAATAAGATGAGCATGTATTATTCCCAATGAACAATAGGACATTGTTAATAAGATGAGTATGTATTATTCCCAATGAACAAGAAGAGACAGGCTACTGATATGTTTCACTTAGTGGCTGCTGATCTCAAGCCATAATGCAGTTAGTAATTAAAGCTTATTCCTGTCCAATCGATCAACAAATATTTATCAGTACCTTCTGTGTGCAAGACCCTGTATGGATCATGTGCAACAATCATGGATATATAGGACAAAAATGAAGATTCATTTTGCTTTAAGCTTTCCTAGAGAGATGGACACATACATGCTAACAGTTTACCCCAAACTCTTGGCAGTCCCTCTCGTGTACCAAAGGAAGGGAGAAAGGCAAAGTGCATTAGGAGTTCTGAGAGGCTTGAATGCCGGGCCAGAAAAAAGTTGCTATAAAAGACATTATTGGGACCATTAAGGTATTAGTTGGCTCGAGTCTGCTATTACAAAATAGTATAAAGAGGTGCCTACAAATTTGGTTTCTGGTGAGAGACCTCTTCCTGATTTCTAGAAGGTGAAGGCTGCCTTCTGGCTGCATCCTCACATGGAGAGAGAGCGAGAGCGAGAGAGAGCGAGAGCGAGAGAGAGCGAGAGCGAGAGTGAGAGAGCGAGAGCGAGAGAGAGCTAGAGTGAGAGCGAGAGTGAGGGAGAGAGAGAGAGAGAGAGAGAGAGAGAGAGAGAGAACATGAGAGCAAGCACTCTGGTGTTTCTTCTCATGAGGTCTTCACTCATTGAATTAGGACTCCACCTTTATGACCTCATTTAACTTAAATTACTTTCTTGGAGGTCCCATCTCCAGACACAGTCACAATGGGGCCTAGGGCTTTAACATATGAATTTGGGGGAGACATATTCAGTCCATAGTAGTTAGTAACACTTGAATAAAATTCATAGTTTTGTATCAATATTAAACTTCATGATTTTGATCATTGTACTATGTATAAGTGAATATCTTTGTTCTAGCAAACAGTCACTGAAGTATTTAAGGATAAAGGAGCATGGTGTCTGCAACTCTCTTAGACAGTTTAAGAAAAATTGTGTGCATGTGCGTGTGTGTGTGTGTACATACACATATAGGGAAACAGAATAATTAAACAAATGTGGCTAAAATGTCAGCAAATGATGAACTTGGTTCAAAGAGCTGTGTGAAAATTTTTTATACTCTTCTTGCTACTTTTCTTTTACTGTGAAATCATTTCAAAATGAAAAGTTAAAGGAAAAGAACATTTCAGGAATCAAAAGAAGACTGGGATTGTGGAAGAGATAAGAACAAATACTTTCCTCTTTGTTGTCCCCAAACATTGCACCCCTAACCTAGGCCCATACCCTTTCGCTTTCAGGCCTGTGCTTTGTGTCCACGCCTTATCTTCCTTTTGGGGACAGCAGCGGATTTATCTCTGTCCTCTCCCAGGACCTAAGGACCAAGGGAGGGCAGAGTACTAGTAGGTGGTTGATAAACCTCATTTAACTGACTTAAAGTAGTAAATGTAATTTATACTTTTATATTTGATTTACTGTTCATTTTCCAAAGAAGAATGTATATGATGTCATCAGGGAGTCATAAATGAATTTGGGGAATAGGTATGATAACATCTAAACTTACTGCCATTGCTAAGCACTTTAGATTTCATGATCAGTATGGGTTTGAGTCCTTCAATCGGTTTCTCTCACTATAACTTTTTATGATGTGGTTATAAAGGTGAATGTTTTCTCAGGCTTGCTGATGGAGAAAAAATGGCGTAGGAAATGATTTCTTTAGGCCATAATACAAATAAAGGGTGAGGGGACAGGATAAGGAAAATCTCTGGAATTTGTGAGACCATTGCAGATTTTATTTCATTCAGTCTGGAATTGTTTTTATCAATCTTTTGATCTGGGTAAAAAAAGTAGAAACAATTTTTTTTCTAATTCTATTGTCTATATGAAAGACAATTCTATTTTGGGTGAGGATATTCCTTATTCAATAAAAGCAAGTGGGCATAATAAGTTTTTAAGTACAAGAAAATTTAATTAACTTATAGAATAGTAATTTTTCTGAGAACATGTTCTTCCTATTTGGGGAGGGGAATGTTTAAATAATAATCTCTTTTTAAACAAGGAGGATATCTTTATCTGACAAAATATGCCAGACTGCAAACCTATCACTTCTCTAAATCCCCAACATTTTTGAGGTCTTAGAGGTCCATGAAATCTAAAAATTTGGGAACCATTCCTGAAGTTCTTGGATAAGAAATTCCATCTCTATGGCTTTTTGCTAGAAGGTTCTAGAAATATTTTTATTCTTTTCCAGCACTTTGTATTGTCAATTTTTTTTTTTTTTTAGCTTAAAACAACAAATATTTATTTAGGTCGTGATTCTGTGGATTGTCAGTTTGGGGCTGGACTTAGCGGGATGAGTCTTCTGCTCTGTGCTTGTGTATTAGTTTTCTGGGTCTGCTGTAACACATAACAAACTTGATGTCTTAAAAACAATAAAAATGTATTATCTCACAGTTCTGTAGGACAGAAGTCCAAAATCAGGTGTAAACAGGTCTGGTTCCTTCTAGAGACTCTGAGGGAGAATCTATTCCGTGTTTCTCTCCCAGCTTTTGGTAGCTTCTGGCAACACTTGGTGTTCCTTGGTTTGTAGATTCATCGTTCTTATTCCCACCTGCCTCTGCCTTTTAAAATATTTTATATTTTTATTTTTTTCAGTTATAGTTTTCCTACAATATTATATTAGTTTCAAGTGTACAACACAGTGATTAGACATTTATATAACATACAAAATAATCACCCTGATAAATCCAGTACCTATCTGACACTGTACATAACTATTACAATACTACTGATTATATTCTCCATGCTATACTCTACAGCCCCATGACTATTCTGTAACTACCAATTTGTACCTCTTAATTCCCTCCCCCTTCACTCATTCCTCCACACACCGCCCCCAATCTGACAACCAACAAAATGCTCTCTGTATCTATGAGCTTGTTTTTGTTGTTTGTTTATCCTATGCTCTAGAAACCACATATGACATTTATCTTTCTTTGTCTCACTCCACTCAGCACAATACTCTCTAGATCCATCCATATTCTTGCAGATGGCAAGGTTTCATTGTTTTTTTTTTTTTATGTTATTGTATATATATAACACCATCTCTTCTTTATACATTCATCCATTGATGGACACCCAGAATACCTTCATATCTTGGTTACAGTAAATAATGCTCAGTGAACATATGGATTCACATGTCCTTTTCAAGTAATGTTTTGTATTTCTTCAGATAAATTCCCAGAAATGGGATGACTGGGTCCTTCTTTGTCTCCTGTTATAGCCTTTGTTTTTAAAGTCTATTTTGTCTAGTATAAGTATTGCTACCCTAGCTTATCATTTGTCTGTTTTCCATTTTAATGAAACATCTTGTTCCACCCCTTACTTTCAGTCTGTGTGTGTCTTTCAGTCTGAAGTGAGTTGTATGGGCAGCATATGTAAAGGTCTTGTTTTCTTATCCATTAAGGAATATCTTTTGATTGGAGCATTTAATCCATTTACATTAAAGTAATTATTGCTAGATACATAGTTATTGCCATTTTATTATTTATATATATACATTTTTTCTTTCTTCTTCCTCTTCTTCCTCCTCCTCCTCTCATTTTCTTTTCTTCTTCTTCTTCTTCTTCTTCTTCTTCTTCTTCTTCTTCTTCTTCTTCTTCTTCTTCTTCTTCTTCTTCTTCTTCTTCTTCTTCTTTCTTCTTTCTTCTTTCTTCTTTCTTCTTCTTTCTTCTTCTTCTTCTTCGTCCCTCTAACATTTCCTGTATTACTGGCTTGGTGATGATGAACTCCTTTAGATTTTTCTTGTCTGGAAAGCTCTTTACCTTCAATTCTAAATAATAGCTTTTCTGGGTAGTGTAATCTTTGTTGTAGTTCCTTGCTTTTCATCACTTTGAAAATTTTCTGCCAATCCCTTTTTGGCTGCAATGTTTCTGTTGAGAAAGCAGCTGACTCTTATCAGAAGTGCCCTTGTAGGTAACTGCTTTTCTCTTGCTGTTTTTAAGATTATCTCTTTGTCTTTAATCTTTGGCATTTTAATTATGATAAGTCTTGGCGTGGGCCTCTTTGGGTTTATTTTGTTTGGGACTCTCTGTACTTCCTGAAGTTATATGTTTATTTCCTTCACTAAGATTAAGGAAGTTTTCAGTCATTATTTTTTGAAATAGGTTTTCAATTTTTTGCTCTCTCTCATCTTCTAGTACCCCTATGATGCAAATGTTGATATGCTTAATGTTGTCCCAGAAACCCATAACTGTCTTCATTTTTTGGGGATTATTTCTTCTTGTTGCTGTTCTGATTGGGTGTTTTCTGTGACCTTATCATCTAAATAACTGATTTAATCCGCTGCTTCATCTAATCTACTGTTAATTTCTCTTAAAGTATTCTTCATTTCAGTTATTGTATTCTTCATTTCTGACTGGTTCATTTTATATTTTTCTATCTCTACTTTTATGTTTTCTATCTCTTTGTTAAAGTTCCCACTGAGTTCATCTACTCTTCCCTTAAGTTCATTGAACATTCTTATAACAAGTGTTTTGAACTCTATATCTGGTAGATTGCTTATCTCCGTTTTGTTTAGTTCTATCTGGAGCTTTGTTCTAGTCTTTCATTCGGGGCATGTTTCTTTGTCTTCCCATTTTAGCTGCCTACTTGTGTTTGTTTCTATGTATTAGGTAGGGCTGCTATGTCTCCAGGTCTTAGAAGAGTGGCCTTATATAGTAGGTGTGCTGTGGGTCCCAGTGGCACAGTTTTCCCTGGTCACCTGAGATGGGTGCTCCAGATATGTCTCTTATGTGAGTTATGTGTACACTCCTGTTGTAGTTGAGCCTTGATTGCTATTTGCTCTTCAGTGGGAGGGATTAACCCCCAGGCTGATTGGCTGTGATGACTGGCCATGACTAGTGGAGGAGCTGTTGTGCAGGGGTGACCCTATAAGCAGGATTCACTTTAGCAGGGTTCTGGTGCCTGCCCTGTCTACCCTTTGGTGTGTCGTCCTCAGATGTGACCCCAGATGTGACCTCAGACAGAAGCCAGCCCCTGGGCGTGTGGGCTGAGGTCACCTGGGAGGGGCCCTGCCATAGGCCAAGTTCAGCTGCAGCCTGTGCCCTGCCTGGGGCTACCTGGCATAAGCCGCCAGGCAATCAGCAGAGGGCTGCCACCCATGCTGGGCTTGGAAGTGCTTTGAGAGGCCAAGCCACAAACTGAGGCTTGCTGCTGCTAGTCCAGGACTTGGAGCTGCTCAGCTAAAGGTATGGGACATGTCAAGGCTGCTTATTTAGGTTTTGTGAATTTTGAGAGATTTTAGGAAAGGCTGCATTGTGAGCCAAGATAGGCCATTTGTATGGAAAAGTCACTGGACACCACCGGGGCGGGCCTGAACATTGGGAGGGATGGGGCCTTAGGGAAGCACCTGGGTGGAGTGACCTGTGTTAGCTAAGTTGTTGGAGACTCAGATATGGCGGCTGCCTGGTCTGCATGCTAGGCCAGGCAGGACTCAACAAAGAGACTATGCCCTTTCCCAGCACTTCTGTCTGGGAGGAGGCTGCACCTCCAGCCCTCACCCTGAAGCCAGACAACTCAGTTCCTCCCATATGTCCTTGGTACCTTTTGAGCAGCAACCCACAGCTGGAGCTCAGTGAGTGAGCCAATTGGCAGTAAGTTCGTGTGCCAGCCCCTTAAGAAAAATGTCTGTGACTCCCATAGCCCTCCATCTCACTCAGCCACAATCTCTGCTGGTTTTCAGTCAGAAGTTGTGGGAACCCCTCTTCCCAGAATTGGAACCCCAGGCTGGGAGCCCAGTGTGGGACCAGGATCCCTCATTCCTCCAGAGGAACCTCCACAACAGATATTTCTCCCAATTCTCAACTACCACACGTGAGTGTGGGATCACCCCATTTCCCATCTCCACTCTTCCTACTAGTCTCAAAGTGGCCTCTTCTTCGTGTCTTTAGTTGTAGGACTTCTGTTTTGCTAGATTTCAGGTGACTTCCAATGATGATCGTTCTGTAGTTTAGTTATCATTTTGATGTGGTTGTGAGAGGCAGGCACAGTATTTACCTACTCCGTCATCTTGACCGGAAGCTTCTCTATTGTTGATGTTCTTGAATGTGTTCTGTGGCCAGTGAACAAGGACACCAACCTTGATGAAAAGTTAGGATTTAACCTTTGTTGCTGTTTTCTTGGCACACTGATATCAGAAACTCCACTCATATTAGTTGGCAGAGAAGTTACTTTATAATATTAAATGTGTAAGAACATAGAAGTGGTAAATTTCAGTATAGCCACGATGCTGTCTTTTTAGGTTCTGTGATAAAAGATCAGCACTTTTCAACCTGGAATCCTCATATACACTATTGATCTGTCAAAAAGAACAAAGAGCCCCACGGGGAAACAAAGCCCAATGCATTCCCAGCAGCTGCATGGATTTTCTTTTATAATCTAGAGAAAATGGCTTTAAATGACAAGGCAGGACATCTACTTAATAGTAACCACAAAGCATGAGTAGCTGGCTGAGGAGATGTGGTGCTTGGGTGAACGGTGAGAGGATCCCTGGTGGCAAAAACTCTCTGGGCCATGTAATTAAATCATCAGATGTCAGCTATCATGTCTCCATAAGGAGAGAGCTATCTTATTTATGATTTTATTTTCTTATTTATGATTATATTTTCCCCCTTTTAATGAAAATATTAGATGGTGTATATCCTGGAAAAAATACTAAAGTACTATCATGTTGGAGAATGTGATTTATTGTCATTAGAGTTGAGATGAAGTCATTTCCTGAGACAGATATAAATTATTACAGAAAAAATTAGGAGAGAGAGTTAGGGAGTGAATGTTTGAGGATGGAGTTATGTGCATTAAATAATTCATATTAATAGAAAGCTCAAGATATGCATGATTTTTCATTATATAAATAAAAATCCAATTTTTGTTGTAGTGATTGCACAACTTGATGAATTTACTAAAAATCTGGGTTGAGCTGAACACTTAAAACATTTTTAAAAAGTACATTTTATGGCATGTAAATTATACTTCAAAAAAGCTGTTAACAATTTGTTTTGTTTGGTATGTATAACCAATAAAATAGTGACAAAAAAAGAAAATAGGAGCAAATATTTTTAAATGATAGAGCTCAGTTCACACTATGAGTAATACATAGGGCTGTGGAGGAAGGATCAAAAGTGAGAATTTGATACTAAACCATAAGAAAAACATGAACAAGTTTTGAATTTTTAGTTCGCAGATTATGCTGAATGCTTTGACCCAAATAACAGCTGTCAGTCTGTATTCTGTGTCCACTGAGAGAATTTTCAGGAGAGGGTGATTCAGAGTGCCTTTGTGGATTTGATATAGTAGCTATCATTGGGGAGACCATATAATTTATCATCTAACCCAGGGATAGTATGGAGCTTGAAATGTGGTGCTATTTGTAATTACAGTGAGACAATAAACAAGCAAATCATATGCAAGGTCCCTGGAGCTCTAATCATGTGTCTGGTAATATAACAAATAATATGTGAACCCTTGATTGGCTTTATAAGGAGACTCATCTTCACCCTTCTGAACTTTGAGTTCCTTAGCTCTAAAATGCAGAAACTTATTCCTTCCCTTCCCACTCCGTTTTTTCCTTCCTTACATTCTTCCTTCAACACATATTTATTGAGCTCCTACTATTTTTTAAGTTCTGTCCTAAGAATTCTAGAGATAAAGATAAACCATTCCAGCCCTCAAGGAACTCCTAGTTTGATTCTAGAAGCAGTTACAGCTACCTAATTACAATTCTGGAGGCTGTGACCTCTGAGTTAAGTCAAAGTCAGAACAGGCTTTAGGCAAGGGTAGGAGCAGCTATTTCCGGCAAAATTTTTCAAGGTGAGAAACTCTGCAGGGCAGCCTTCCTGGAGGCCTCTGCTCACCTCCTGCATCACCTTGGGCAAGTCTGCTCACTCACAGAGCACCTGTGGGAGGCTGCCAACTGACTGTGTGTAAAGTGTGCCTCGATGACACAATCCTACCCCAAGTCCCTGGACATCTGAGTCTCCCCTCTCTGGGAAGATCTTTTTCACCTTCTCTTTCCTCAGCTTTCTGTTCACTCTCAGCTTGATTTCTTTTTTCTTTTTCTTTTTTAAAATAGCCTAGAAATGCCTCATCTCTTCTTCCTCCTGCCATAGCTACGAAGCGGCGTACATTGTGGCCACCTGTGTATACACTGCTTGCTTCTTCCTTGCACGGGTGAACTGTCTGTCTTGCTCCTGGACTACCCCTCCTGTGAGTGGACAGTGCCTCTCACCATCAAGCTTGTTGCACTAATAGTTCTCCCTTCTCTCCTAGCATCCCTGTCATCTTGATCACTCTCATCATCCTACAACAGTGTTGAAATATCTCCACCTAAAAAACGTCCCTCCCTCGATGAATACCAGCCCCCACATCTTTCTCTGCTGCAAACCACAGCAAAGATCCACTTCCTCACCTTCTCTCTTGTTCTGACAAAATTTCATCTTGCCAGACCGATACCCAATTTGCTGTTCTAATTTTATTATATGACCTTTTAGGGGCATGTGACAGAGACAACTCTCTTCTAACTGAATCTCTTCTTTAAACTGGGATCCTTCTGGATTTTCTCCTTTCTTATTGGCTGCCTTTTCTTGGTTTTCTTTCTTGTCTCCTCATCCTGTGTCCAACTTCTAAACATTAGAGTTCTCAGGTCTCTGCCTTATACTCCTTCTCTATTTTTCCCTCAGATAACCTCAACTAGTCATGGTTTTAAATAGTATCTATAAGTAAATGAAGAGCTGTATCTAGCATTTATTTTTAAATTTATTTTAAAAATCAAAAATAGAGAAAATCAGTCACAAACTCAATACCCCAAAATAATCAGTTAACATCTAGGTGTATATATTTTTCTTCATACATATACATGCATATGTACGTACATGTGTATGTATATATGATAACAAAATAGAATCACATTATACATATCATTTTGCAACTTGTTTTTTAAATTTAAGAATGTTTGTGTGGATATCCTTTGATGCCAACATACACAGGTCTCCAGCATCATCTTTAATTGTTAGTATTTGACCATGTGATTGTTTCTACAATTTATATAATCCAACCCATTCTGAATTATTAGAACTGTTTCCAAAATTTTGCTGTTACACAGAAAGATTGTGCTGTAAATCCCTGGCAGCTCTGTCACTGGGTCCTTCTGAACTGCAGCTGAGGATGTGCTCTGAGGAGCTGGGAGCGGCTGGGTCACAGTGCCTGCGTTTTAATACTTATTGCCAAACTTGGCGGGGTCCTAGGGCTTGCATATCTGCTTTCTCTGGCTGAGAGCCAGTCCACCATCACCTGTCAGTCTTGGGCTGACAGAATGTTCTTGGTGCCCGCCCTGGGCGTGTCCTTTGTTCTCCTTCCCTGAGTGACCTCAAATGGCCTTGCGCCTGACACCTGCTAGCAAGTGTCCTGTCAGGCCTGGCAGGGGGCAGCCGCAGCCTGGGCCCCAGAAATAACACAAAACTGCCTGAAGAAAGGCCAGGGTGGGGCTGGGCCAGGGCCTTTGTGTATGCCAGACACCAGATGGGACACAATTAGGGATGTGCATAGTGGGTCAGATGGCAGGCTCTGCATGAACCTGCTGCTGCTGCTGCTACTAATACAGACATTTTGGTGGGAAGAAAAAAATCTTTTTTAAAAAAGAACTTTTTCTCTGTGATAGGCCCTTTGGACAAATGCCTTTTTGACTTTGTGTGTGCTTGGGGGCGGAGTTGCAGCTTCGAACTGGGCTCTTTCCTCCTGAGATAAAAGCCTTTTGCTTGTCAGATGTGGGCACCGATGGGGGCACAGAGTTTCCACACCGCCCTTTAGGGAGCAGACAGCAGGGTGACGCTTGCACTCCACTGAGCATGGCTGGCCATTGCTAGGAGGACTCTTTGAATGCAAAAGATGTCAGTGAGGGATGGATTTGTGCTGGGTCCAGGGTATGTGCATGTGCACAAAGAAAGAATGCTGGGGAGGAGGGAGGGCCACTGGACACCCCCTGCCCCCTAAGCAAATTTCCCAATTTACTGGTCAGAGCAAGACCTGACAAGTAGGAGATACAGGTGGCTTCCTCACCTGGCGTTGATTATATAGCATGTGTGTGCACGCACACATGTGTGTGATGGTGGTAGAAGATAGGTGGGTAGAACCATACTTTTTCTGTAGCCACGTGTCCCATGGTCTCTGCCACCTGGGGTGGACCTTTCTCTGCATCTGCAGCAAAAGCAATTATAGTAAAAATGACTTATCCAGGCCTAGGGCATGGGCTCCATTTAGATGAAATGCATTTAGTGGTAAGTGCCCTGTTCAGATTGGAGTGGAGTGCTCAGTTCTGGAATATCGCTGTCCTGGACCAGTAGACATAAAGGGAGATCATGTGGAAGCCCCTTGACCTCCTGGACATCTGCTCCACTGACTTCTGTCTTCGGGTCTAGGTGTTCTCTCCAGAAGGCTCCCGTTATAACTACAGCAGCGACCCAAGGTCTAACACATCAACATAGCACATCACTTAAATGGACAGCAGTGCATGTAGGTAATGATACTTTGGGTGATGAGTCAGTAGTCTTCTAAAAAAGAGTGGAGTCTGTGTGTGGTGAGACTAACCAAGTCGTAGAGAGTCCTTTGCAGTTTCAGAAATTGCCCTGGAATCAGGGCTACTCAGTACACTGTACGGCCAGCGCGAAGTGTCAGGACCCCACATCCACTTCTTCGTGGTGTGACTTTGGACCATCCTTTTGTCTCCTGACTCTGTTTCCTTATTGCTAATTAAGAGAGACTAAGGCCTTCTTTTCAGGGTCAGGGTAAAGATGGAACAAGCTCAGTAAAGATTACGATGATGACGATGACAATGATATTCTTTTCAATACTCACGGTGGCATCTTTTCAGAGAACCAACCTCTCTCTTCCATGACTGTGATAGGCAGACTGCCTCTTTTCAGAACACTGCTCTCTTTAGATTTTTTTTCCATTTATTTTTAATTCTCTGACTCTGAGAGGTTCCACATAGTGGCCATTCAGCACTTGAAATGTGGCTGTTTTGGACTGAGATGTGCTCTGAGCATAAAGTACACACCAGATTTCGAAGAATTAAGACAAATCAGAATGTAAACTACTTCACTAGTAATTTTTATATTGGCTACATGGTGAAATGACATTATTTTGGATACTGGGCTAAATACAAATATTAAAATCAATTTCTCTTTCTTTTTGCTTTTTAAAATGTGGCTTCTAGAAAAATTAAGATTACATTTGGGGACTGTGTTATATATAATTGGACACTGCCGACATAAGTGCTAGAAAGAAGACTACTTTCTTACTGTCCAGGTCTCACTGCCTCCCACCTCCCTCAGAAGGCTGGTTGGTTGGGTGATAGAATGCTCTCATCTGTCTTTCCTGTACTCTTAGGGAGCCCAGTCTTTCTGGCTTCCATGTTTTCTGACGTAAGATTGCTTTGAGGCTGTGAATCTTGCCTTGTTTCTCTAAATCGGGAGCCAGAGCAAGGCCCTGCGCTCAGGTTGACCAATGAGAGCTTTGTCTCAACACCTTGTTTTTGCATGTGTAATTAGAGAAAGTCCAAGTCAACAGAAAATTTGCCAGGGGCTTCCAGAGTTCCATGCCATGTTTAACTAGCCATCTCTTTTCTCATTTACAAGTTTAAATCAAAACACATGACAGTCAAGACCTGAGGGGATATTTTGATGTGGTGAGCCCTGTGGTTGTGACTTGGAGAAGGTGTCTTGTCTTTCTCTCTTTGAGCATCAGTAAGCCCTGAACTATTCGTCAGCAGGGATATTACCCCCACGTCCAGTCATTCTCCACGAGGACTGCAGAGGGAGGAGAATGACTGGAATCCTTCTCACCTCCACTGGGAAGCAACTGAGCATGTCTCACTCAGTTCCCATCAAGGAAGTGATTTCACACCAACTTCTTGTATTTTGGTCTTGGCCAAGCAGAATAAGTAGCATTTCCCTAACTTAGAATTCTCTTCGAAACAGTTTAAGTTCTGTTACATTTCTGTTTCTAAGAGTGCAAACAGGCTCTCAGCAGATTGGATAGGCCCTGTGGGTGTGTTGGCTGCTTCTGCTGTTAGAGGTGCTGTGAAAGCCTCAGCCACCGGCCTGCAGCCCAGGATGAGGCTGGGGCTGGCCCTTCCTGGGCATACAACAGCCTTGTGGACAAGGGTGACAGAGAAGCCCCTACTTCCAGGGGTGGGAGGATGCCCAGGACCCCCTCTAGCTTTTATATTTTATATATTTTAAAAGACTCTACCCTAGCTTGGCTAACTGCTGCTGAACAAGTCATTCAGCCTCTGCCTCAAATAAAGGAATTGGCAAAATGGTTCAACAGTTCCATCCAGTTCCCAAGTTCTGCGATGTTAATATGAGAAAGAGAATCGGTGGCTCAGAGGAATCAGGTTCACAGGAAAAGGGGCTGAATGTCTCTTCTTGGAACAGCACATACCAAGAAACAAGTGAGGTGAAAGGAGGTTGTTGTGAAATGGGGTTTCTTATCTGATCATCTTCTTTCTGATGATGAATGCACACAATGATAGTCATCATGACCCCAGACTTTGGTAAGTCAGTGGCTTTAATACTGTCCATCCTAACACACCCGTGCTCTGTGGCTATCTTCCTGGGAAGAGGGTTTGTCCTCAGACAAGGCCTCTGTGGGGGCTGGACTCCTGTCTGGCTCCCATTCACTTTGAGATGCTAAACATCTATTGATGGCATGGTGGCAGGCAGGTGGAGGAGTGGGGAGATGGGAGAACAAGAAAGAAGAGAGTAGTATGTATGTCTTCACCTGAGCATTGTTGGAAGCAATAAGAGTCTCATAAATTATTATTCTTCCCCATTTACTCCCTCACCTGCAAAGAACGCCTTGTGTATAAAGCCTCCAAAGGAAAGCTATGATTGTGTCATTGCTCAACACAAAAATCTTTGGTTACTTCCTTCTGCCCTCATTTGGGCATTTGGGGCCATCTATGACCATCTATGACTAATGCCAAGCCTTCCTTTCCAGCTTGCTCTCTCACTCCTCAGTCAGATTCTCTCATCTGCTTGGAAAAATCCTTCATCTCCCCGCTCCATGCTTTTTCTGGGCTAGATGCTCTTTCTAAAATGCTCTAATCCCATATCTACCTCTTGAAATCCTAATCATTTAAGGCCCAG
The DNA here is from genome assembly GCA_004027375.1 of Macroglossus sobrinus. Lineage (NCBI taxonomy): Eukaryota > Metazoa > Chordata > Mammalia > Chiroptera > Pteropodidae > Macroglossus > Macroglossus sobrinus. The sequence goes on from PVKZ01001265.1 coordinate 156,270, forward strand.
CTGGTTCTGCTTCCTCCTTCAAGAGGCCTTCCTGGATTTCTTGAGCCAAGAATGTTCCCTCCCTTATCTGAACATTCACAGTCTTTAGTTTGCTTCTTTCTTTTGGTACTACTTGCTTTCTAACTATTATATTATTTCTATATGTCTTTCACTACGCCTTTATGTACCTGAAAGCACTTTCTCATGTACTAAGCGGGTACTCAACAAATGTTTCTTGATCCATATATAAAATGAAACCAGCACAAAAATGCATGCATTGGTACTGATGTGGCAGCACAGCAGGACAGCTGCAAGGAAAGACGAAATGGAGATCTAAGAGCAAATGGCCTCAGACCACTTCAAAACACAAAGGCTTTTTTTCTACAATTGATATGCTAGTAGCTTGCCAGCCTTGTCTACCTCCCAAAGAAGACCTCATTTTTTTTTGAGCCCCACACACCTGCATCCCTCTCAGATGGAATAAAAGAAAAAGTGGAAATATAAGATGCACTTAAGGAAAAGAAGTACTAATTTTGAAAGATTATGTTGTGGTTGAGATAATCTCTTAATACAGGGAGTTCGTTTTGATTATTTTCTGTTTATTGTTTCCTTAAAAAAAAATAAAAAATGAACCTCACCATATTTAAAGCAAGTTTTAAGGCCATATGGGCTCTGAACCAGTGCTTCTCCGACGTGAATGTGCATACACACTATCAGAGGATCTTACTAAAATGCAGGTCTGACTCTGTAGGTCTGGGTGGAGGCTATAATTCTGCATTTCTAATGAGCTCTCTGGCAACGTCTGTGCTCCGGTTCTGTGGACAACGCCTTGAGAAGCAGGGATCTATACATCATTTTCAAATTGTGTGCAACAGCTAGTTAAGTTTTTCAAATCACCTTCCTCACATTGAATCCCCATATCTTTTTTTGTGCTGTTCTTAAGGCTCATTTAGCAGATTTCATTTTATCATAGCTGTGCTATACATTAAAAGTCATCTCTTTGAAGGAAGAAACCATCTGTTATATCTCTATATTTTTCTTTATAACCCTCATACTGCTAGCACATAGTAGGTCTTCACGAGTGTTTATTAAATGAATATGTAAGTCAGTTTAAAGGCAAAGCAAAACTATAAGGTTATAGTCCAGGGCATGGTCTTCTCCTTCAGAGAAAGCAGAGCCCAGGGAAATAAATCAAGGTGTTCTCTGGAAGCTCACCTTCCTCAGGAACTCATGTCATTGCCTAAAGAGAGGAGCCATTTTGAATTGACTAGACTAGAATGTCCTTTTGGATGCAGACTGCCGGTCAAATTTTGCAGTATCCTACTAGAAACAATATACCTTGTAGAACAAGGCAGTCACCATACACAGGGTTTTAGTATTATGAGCCTCTGGGAATTTCTCCCCATAATCCATGTAATTATTTAAATGCTAATTATAGAACCCATGGAGTATCCAGGCTCTTAGCTTTTCTTCCTTGTTTCTCTCCCTTTTTTTTTTTGTTGTTGTTTGTTTGTTTGTTTTGTCACTATCTATTATATCAGACACAGAACTGCTGGTGAGAGAATTCTCTAACAGAGACCTCTTCAGAGCACTCTTCCTGTGAGCTTCTGCCTGCTGCCAGCCAGAATCGAAAACATCTGTTTAGCATGGCATTCTGCACCCTTATCTGCCTTCCTTCTGCACCCTTTCCACTTTTATCTCTCATCCTTTCCCATTGGATACCGTACTCCCCTCAAACAGACTGTTTTTCACTCTCCAAGCCCATTCTTAGGCCTCTGTATTTTTGCTTTTGCTCTTCACTTTGCCTAAAATATAACTCTTTACCTAGCAATCTTGAACTTCTGGGCCTGTCCAATCTCACCTTCTCTTGGGGTCCTCCTAACACTCTAGAATTAATCAGTCCTTCTTGGGGGTCCTTACCTCTTTGCTCATCTTTTGTTTCTGCATTTATCTCATTACATTATCAATGGAGCTCTGTGTTCCACCTACATTCCCCTCTATGTCCTCAGAACCCAGTGGGCACTCAACCCATGGTTGCTGAAGAAATGAAGTAAGCAGGGAGATACTTTAGCTGACAACTATTCATTATAATCCCTCTTCCTTCCTCTTGGCAATTCAGAAGGAATTCATATTGATCCAGCACCAACTATATACCAAATTGTCTCCCTGTCTTATTTATTCTTTACAACTTCTTATATAGTAGATGTTATTATCCTCATTTTACACATGAAGACACAGAGGGTCAGGAAAGTTAAATCACATGACCCAGAGCTTTCTGAAGGTTTTGTCTGAAGACCTGGGGCCCAGAATTTAGCCATATACTCAAAATCAGGACCATGAAAGCCTAAGTCCCATTAAGCATGTAATGAAAACCTACATTTCCTTAGTAAGGCTATTGGTTGGGTAGGGCATCTGTCAGTGGCATCCGAGTCACTCATTCCTGAAACAAGACCTCAGATGTTGAATGGAATTTCCCCCTTTCCCTGTCCCTGGTACATTCATCTGACTCAAGTGGAAGGCACAGTAAACAGGGAGCTGGCCGACTTAGTAGGTATGACATTGAGGGTTTGGCAATATTTCTTAACCACAAAGAGCCAAATTATTTTCTTTTGAAGAGGGGTTATTGTTGGTCATGCTCAAGAAGTCATCATTTGAAAACACTTTCAAAGGTTTTTTTTTTTTCTATTCAATTTAAAGACATAAAGGTGATTTTATGCTTGTTTGTCTAGTTCTTCAGATGTATCTAATCTCTGGGATTGGTGTAGACACAAACACACTTAACTGTGTCACCTTGGACAAGTTACTGAATCTCTCTGAGCTTTCTCTTCCTCATTTAGAAAATGAAGTGGCCCGAGAGCATGTCTTTGTGAAAACAGGTGCTGAGCCTCTCGTAGCTGCTCACCCACGTTTGCCAAACCTGAGGTCTCAGCTGGCCTATTCTTCTGCAACATTTCTTTTTCATCATAATCCTTGAGGAATTCTAGAAACAGGTTGGATATAAATTATATGCAAATATTCAGTGATGATTCTGAATATTAAAAAAAAAGAGACCTATTTTCTCTTCAGAAAAATGTGGGCCATAGTGAAATGAAGTGAAGGTGAGATAAAAATAAATAAAACTCACTCATCTACTGAGAATTTAGAGCCAGCTGGACCACTCACATCCGAATCCCTCATTTTTATTGTTGTTGTTTATTTGTTTGTTTGTCGTAATGCCCACCCTAAACTGTAACAATCTCTGAGTGAGAGGTCCAGATCTGTCCGGACCCGTCTTGGGCCAGGAGCTTAGGTGGGTATCAAGAAAGAATGCAACTTTAATAAGAAACATTCTTCAGGGGATTGTTATAAAGATTAAGACTTTGGGGTGACTCAGTTGCTTTTCTTAATCTAGTAAAATTTACTAACAAAATCAGATCACTTTCTGTTTCTACTTTTCACTCCCACATCCAGCAAATACTTACCAGGAGACCTCTAAGGGCTTGGTAGGGGAGACACAGCGTTCCCGCAAATACCCAACCCTGACTTCAGACCTCCTGAAGCAGCCGAAGCAGCCGGCATGATGATGTCTGCAGGGCTGCCAGGCGTCATCTCAGTCATAAACATGCAGTGAGCTAGGGGACGCTGGCCTAGGGAGAGGTCATCTGTGCAGAGGGTATTAACTCACCAGGGCTGCCATAACAAAATGCCACAGTCTGGGTGGCTTAAACAACAGAAATTTATTTTCTGAGAGTTCATTTGAAATCTGATACCAAGGTGTCAGCACGTCTGGTTTCTCCTGAGGCCTCCCCTTTGTCTCTTTGCCATGATCTTTCCGGTCCCGTGCTCAGGCATCCCAGGTGTCCCCACTTCTTATAAAGACACCGGTCCTACTGGATTAGGGCCCCCACCTTATGACTTCGTTTAGCCTTAATCTCCTTGTGAAAGACCCCCTTTCTAAGGGGTTGCATTCTGAGGGCCTGGGGGTTGGAGGAACACAATTCAGCCCATAACACATGGGGACACTTTTAAAATTATTTATCTATCTATTTCTTTCTTTATTTTGCTGAACCAAGCCTGTGAATCTCCCCTGAAGCAGACACAGTGAACATAGAGGTGGACAGTCACACTTGGGAGCCTGGCATCACCATCTGAATATCTCTTCCATAGCCTCCTACTTGCTCAGGACCCTGACATTTAATGACGGGCCCTGAGCCCTGGAAAGATAGCAGTGTCTTCATTTTGAGAAGGTTCTCTGAAGGGGAACAGAGATGGTGTTTCCTCAGAGACACCTGCTTGGCTGCATGATCCACTGGTTCATGTGATTCTTGAGTTCCTAGGGCTGTTCACCAATGTCCACCCATTGGCTTTGCTTTATGGTGACACAGTGGCTTCTCGAAATGTGAATTCTTTAGGGTAGTTTTCCTCAGAGTGAAGCCCCTAAGATCTCCACAAGAATTTTTAAATTTTGTGATTTTATTTCAATTGATAATCTTCATTTGGTTTTGATTTTATAGTTCTACAAGAGCAAAAGTAGAAGTTTATGCTTGACTTTAAGTAACATTTAAAAAGATATTTGTCACAGGAGTGATGGAACTCAAGAATTTCCCCCTTTCCCTTAAAAAGAGGGCTACTTGTCACTGAAGTTTGAGAAACCCTGCTTCAAGGGGTCTTTGTGCAGAATGGGGTAGGCATCTGTGCGTGGTTGCTAGGGGTGCAGAAGAAAAGTACCCCTGACTGGAGGCTGGAAGTCTGAAGTCAAGGTGTCGTTGGGCTCGGTTCTGTCTGAGGGCAAATAGGGGCAGGTCTGTTTCAGGCCTCTCTCCTTGGCTTACAGATAGCGGTCCTCTCCTGTTTCTTCACAACCTCTTTCCTCCAAGCCTGTCCGTGTTCAAATTTCCCTTCTTACAGGGATACCGGTCATATAGGATTAGGGCCCACCTTAATAACCTTGTTTTAACTTAATTACCTCTATAAAGGCCTTGTCCTCTAACAAGGTCACAGTCTGAGGTACTGGGGATTGGGACTTCAATATGTGACATTTCAGGGGGACACAATTCAGCCCATAACATACCTTGCCCAGAGTTTCGTCTACCAAGAGGCACAACCAGTTGTGGGGTCACATTTGCTTCTGGGCCACAGGTGCCACAGAGCTCAGGGACTCCATCACTCCTATGAGTGCCGCACATCCTGGCTACCCACCCCTTCACTCAGGAATGACCCCACGATTCCGGGGTGATGGGTCATCTCAGGGATGGAGCCAAGGGTGATGGCAGGCTGTGGGGCCACCATCAAGGCATCTCCCACAGTTCACTCCACATGGCTGGTGAGGTGGGAGCATTGGAAAAGCTTTCTTTCTCTCATTTAGAGGACACCATACCAAACCCACTTTCTTAAGCATTTTGGTTCCCAGGAAAGAGATGGATTGTCCTGTTTCCTCTGGTAAATGGATTGAGAGTATTTAACTTTCCATTCAGTCAATGTTTATTGGGTTCCTACTTTTAAAAAAATTGTCATTTGGTGAATGCCTCCAAACAACCATGTTAGATGATCTGCCACCCTTACCATGTGGATATGCTTACCATAACTTTACAGAGTAGCGATTATTTTCCTCATTTTTATGTGTAAGTAATCTGAGGTGAAAGCCAATATATCCCAGACCATTCTCTCTCTTCCCCTGCCCATCATGCCCTTGAGTTCAGCCTGACCTGGACTGCCATTCCTCAAACCCAGAGGATCCAGACATCCTGCCCAGAAACGCCCCCTGCGTCCACAGTGAGAGAACTCTCCCTGAACTGCCTTCTTGGCCTCTTCAGGTTCCTTCATGCTGACTGATCTTTGGAAAGTTCTCAAGCCCTGTCTCTTTTCTTGGCAAAACTTATACTCATCTTTCAATAACCAGTTCAAATGTCCCTGCCTCCTCAGTCAGATGCTCACGCCTTTATTTCCTTTAGTGTCCTGTAATTGCCTCAACTGTAACACAGACCTCATGGTTTTCTAATTAGTTTATGTTGGTCTTCATCTAGATTGTTGCTCTCCTCCAGGGCTTGGACTGTCTGTATGTTTCTGTATTCCCAGTGCCCAGCGTAATTTGCGAAATAACTGGTTTATCCTGTCTGGAATCGTTCTGCTCTCTGACTCTATGCTTCTTTAAACCCTTCTTCCTCTTTTTCTTTCTGACTGCCTGTCTCAAATTCTCACATCTCACTCTCACCTCATTTCTGCTGTCTCATACTTTGTAACCTCCTCTTTCTCTTGCTGGCCCCATAATTCCTAGTTAGGCACTGTTAAAATTCTGTGTTTCTTTAGGATAACGTTTGCTTTTCGTCCTCTTACAGGGAAGGCAGAGATTGCATTTCAAAAACAATATTGAATTGTGGCGAGGGTGTGTTTCTTAATCCCTGTCACAGATCCAGTTTTTGCAGTGGGGGAGGAGCTCTCATCCTGGAGGCCCTGGGCACTAAGGGGATTACTTAGGTGGGAATCTGGCCCATGGCTTTTATGAACTGCCTTTCCAGGCAGAGTAAGGAGACTAGAAATGTTCCGAGGCTGGAGAAATGCTCTCACACGAAGAAGTATACCTCTGCCCTGCCGTCTCCGGTCCATGTGAGACGGAACGGCATGGTCTGCATGCCTCCACATTGTTTGTGCTGTTGCCCTGGACACTGGGACACAACCACTGTCTTTCCAGATCAGCTCACCTGCTGAGTAATGGGTTGGCTGAGGGCCTGAGTCGCTCTTCCTGGCTCCCTGGAGCGTCAGGCCACATATCCTCCGTCTGAAAATTCGCTGTCGTTCGGGTCAGGAATGCTGAAGGAGCTTCTGCCCTTCTTTTGGTCCTGAGAATGGGAGACTAGCCAACAAAACAGTCAGGTCACTGAAAGTGGGGACAACATCCATGCCCGTTGCGCTGAGCCCAGAGGAGCAGGAAGGAGTAGTCTTCACAGTGCAGAAGCTGTGTGGGCACAACACTCTAGGAGTCGGGACATCCCCAGGCTGGGGCTGCCACCATCAGGCTTGGCACTTTCTCACACCATCCTTCTTCCCACAGCATTTCTCCCTCAGTGCTAACTAGTGCCAGACAAGCTCCAGCCTTGTGGGGAGAGAACTCAGAGTTCAAGGATCATTGCTTCTTTAGAGTGATTTTCTATTGCAGTCAATAAAGTGTGACTATGAGGCCTTGCAGGCATTTTTGCTCTGGGAGTGGTGAGCGGGGGGCAGGGTGTGACTAGGCATGGAGAACAGCAGCCCATGACACTACTCCCTATATAACCTTTTCTGCCACCCTCCCAGGTGCAGATGGGAGGGTATGAGCAGCCTTTGGGATCCTGGATCCGCCAGGAGGGACCCCTCTGCTCCCAGGAGGACTCAAAGCACCTGCTATTTCCAGACATCTTGGCTTGGGTATGACCAGACTTCTCAAACATTTTTACTTTAGCGCTTCTTAACAGCAAAAGACCATGAAGGTGTGCCCCGAAAGTCTCCAACCTAAACTTTTTTTTAAGGCTCGTGTGTGTGTGTGTGTGTGTGTGTGTGTGTGTGTGTGTGTGTTTTCTTTGAAATTAAACTACTTTTTTGAAACAATTTTAAACTTTCAGAGAAATTGAAAATCATAGTACACAGAACATTTTTTTCTCTTGAATTATTTAAAAGTCAGTTGCCTATATATTTGTTTTTTTCTCCCAAAAGCAAGCTATGTTTTATTAACTTTTTTTGACTTTAACAACCAATGTTCAATGAAAGTTTGAAAACAGTATTTTTTAATAGTGAGAATTAAAAACTTTAAAATTATTTTTTTCTTGGTTGTTTTATTTTATTTCTAGTTTTTATTGAGATGTAATTGATATATAACATTCTATTAGGTTAAGGTGTACAGATAATGGTGTGATATATGTATATGTTGTAAAATCCTATAATATGTTTAGTTAACATTCATCTTCTTACATAGTTACATTTTTTTTCTTGTGATGAAAATTTTGAAGATTACTCTCTTACCTACGTTTTTATATTCTATAAAAATACCATCTGAATAGTAGTGGAGTCTTTTGAAAAGGGGGCAGAGATCAAAGAGGAGGGAAAGAGACATTTTTAAATGACTAGCTTCTGTATTGCTTGATGTTTTTTATAATGAGAATATATGCATACACTGCTGCTTTGTTTTAAAAGTAAATGAAAAGAGAAAAGTAATAATGAAAAAATTGAAGAGTAAGTTGCTGGCATGATGACCTTTACATAAAGACATCCTCTGTATAACTTAACAGATCTGTTTAATCAGGAAGCTAACATGGCTACGTGACTGCAATCTATCTGCACACCTGTCTCAAGTCTCTCCAATTGTCCCAGTGATGTCCTTCATCTCAAAAGGACCCGGTGCTCCCCACTCCGGGTCACTGTGACTGTCTCCTCACTCTGAATGGATGCCCATCTTGTTTTGGCCAGGCTGACTACTGTAGAGCTGAGTTGTTTAAGAAGGAAATAGAAAGGAAAGAGAAAGATGTATATACAAGGAACATATTATATATATTATACATAATTTGTTGTGGTTTTTATATAATACCATCAGTTAGAGCCTCAAGCTTCAACTAAAATATTTGAGTCAAGTTTGCCCCACCCCCCACAGGGAAGCTGCCCCTTCAGAATGGGTTGATAGTGTCTTTGTGTGGAGTAAGCCCCTGTGCCAGGGCACAGGACACTTGCCCCTAGGAGGGCCCTTAGGCCAGTATCCAAATTGAACATCTGCTTGCAGTGGGCTCCAGAGTTGGGCTGCCTGGGTTCATCTCCAGGCCTGCCACCAATTGCTGTGTGACCTCAGACAAGTTAATGCACTCTTGAAGCGTCTGTAAATGAAGGGGCTAAAGGAAAGAACTGTCTAATAGCATTGTCTGGGGTATTGAATGAACCAATAATGCACTTTAAGCACAGAACCTGGCACATGGCAAACACCCAATAAATGTTCACCTCCATTAATACAGTAGCATTTATCTTAATGTAAAGAAGTCCACCTCATCTGGCCCGGATGGCCCAGGAAGATGCATGAGTTTAGCCTATGGCTTCAGGTAGCCTCTGGCACACAGACCTGAGCACCAGGGGCTGTGTTTCTTCAGTTTCAAAGGCTGGGGATGGCTTTTTGCTCTTTCTCTGCTCAGGCCCGAGGAGTAGGGAACAAAGAGCCAGAACATCAAGCCTCCCTTCTTCTTCCTACCTACTTCAACTTCCTCTCATCACATCCTGAGGAAGAACAAGGCAGCAGATGGGGGAAAGGAAACAGGATCAGGCTGGGTGTGTTCACAACAGTGCGCAGCTCCCAGTGCAGCTGAGGCGGCGTGCTGATGTCCAGAGCCTGGCCATAGGGAGCCAAAATAAAAAATAGCTTTGGCTTTGTTCTGATTTCTTTATGCTATAACAAGAGGGCAGGACCCCAGGGCTGAAAATCCCCGCATCCTCAGCCACTCTCCCCTGGGACAGTGGTTTTTCTAGACAGCAGGAAGAAAGCTCCATCCTGGCCTCCAGCACACTCCTAAACTGGCCACCTGCTCCGTCCACAGGGCAGTGCCTCTTGGGGGGTTTTCATGACAAACTGAGTCTCCTGGGTTGTTTGGGGATGTGGGGTTTGTGTGAGAGACTGGGGAGCCTGCTTTCCTGATGAGGTCATCATTTCTTAAATTATTACCTTGCTTTCCTTGGCCTGAGCAAGCAGCAGGAATGCCTTGGAGCTGGTGTTTGTTTGTGAAACAGTGAATCCCTGCCTAGCTACTCTCAGCAGGCCAGCTTGCCTCCAGACTCCAGTCCCTCAGAAGTTCTTCAGTCTATAGATCTGTGGGTACAGGTGTCTGTTATCTGCTTCAGAACAAAAGGGCCAACTTCCCTTCTCAGGGCTGGAGCATGTGTCAGGGCCTATGATCTCCTGGGCCAGCGTGCTTTGTAGGTTTCATCTGAGGGCTAATTTTGCTGGTAGAGAATGTAGGCAAGAGGCCAGGGCAGCATTTGGCATCAAGCAGGCAGCTCCTGCCTGGAAAGAGAGAGCCATTTGAATTCACAGTGAAGTCCAAGAATGGTCACTGCCCTCCACTTCCTGTCTGTGAGCCAGGGCCGTTGGATACAATGACCTGGTTGGCAGCTGGGTGAGGGGCACAGGTAGCCTGGAGCCCCACCAGCCTGGAGCCCTGTCTGCCAGCTGCTGGTGGGATTGGCCCAGGGAATCTGGCCACAGGCTCTGAGAACGATGCTATTTTCAGTCCCTGACTAGCTCTTCAGCCCTCCTTCCTGTCTTGAGTTCTCTGAGTCACTTCTCCCCACTCTCAGCTCTGCTTCTTTCTGAATGAAGTGGATTATCATAACACCATATGTTAGAAAAGCGATTCACAATTTATAAAGCCCTTTTATGCACCAGCTCTCTTAGGATTTTTGATCAACCTGAGAGGTCTGCAAGCAGGTAATTTAATCTATGTTTCACAGATAAGAAACAATGGAGGATCAAAGAAACTCCAGCAGCTTGACTAATAAGACATACTGGATACGCACACAGGTACACACACATAGGTGTGTACACACACTTAGGCATACTGCAAGTCAGTGTGGGGTCAAGTCAGAGAACCAGGCTTCCTGCCTTGAGTCTGGTGCTCATCCTCACCACCCTACACGTCCAGGTGTCTGTGGTGTGTGGCACTAGCAAATGGGACCCTCCAGGACTACATATGGTGGTCATTTCCTTCCTTCTTCATGAAGGACGGTTGCTTCTGGGGATTTAGCCTCATGGCATTTAAAATGCTGGCACGGGGAGTGATAAGCAGGACCCCAGACAAAGTGGAGAAAGTAACCTGAATTTGCTTCCCCATTTGGGGCCCTTTCTACCCCTTCCCTGAGCATTTTACCTCCTCCTTTTATCTTACTTCCTGGTCCCTAAGAAAACCTTTTCTCTATTCCCTTGTTCACATATTCTAGGGTATAGATGACCGATAACAGTTTAGATGGTTAACCCGCCATACCTTAGTCCGCCTTACAATTCTGTGGTCTATGCCGTAACTTACAAGACAAGCACAGCCAAATGTATTGTCTCCAGGAAGAACATACATGTTTTCAAGAACTGGCGTAGACTGGGCAAATGATTTTGGTCACACTGCTGAGCATGTAGCTGGAGTCCTTACACTTCCAGAGAGCCAGGCACTGCTCACAGCTGCTGACCAGTGGAGGAGAGGTCTATGAGAGTCCCAGGGGAGGGCTGGGCATTGGCATCACCAGTCAGCATGGAAGTGCTGTGACATTTTCACACACACACACACACACACAGACACACCATTTTACCAGTGCATACCAGTTACATATTAACATCAATTATTTCATTTAATCTTTTCTAGAACATTTGAAGGAAGAGACTATACTTTCTTTTCAACTAGTAAGAAAGCAGAATCTCTATGATCAACACTTCTTGAGCTCTTAAAGCCAGTGAGTGTTTTCTGGCAGCCGTGGAAGTTCAGATCATGGGGTAGCCAAGATGTGGGGTCTTTGGAGGTGGAAGCCCTGGGCAGGCAGAGGACACCAAAGGTCCAGGAGCAGGATGTGGAAAGGGGGAAAGGAACAGAAAGGAAAGGCGTACATGCACGTGTGGGAGCACACACTGTGGGCAGGACCGGTTCTGAGTGAAACAAAAAAACCTTTTCCGTTGTTTGCTTTGCCTCTTGCCCCATATCTGAATGTATGTCACCCAGAGAACGTGATTACACTGGGAGCACTAGATGTGGCATTTTAGAAATAGCCGTGTCTTGTTCATCAGGGGTTCGTAACTCCTGATGTTGCCCCCATACTCCTGCCTCCCACAATTGCCACGCTGAGCTCCATGGAATCTGATGTGAGCAAAAGCTGGTTAATGTCTCCCTGGAGAGCACCTGAGGCCCAGGTGGTTGAAGACTAGGAAACTCAATTTGCTCTCCTGTGGATGGAGCACTGGTCACCACTTGCTCAGCACTAGGTACCTCTCCTTGTTTGGGGCTGGGCAGGATCCAGATACCTGTCCTTCCTGGAGAAAAGCAAGCCCCTCGTAGGCTAATAGGCAAAGGCCTGGCTGCTTGCCCCTGGGGATAGGGCTTAGCTTCATGGCAACCTGTGTTCCAAAGGGCCAGACCAGGGCTCGGCACGCTTGAGGTCTCCTGGATTGAGGGTGTGGGAAAGTCAGAGCCTCTCTGCTTGGCTCCTCCACAGCCCCCAACAGGGTTGTCATAGGCCCAGCTGCCCTGTCCATGGGCATGTCACATGTCAGGTCCACTTTGCTGCCACACCATGGCAGCACACGCCTTTTCCCAACCTACAGCCTCCCTCTCAACAAAATATATTAATAGGTGAGTCTTGTCCCAGGTTCAAAGTGAACTCCTCCCTAATTTTTTTTTTCTAGGCACATGGCCTTGTCTATAGAATGATCTCTCTCCCCAGGCCCCATGGCAATGCATTCACCAAATGCCTCTCAACAGAGGTTAACATTCTTAGAAGAAATTAAAAACTAAATGCAATTCTAATCCTTGGGAGAGTCGTCTTTTTGTCTGTGTTTTTCCTTGCTTATCCCTCCATCTCTGCCAATTTAGAGTCAGCATGTCACATGATTCCTTTTGAAATTCGGCTCTGGCTGCTGCTGCTTTTCCTACCCACTGCCCATCTGCCTTCCCTAAAGGCAACCCAAGTATGGGGTGGGTGGGGAGAATTGCCACAGAGAGCGCCCAAGTAAGAACTGAAATATTTGACTGGACTTGGTCCTAACAGAAGCAATTTTATGACCCTACATGTCCTGGAAACCCTGTTGCCTCTGGGAGGAGAAGACTCCGGTAGTCCTGGATGGCCCCGACATCCTTCTGCAAGTGGCTGTGACATGAGTCACAGGGTCAGTCTCCAGTGAGGCTGACGATGAGGTGGGCACAGAAGAGAAACGCTACCTCATCTTCCATCTTAGGGGTGAGAGGCCAGCAGGCTGCAGATGGCCATTGGGCCCCCTGGGGTTTGCATTGGGGACTGAGGGATCAGCATCAGCAGTGGGGAGGGTTTAGAGAAGACAGGTCATGACAGGCCAGGACAGGCTGGGCTTCCTCAGAAATGGCCCTGGCATTGACTGCTGGGCCTGTAATATCAAAACAAGATATGGCCTTAGGATGAAAAGAGCAAGCTGGGTACTTTCTCATAATCTTTTTCATTTATGTAAAGGAGCAATGAGGTCCAGATGCATTTATTCTCTTCCTTTGTGAAAGTCTTCTCTTTTATTCAATGAGGGAGCCTCAGGCACACTCTTTTGGTGGTTTATTAATGTCACAGACAAATCATACTTTATTTGAATTGGCCACTGAAAATGTTCTATACAAGGCAAACACTTCATCATGAAAAATTTAAATTAAGAATAAATTAGTTCCATCCTACAGAAATGTCCAGCTGCCATGTACAAATAGTTATGTAATTTATCAATTAAACAACTTAAAATAAATAGTCTGGGGATACTCTGATTGATAGGTCCAGCATGAATCACCTGTTTGCTCCCTAACTTTGTTCCAGGCCCCATTATCTAAACCGGATAAGGAACTATGAGACAGTCTCTTGGAACTAGAACCATATTGAAAGAGCACTTGAAACCCAAATCTCCAAGTCATACATGCAAGGACTGAGTGCAGAATCTAAAACAATGGTTGAAGAGCAGAAATCAGCAAAGTGAAAGCCCAGAAACCAAGGCCTCTTATCCCTCTATGCTTTTTATAGTTTACCTGGAGACATGGAAACAGATAGCTCAGCAAAAAGCAACATGTGGCCACAGAGCAGTGGCATATAAATAGCAGTGAGTCTGAAGCTTACCAGTAATGTGGCCAAATTCTTCTTTATACCAAGACATGGTAATTCCCAACTAGTCTTACATTAAATTTCACCATGAAGTGTCCGATTTTGTTAAGTAACTTGGACTAATTTAAGCTTTTAAATTCGAAAACAAACCTTCTTGAGGCAAAATTGAGGCCACAGATGACAACACACAAGGCTTAAGCCACTAAGCCCCTCCATAGGCAGGCATGACTAACTGATCACCATACTCCTTTATCTCAGATTCCGTCTCCATACAGAACTCCAGGCAGCCTCTGCCAATCATCTGGGGTTAGTATTTGAGATCCAAATGATTTATTAACCTTGGTCCTTCTCTATATTCTGAACCGTTCTGTGTGAAGGAGTAATACAACACAGGCATTGAAGCCTGATACCCGCATGATTTGGTGCCTTTGGTCTAATCATTTGACCGTTTTAAACTGGTGTCTAGTAAATGAGTGAGGACTTAAGTCAGAGTTGTTAGAGAGATCAGGATAATGTGTGTAAAATGCACAGTATCATGTCTGGCACACAGGACACATTTAATGAACAATAGCTGTCAAGACCTTATTTTAAGGCTGCTGATGTTGACAATGGAACTGATGATGACATTTCTATTAAAGGAAGGAAACCATAATATTATATATTATGAACTATATGAAATTGGTTGAACTATATGAAATTGATAACCAGTTGTTTTTGACCTGCAAACATGGCAATTTCTTCAGTTCAACCAAATGCATGATAACATATTTCATCAAGTACATCAAATCGCTTACTTGTTCCAACTTTGTCAAATTCTTCCCTTCAGAGATTGCCCCCAGAGACATACTCCTACCACTCAAAACCTTCCTCAAATCAGCTGCTAGAGCAAGCAAAGCAAGGAGTCTGGTGGAGAAGCTGAGGACCTGGTGTCTAGTTCCACTGTCTGGTATCCAGTCACACAACCGCTCAAGGCTATGGCTTCCTCACTTGTGGCCTGAGAACCACTGTAACAGGGTTTTTGTGAAGATAAAGAATACCAAAGAGGAAAACACTTTCAAAAGTTAAAATCATTGTACCAAAGCAAGATATTATTAATTCCACTAGACTATACCATTCCAGAAAACATTAGCATTCAACATTTAATTTCTAAGCATGTTTTTCTATAGAAAAGCTGCACACAAAAGAAGAGAGAATTCATGCAATCATGCCAAATGATCATCAAAGTCCATCCTGACGATCTTTGAACTACTGAGTAAACATGTAGTGCTTTGTCATTAAGAATTGCACCTTGTCAAGATGAAATAAATGTGGTAACAGGCAGAGTAAGAACCATTGTGTTTACAAGTGCCTCAACACGCTCTTCTTTTTATACCAGAAATCACACACGTTAGCATGACTCACTGCTTCTTTCCTTGGAGGTCTTTGAACAGGGTCGGGAAACTTTGATTTCTGTATGGTTTTGCTGAAAGATAGGAATATAAACTTAGGGCCTCCCAAAGTCACTTTCAGACTAGTGGCTTTAATTTATCTAAGAAGTAACAATTTTCTTTTGCTTTCAAGGGAAGTTCTTTTCTTTCGTCTTAAGCCTGGGTGATTGGTTAGAAAGAGAGGATGATGTGTTTAGACCAGCTACAAGCAGAGGTAAGTGTGGCTCCATTTCAATCCAGTTTTCTCCTCTCATGCAGTGAACTTTGGCCGACATAGGGCACCTGGAGAGGGTCACCTTTAGTCGGCCTCAAAGGCACTGTTGGTAGCTCCTACGTATTCAGACTTCTTCTTGTGCCTTGTCCACATTTTCCGGAGGATACTGGGGACACCAAAGGAAGCACTTCCTGTCAGTGGAAGGGAGGCTTCTGCTCCCTGGAGAAGTGTTGGATACTCTTCAGTCATCTTCTTGAGATGTCTGGATCTAAGGAAAAGCCAGGGGTGTGGAGGGAGGGCAGTCGCTTCACTGACCTAGTGCCCTCCTTCTCTTTCTGCTCACATGGCCTGTGACCAGGAGGCAGGGTCACTGTTGGAACCCATGCAGGAATGACTCTCCCCGGGGGTGAGTGAAGGAGGTGGCACTGGGCACACTGGTTTATGAACTTCAAGTTCTACTCTTGTCCTAAGTTTACTTCCCCACTCCTCCCACCTCTACACAAACAATCTTTTTGGAAAGGGCAGATGTCCCCAAGCACTGACTATTAAAAAGGCATGAGCCCTGTGGTTGACTCCTGATCCCCACTTACTGTGTGACCTCAGGCAAGTGACTTAACCTCAACTAGCCTCAGCTTCCTCATATGCAAAATGGGGATAATTTCATCTAACTTGTGGGGCTTTTGTGAGGAGGAAAATGAGAGAGTAAAGCGTCTGGTACATTGTAGGCCTCAATAAATATTCATTATTCTCCTCACTTTATCCCCTTCTGTGAAAGAAAATTTTAATAGCCAAGGTCCAGGAACCAATCGAAATGAGAATGTCTGAGCTGAGAGAGAAAGCAGCCATATAAATCCTTTGCAAAGCAGCTGTGTGGATGGGAAAGGCTGGCCCCTGTGGACGCATAGTTTTGAGTAATCTGCAACAGCTATTGCTGCTCAGAACAATGTGTGACTAGAACTTAACACAATCCAAAATGATTTTCTTCCTTTTCTCCAATTAGGTCTCAATACATTGAGTGACTTGGTTTTTATAACTTTCTAGATGGCTTTTTTTTTTTTTTTAAATCTAGAAGTGCTTCGCATTGGTCTGTTCCTACTTGGACTCCCAGAGCTTTCAAGGTGTGGACCACTTGGATTGGTATTTTAGCCCACGGCCCCTCATATGCACACATTTGACATGTTCCCAAGTCTGTGTCTTTCCAGCTTCCCAACTGGACTGTACGTTTCTTGAAAAATGAAGACAAATGGTTTCTTCACACATTAGCTCACTCAATTCTCACAATACCTCTCAACAGGAATACTACTATTCTCATTAAAATAATAATAATAATAATAATAATAATAATAATAATAATAATAATAAAAGCGAGGACGCAGAGGTCTGAACAACTTGCCTGAAGTCACTACAAGGCACTGGCAGTGGCAGTGCCAGGCAAGCAAGCAGAACCACACTTGCCTGCCACCCGCAATGTGGAAGATGCTGGTGAGGCCAGAATGGATATGGAGAACTGAGTGTAAGACCCCCGCCTGTCCAGGGAGCTACTCAGGGATTACCTGCTCCTGCTACCCCAGCTGCCAGCTCTGAATCAGAGGTAACAGCAACACGGGGGTGATGGATTAGATTTGAAACCTTTGTATTTTATGTACTTCTTTACCTCTGGGCAAGGACCCTGAACCTAATCAGGAGGCATGTCTGACCCCAGCTGGACTATGGGAAGCTCTGAATATGGTCTGTGATTACATTTATCTAATTAACCCAAAATCTTCCAAATGACACTTCTCCAAGTCTGAAGAGTGGCGTTAATGAAGTGGAAACCATCAAAAACACTGCAGCTTAATCGTAGGAAAGCAGTTGAAGCACTGCAGAGACCCGGGATTATTGCCCTCGTTAAGAGGCAATTTGCAGCTGGCATGGATGTTGCGTTAGCATCTCGAGAATCTGTCCCCTGGGCCGCCTGTTACTCTTCCACAGCAGGACCCTAGCAGGTGGGGAGCCCTGCGGGCATCCAGGCTGGGAGGCACAGCACTTACCCCCTCGTCAGGATAGCTCTGTTCTCTGAGCCTGTGGCCGCAGCCTCCAGAACAGCGGCAGGGGCTTTCACAGAGATCCGGGCCACGGGAGGGATCTGGGTTGAATGGACAGGTAAGACAGTTTGAGGATGTAGCCATGGACCCCACGCTGGCCCTGACTGGAGCCATGTGAAGGGCCGATGGCGAGATGGAACCATCACCAAGCGAGGGCAACAGTGGTCCTCGCACTCTGGCAGGCATCAGGCGCCCCGCAGGGCCTGTTAACACTGCTGCGCTCACCCTGGTGCCGTCAGTAGTTCTGATGTGGGCCTGAGAATCTGCATTTCTAACACATCGCTAGGTGCAGCGAGTCCTGGGACCCCACTTCCAGAACCACCGACCTAAATACACTTGAGAGAGAGTGACTGGATCTTATCTGAGAACCATCCCCACAGCCCCATTGCCCATGTCTCCTTTGTTGCCAAATCCCGCAGATTCTTGCTTTGGAATATTGTCTAGATCACGTACCCTCCATTTCTTCTGCTGCTGCCTTCGGGGCTGGTCACCTGGGGCCTCCTTGATTCCCAACAGACCCACCACAACCCCTAGGCCCCTCCAGGATGCTCAGGGCCTCCAAACTGCAGGGCAGATTGAGGCCAACTCTGCAGCCTGCTCTTCCACGTTCCTCAGGAAAGGTAAGCTTTCATCCTACCTGTGCAGCTCCGCCCTCCATTATCCCCCACAGGTGCCAGCGGTAGCCATCCCTGCAGGGCTGGCCCTGCCTTCTCTAATGCTCATGCCCATCTTCACTCAGCTCCTCCTTTGCTCTCTGGATCGACCCTCATCTCTGCCTACCCTTCAAAGCCACTTTCTCCAGGAAGCCTTCCCTCATTTTAGTGGCCCAAGTTGATTTCTCTCTGTCCTCACATCCCTGCTGGACTGCGCACCTAAGTGACAAGCTTTAGAATCCCATCAATTCTCTTTTTACGGCTCCTTACTTGTTCCACATTCTTGTCCAGTTTCCTAGTCCCCAGAAAGGTAGCATGGTGTGTGGGAGGACCTAGGTCTTAAGCCCTTTGGTGGCCCTCCTCCACTCTGGTGAAGGAGGTGGTGAGTACTCAAGAAACATGCACTGCAGTGAAAGTTAACTGAGGGCCTGGCCTGGGCTCAGTCAGTGCACAGACGCGGTGCTTCGTTCCTCCTCCCCAAGGCCCACTGAAGGCTTATGGTCACCAAGTTCCTAGAATTGCTAGGAAATTCCAGGTCAAGGACACCATGATTCACCTCCCCCTTCTCTGCTGAGCTGACCAGAGGTTGTGGGCAGAGTTACTATGCCACCTTGTGGCCTCTTGGGAGTTCTCCCTCCCCATCGTGCCACCAGCTGGGAGAACATACACCCACCCATCCCTCCTTTTTCTCCACTGTCCTTAGTCTAATGTCCCCCAGTGCAATTAGTGTTGAATTAGATTTAGCTCTCCAGCCTCTGATGAGCTGTGAGACCAGGCCCAGAGGAAAGGGCCAGTCATTTTAATGCCTCTTTGTCCTCTGTATTATTATTATACCATCCCAACTTGCTATGGCCTCCCAGCTGCTGTCATCTTTCTGCCGGGGTCACTGTCTGAACCCAGAGCCCGGCCTGCAGGCAGGTGACCCAATACTGTGAGCCCCCTCTCCCCTGTGGCCTCAGTTTTCCTTGGGCTCAGCTGAGGGCAGCTGTTTGAGCTGCACAGCCTGACAACCTTCCCTCTGTGTTCAGCCATCCTCAGTTTCCCCTGGGTTCTAGGTTGGGACGAGGGCTACTGACAAAACAGTATGTCCCAATCCCTGCCCTTTGTGTGGTTTTTCTAGAACAAGGGATGACTTAGATGAAATACTCGGGTTAGATTTCCTGCTCAGACCAGGAGTGAATCGCTTCCATCTCTGTCTAGTTTGCTCCATCGGGACGAGGGCACAGTCTCCTGGGGCTCTCCCAGTGCTCACATGGCACAGTCCACGAATCTCAAGGGCTGACACTGGCAGAGTCCAGGTGCCTGAGCCAACCTTGCCTCTAGCTGCGCCCCCTCCGCCAGGGTGCTAACCAGGGGGTGCACACGTTCACACCCAGAAGGAGATGCAGGAGGAGTATTTTTTTCAGGGTGATGATGAGCTACACCCCAATACGTGTCACCTGATCCCCCTTCAGGGAGGGACAAGCTGCCCTACTGTGGGGAGGCGGATGGCTCTCAGCTGCTTCAGGCAGATCTGGGCAGAGGGCCCCCACCCAGGGCAGCTCGCTTGCCATGATGGAGTGAGGAGGAAACATAAAGGCTTGGCTGTTGAGGCCCAGCTCAGGACAACCGATGGGCAGCACTTGGCCCAGAGGTCCCACTGGGAAGGGTGGGGCCTGCATGGCAGTGCCCATGCCTGCCGCCCTTCTCTTGTCACAGCTGTTTATCCCTAATGTATATCTCATACCCAACACCCCAAATCTCAGAGTCGGCTTTCGGAGAACCTGAGCTGGAGCAGATGCTCCCTGAGAGGCATGCTCTGAGATGACCGGCATTTTGTGTTTTCACGGTGCTTAAGACCCTGACATCTCCCCCCGCCCCCGAAGTTGCCCCTAGAGTGAGGCATTTCCACTGTGTGCCCGCAAGCTGACGGACTGCGGAAGCATAGAGCCCTCAGGCCTGCTCTTGTATAATCCTCGAGCCTGGAACAAAGGACACAGTCTCTCATTATGGCACAGACAGGGCAAAAAGTTTAAAGCACAACAGATACGACGTACCAGGCTTACTTTACTTACCAAAGACTTTCCATAGGCTCGACTGCCACACAGATTTGATGATTTGGATTCAGCGATTCCCACTGCAAGGGCAAACAGAGAAGACATCAGTCAGCGGGACTCCGCGTTCTGCCTTCCCCCAGTTCTGTATCAATTATCTCATGAGCTAATCAATCATGAGCAAAGAATTCCTAATGACTTTGTACCAAGCATAAAAATCAGGCAGTGGGGTCAGGCAGTGGGGCAGCCGCTGAAAGGTCACCTGCACCCCTGGCTCTTCCGGGGGTCCAGAACCGAAGTCTAG
This sequence comes from Macroglossus sobrinus, assembly GCA_004027375.1. Classification (NCBI taxonomy): domain Eukaryota; kingdom Metazoa; phylum Chordata; class Mammalia; order Chiroptera; family Pteropodidae; genus Macroglossus; species Macroglossus sobrinus. The sequence continues at coordinate 176,743 of PVKZ01001265.1, forward strand.
TCAGACCACGTGTGTGGAAGCGTGTAATGTTGTGTCTGTGCACAGCAAGTGCCCAGAGAATGTGCCCTCAGCTCCTCCTTCCTTCCTAAGGCTCCAGATCACAAGAGGTTATTGGGAGTTAAGTCTTAATGGCTCGGATCAGTGATTTACCCTGCCACTCCTGGACACCCCTCTTTGAAAATGAGCGGAGAAGTCCTGCCTGCAGTGAGAAACACAGCATCACAATGTGAAAGGCACAGAGCCTCTCAGAGTCCTGAGACAATGGCTGCCTGAGAGGTACGTGAGAACCTTCTTCCTATGCCTTCATTCCGGAGTGATTTGTACTCCGAAACCTGCAGCTTCTGAGAATCCAGGTGTTGAGCTGAGGCAGTTGGCAACAGATGAGGAAAAGCTGGCTTTGCATAATGTCCCCTCCTGGGGCAGATGTTCCAGGATGAGTCCCACCCTACAGTATGTAGAAATAAAACACCCTCACCACCAGGAGAACATCTCAATGTCAATAAAATGAAGTTCCAAGAACCAGGATCAAACTATAATGTACGGTGTTCTGGCATAAGTAGGGACCGTAGCTCATACCTTTGCATATTACTGGGTCAGGCACTGTGGTGAGTGTACAAAACATATACATTGTCTGATTTAATCCTCACCACAACCCTAACAGGTAGGTATCATAATAATCCCCACTTTCTAGATGACGAAGTGGAAGCTTTAGAGATCCAAAACAATTACTATGAAGCCGGATAAAGATGACCTGGGAATGGCAAACTGCCCTCTTTGGTCTTGCAAACTTGATCTTGGGGACCTGCTGACGCAGTCTGGGAGAAGTTTGCCAGATGGAGAGACACAGGGAGGATGGTCCTCAGAGAGAACAATGTCAGTGAAGGCCCAGGGAAACAGGATATAAGGGACGAGTCTCAGAATTATACAGAAGCTCAGGGTTGCTATGAGCGTCCCCAAGCCCAGGAGAGGGGGGCGTTCCCTTTCCAGACACCTGAAGGCCACCTACAGCAGGTCTCATGGTGAGAGAGTTTCTCAGCTACTCCCTGCAAATTCCAAGATTCTTCAGAGACTCTTTCTCCCACAGGAGAAGGCTATAGCATCCAGGAGCCTTCTCCTGTAGCTCAGAAAAGAAACAAGTCCTCACATCTGAGATCCCTAGAGACACATCACATCATTCTGACTGGAGGATGGAAGGCTTTGATGCCTAAAGCCGGTGCCAAGCCCTTCCTGTGAAGAGCACTCAGAAACCGCCCCCTCTCCCGCCCCCTCTGGAATCAGAGTCGGGAGCTGATGGTTGAATCAATGCCCAGCTCAATCTTTTTTTTTTTTTTTCCCTAAACCTGACTAGCACATCCCCTGCACGAGCTGACTGTCACACGTTGGGAAGATTCTCTCCATTTCATAAATTACTGTTCTCCTCTTTGAGAATAAAAGACTGACTTGGGCAATCCAAGCTTCCACAAGCTTCATAGAAAGGAAGGCAAGTGGCCCCTAAAATGAGACAGATGGGGAGACACTATTCTCTGGAGATGGTGGGGAGAGACAATGGCTAGGAAATCGAGAGATCTGAGATTTAATCTCAGTTCTGCTGCTAATGAGTAGTGCGACCTTGGGTAGGTCACACGGTTTCCATGGTTTCAGTTTTCTCTCCTGCAAATTGGCAGGAGATGGGTGAAGCAGATCGGCGGTTCTCTACCTTCAATAGGCATAAGAATTGACTTGGGGAGTTGTTAAAATACAGATTGCTGAGGTGCACCCCAGAATTTCTCATTTAAGGTCTCATGTGGGGCCCAAAATTTGCCTTTCGAACAAGTTTCCAGGTGATTCTATTGCTTTGGGGATCCCAAGCTGAGACCATGCATTAGATCATCTCTAAATCGTGGCTTATTGATTTGTTGTCCTCAGACCAACATCATTGGCAGCAACTGGAAGGTTATTAGAAATAAAATCAGGAGCCCTCATCAGTTTTATTGAATAGTGTCTGCATAAAAACAAAATTCTCAGGTGATTCTTTTGCACTTTACAATTTGAGAAACATGGCTCTAAATTCACATTATGATTTTGTAGTGAAGATAAATACTCCTTTTCTCTTTCTGCACACACATATACCCACCCACCTACCTATATATAGACACAGAAAAATTTATCTCTTAATTTGCAAGGCAGATTGTGGTTTTCCTAATGCTTTCACTCTACATACATATGTGTATATGTAATCACTTAACTGGTGAATATGGCTTGATTTATGCATTCTTACACGTAGAATCATAAAAACAGAATAGGGCATTAGTGATCAAATGAACCTCAGAGATCCAGTCTAGCATCTGGGAAGGAGAAAAGATGAATGGATGAAGGAACATACTCAGTGGAGTCTTATTTTAGTTCTGGTATCCTAAAAAATTGTTGACAAAACCTTTGAGAAAGATATCCTAGACTTTCTCTTGTGTATTTTTTTTAGTTAAAATTGTAGGCTGTGAGAATAACAGAAATAATCAGTAATTAAAGGTAAAATACCATCACAGACTTTAGTGGGCTAGAAGAAGCCCGTTTAAAAGTTTAGGGTGGAAGCTATTTTTAAAAATAGTATAGAAGGTAAGACTATAACATTTCCAGCTTTGGAAACAAATTTGTCCCCAAATCCTTTTTTATAGCTTGTTGAAATAGCCCAAGTCATTCAAATTCAGGATGGCAGTTTATGAAGAGCCTGTATAAGCACACATACACACTGCCTGTAAACTAAATAATCTAGGTTTCTTCTGCTTCATGAGTCATGGCCACACTGGTTTTCTCTGCCCCAGAGCTTAATGATTTTCATCTCCTCCTGAATCCAGCAGGGCTTCCTATGGAGCAGGGATGGTAGATGAAAGCATCTTTGCTCATTACACACACCCAGAAGTGAGTGTATCATAGGTAGAAGGTGTTAAGTGCAGCTGCTTTAGGTTAGGCCCAAGAGCAGGTGTGTTCAGAGCGGGTAGAGCAGGTATTGGGGAAAAGCTTAGACCCCACACCACAGGTGCTCGGCTCATCCGGTGTGACCAAGGTTGCCAGGGAGGACTGGGATGCAGTGAGATAAAACACAAGCCCACACTCGGACACTGCAGCTGCTGCTCTAAGTGTGTCATTGTCCCCCAGGGAGGAACAGGAAACGCGGGCCAGTGGGTACATACCCGGTCTGGTGGGGTTCTTGGCAGCATGGGGTCCTTGCTGCCATGGGCTTTGCAGCCTGCCTGACCTGCGGCCCTCGCCGGCTCGGCGGTCACTGCGGTGTGGCAGCAGCTCCAGGGGTCGGGGTGAGTAGAGGTCCGACTCGATCACCACCTGCCGGGAGGAGGAAGGACAGTCAGCTTGTTCCTGTCCCTGGATCTAGGGATCCCTGGTCCAGGCCAGGACTGCAGCTTTGCTGACAAGGACGTTTTGGAGCCATCCACGCTCCAGTGAATTCTAGGGGCAGAGGAAAAACTTGGATATGGCCAGAAACAGTTAACTGTTTTACTGAACTTCAGATTGTCCAGTGGTGCCATGGTGCAGGAAAATGATGGTTTTTCACCAGCAATACCTTCACGGAGTTAGCATCCTGGGCCATCAAAACTCAAATAGGGGCTAGTCACCTGCACCCTGGCCTGACATGATTTGACAACAGGACAGGCTATTTGAAATGAGGGTGGTCCTAGAAATTCAGGTCTTAGGGGCTTCACAGTGAAGTGGACACGCTTGTTTGTACAGAGGAAAGCTTTTTGAGGGAGCTAGCAGAGGGAAGAGCTAGGGAGAGAACCAGGGCCCAACTCATTCCCAGATTTTTTTTTTTTTTTTAAAGAAACTGCTGGCAGGACTCTAGAATGCTCCCATTTCCTCCACCTTGCAGAATGCCTGTATCAGGCAGAGCTGAGAGATGAATATTCCTGTGTGGCTCCTTAAGGGGCAGTCCCCGTGAACTGAATGCTAAGGTGTTTTCAGGAAGGATCACCTGAGTGGGTAGTTTAGGAAGGCCGGGAAGGGGGAATACCCCTTTTGTCAGGGTTCACCAAAAGGGGCCTTAAAAATTATAATAAGTAAAAATTATAATAGAAAGAAATACAAAACTTGAGACAAATAGTACTGTATTTTATCTTAATACTGGGAGTGATAAAGTGAATCTTAGCAGTTTTTGGTTTATATCCTGCATATTTTTATACTTATCCAGGACACTGGGTCATTCATTCTGAATTTCTTCACGCCTTGGAAGCTGGTTGGAACCTCCGGCATTACACGGTGGCTTCTCTGAGGTTTGCATTTACGCTTTTGCTCGGTTACTTGTTCCATCCTTCCGCAGAAAATCTGTGAGGGGGTGTTCTGTGCCAGGCCCTGGGCACAGGATGCCCCTGTGAGTGAGGTGGACCCATCTCAGCCCTACAGACACCCCTCAGCTGTCTGTGTATAACAATTGTATTACTTTGGAGGAGGTGAAGCAAAAAACTCTGGATTTTAAAATATCATACAATAAGGTGAATCTTTAACTGAGTAGAGAAAAATTAGATCTTTATTTAATATTGTTGGAATAAATGTCAGGCTACTGGGGCAAATGGGTTGTCTATACTTCTCATACCAACATGAATACCAAAAAGAATCTCTCAAAACCCAAACACTAAAATATGGCTCAATATAACATTTGTTACTTATAATGGGGAATTGTCCCTAGGTGTATAAAACTTAGGGAGGAAGGTAGATAAGGATAAAGGGGGCCAAATATAAGGTGACAGAAAGAAATTTAGCTCTTGGTGGTGAACGCACAATGCGATATACATATGACATATTATTGAATTGTACACTTGAAACCTATATAACTTTAATAACCAAAGTCACCCCAATAAATTTAATAAAAATAATAAATAATAAAATGTAAAAATGAAGAGGAAAAAATAGAAAAGCAGGGCAAAAACTTATGATCTGGCAATTGACAATAAGAAATACAAATAGGCAATAAACATGAAAAGATGCTGAATGATATTCATAATTCAACAAATGTAAATTAAAACAATAACCTTTTCTTCCTCCTATCAGATTGTCAGCAAAGGTAACTCATTTGGGTACAGGCAGCCCTGAGTTTGACCCTGGCTTTGGCACTTTGCGGTCGAGTAGAAAGGGGATGTGCTCATCTGCCTTGCTAGTCAGGGCAGGGTAAGTGCCCCTCCTTAGCAGAGATGTGAGAAGCACAGTTTGCTCTTTTCTTCATGCTGCGTATTTATCTATAGCATCTGAGAGTGGATCATGTCTCCCGAGAGGAAAATCAGGGGAGCTGTCACTCTCTGCCTCAGTTTACCACCAGTGGGAGTTTGCTTAGAAAATTCACATATCCCAACTTTGATCTTATCTGGGATAGAAAATTAACTCTTCCCATACCCATTTTAGGGCCCGTATTTATTCATTCTGTGCCTTTGAGGAAAGCTGATAATTTGGGAGCATTTAGGATGAGTCATCCTTCACCTCTGAGCACTGCAGAAGTCAGGTGTGGGGCTGCACCCTCCCTCCATTCTATTCCATTGTGGGGCTGGGAGGCACTGCAGTGGGCAGTCTACACTCAACACTGCACACACCTCCACTTTGCTCTGCTCCTTTCCTTCCATTTATTTATTTATTTATTTATTAATTATTTTATTTTATTTTTAGGTACGCCTGTAGCACCTGGTCTTCCTAGGTGGTCTCCCATCCAAGTACTAACCAGGCCTGACCCTGCTTAGCTCCCAAGATAAGACGGGATCGGGTGTGTTCAAGGTGGCATGGCCATAGCCTTCCTTTCCCTTGAGCACTGCGCTCTCCATGGTGTCACCTGGAGCATTGAGATTTTTCGGGTTAATGGTAGTATGAAGCAGCATTACCCTGACACATGTACTGTTTGACCTCTGGATACTCCCCCCTGAACGTGACTGTCCAGGTGGAGCAGGATAGACCCAAGCTTCATTATGTGACACTTGTAGGGCTCTTTGCTGTTGACTCCTGTCATGGGTATTTCTGATTTTATTTTCATTCTCCCAGCATTCTTCTGGAAGAGGAGAGAGGACTGGCATGTTTTCAGACCCATTTTGTAGAAAGAGAAAGTACAGCAGGTTGTGAAAACCTGAGGAATCCATGGGGAAACCCAGCATTTCCCCCTCTGAAAGGCAAGCAAATGTTTTCTTTCAGGAACAAGAAATGCTATCTCTGCAACCCCCTCTGTACACTGTGGGCTGGGCAAAGGGTGTGGGGAGGGAGAGGGTGGAGAGGCAGCAGCTAGCTTAGCTCAGCCCTTAGCTGAATGCAGGAAGTTTCCTGAGGGTGGAGATGAGGCTGGTCCCCTCCCAGGTTATGACTTAGGGCCAAGTGCCTCTTCAGGGTTTCTTCTTCAGAACCAAAAAGGATGCTTAATAGCAAGAAAAGAAAGAGGAGAGGAGCCAAGCTCAGAAGATTTCTCTTTTGTAGCTGGCCTTCGAGTGGGTTCTCATTTCCTACACTAACGGAGATTCCAAAAGGGCTCCAGGACAGTGCACCCAGCCTACGCCTGGAAACAGACCACTGAGTGGTTGGTTGTGGTGACAGCCTGGTTTATCTTCTGGTCTGTAGGACACAGTCTGGGCTTGCTGCTGCTGCTGGTCTTAGAACAAACGGGCCTGAAAGCAGACTCTTTAGCATCCTGAGTACATGGAAAGATGGGGAACCAGCAGCAGGGGTGGGGTCTATTGACGGGGAGTTAGAAAGACAGATGAGCCTTTGGTGATGGAGAATCATTATGATTCGGGGCTGATGGAATCCATAGCAATCTTCTAGCTCAATTCCCTAATTTAAAACATAAGGAAACTGAGGCCAAGAGCATCTGTTGTCTTCAAGGTCACAGAGCTATATAATGGGCAGAGCCAGGATGAGAACTGTGTCACACCTACAGAAGTAGCTACATCCAGATACGAATTTCAAGTAGAATTGATTGCTCAGTGCATTTTGAAAAATCAGCAGATCACCAAACAAATCCCTTCTCTGCAAGGTTGAAAACTGGGGAGAATGTGACATTTGCAATCTTATTTCTTCATCTTTTCTAATGGAGGCCCCACTGATTCTCCTGAAGGGGCTGTCAATCACAGTGGCAGGGCCTCTGTTGTATGGGCAGTCCTAACTGGTGTACACATTTGCATAAATTCATTCCTTTGAGCTAGTCTTATAATGTTGGTGGCATCGGGTTGATCAGGATGTCAATAAAATTGCCTAAGAATCCAAGGAGAGAAAAACGATAGTATGTGACTGGACCCTGGGTTCAGGGAAAAAAAAGAGGGGGGGGACTTAAGAGGAGTCCAGAGAGAGAGGAAACTAACCAACACTAAGGATGGTTCGGAGAGGGGAGAAATATCTGTAAAGGAAGGGACTGACATCCCCATGGTAGTCCAAGGAGTGAGAATAGCACAAATGAGAATTTCAAGACAAAGAAAGTCAGAAACATTGGTACATTAGAGCAGTTGCGAAGTATGAATCATTTTCTCGGGAACTGAAAGAGAAGCCAAAAGCCAGCTGGATAGGAAACAAGAAATCAGAGCCAATCCTTTCTTCTTCGGGAGTCCCTTTTCTCATCTTGGGTGGACAAAGTGACCTTTCCTGTCTTTTCTCATTTGAATGTTCTATGTGGCGGAGGCTGAGTTTTATATGAGTCAGGCTGTGAGGAGAAATCAGGAATTCAGAGGAGAGCTCAAAGGCAAGAGGGCATTATGAAGCCCTCTCACCTGGAGGAAGATTGCGTATTTGAAGACAAGACCCTGACTTTTTTTTTTCTAATCAAAAGGAATTTTTATATGTTACTTATATACTTCCATCATTTTTTTCCCTCTGAGTAAAAATGTTTTACAGAGGGGAATTCATAAACCACACACATAGCAGTCTTTCTCAAATATTTCTACTCCTGAGAATCCCGAGAGCATGGTTCTACCTACGGTGCCTGGCTGAAGTCTAGTGGATATTCCAGGAGACTGCGCCCATGTTTTGGTGGCTTTGTGTATCTCATGCTCATGTGGCTTCGTCTCCACCATTGAGAATTATAGTTATCTCTTCTGTTTAGGTTCTAAGTACCGTGAGAACTTTCTTCCCTAGAATCCAATTTAACTACTAGAAAGTAGAGAGATTTAGTTTCTGTTTTAAAAGTTACCATAACCACTGTTTGGTCCTTAGAAAAGCAGTTGATATTGACAGAAAGGGCGATCCAGACAGGAACATTGTTTAAGGTTAGACACTCAAGGCAAGAACTTGCTTGAGAATGAAATATTCCTAATTCTCAAGGGCTTGTCCTTGAGCCGTGAATGATTTATGGCTCCTTCAAATCCTGAGTAATGCCAAACTCAAGCCTTTGACTGAAAGGTTTGTTGTGACACTTAAACTCTAAATTACCTACAAACTGCTGCTTCCCTTTTCCTTTTTGACAACACCCACTGCTCCTTAAAAAGTCTGGAGCACTTTTCATTTACACCTACATTTTCAGAGGCCACAAGGAAGATAAGAACCTCTTGCTTTACACCAAAAAATCTTCTATCCATTAAAAGCTCTTTTCTTTCTTAATATATAAAATATCCTCAAAAGTTATTTTAAAAAGACATACAACTGGCAGAAATAATAGGCAAACGATGAGAGAGGAAGCTATAGTGAAAAAACAAAGTCTATGAAAAGATGAAGAATGGCATTAATAAAGAAATGCAAATTGAAACAATAAGATGTTTTCACCTATTAGACTGTCAAAGACTAACAACACTGATACCAAACAATATTGGCTCAGGTTTTCTGCTAAAGGTACTTTTAAAACACGGTTGCTAAGAATTTGGCAATTGTTCTATAATTCTTTCAATGTTCATAACCTTTGAGCATTTTCTTCTTTTAAAATGAGACATAATTGACATATAATATTGTATAAGTTTAAAGAGTATAACGTGTTGATTTGATAGTCTAGAATTTTCATGCCTATAAATTTATCCTCAAAAACATTTGTGTAAGAGCATAAAAAATATGTTTGAGAATATTTCTTGGGCATTGTTTTAGTAGAAAATGGAAAACTCCATTTATTGATAATTTGGTTAAATAATTAATCTAGGAAAACTTCAGATTTGGTTTGAGTAAAAAATATAGGACATTCACACAATGGCATACTTTGCAGCCTCTATAAAGAATGGGGTAGATCTATATATATTAATTGGCACTTAAAAATGTTCAAGAGTTACTGTTCAGTGAAAAAGAAAATTTCAGAATAGTATGTTATCAAGCAATAAAGTGTAATAATTATGTTAGTATATGAAAAATTTTCACGTAAAAATGCCAAGGCTTATTGAATATTCAGTGTGTATCAGGCTCTCGACTAAGCACTTCACATGTATTCGATTATTTGCTCCTTTGAATCCCATTGATTCTTGAGACATGTGCTCTTATTATTTTCATTTTAATGCTAAGGAAGTAGAGTACCAGAATGGTTGGGCAACTTGCCCAAGGTCACATAGCTAGAAATGGATAGAACTGGGACGTAAGCCCAGGCAGTTTGACTCTCAGGTTACATACCTAACCTCTGTGCCCTACAGCTTCTCAGGACTTATGAATACTATATTTTATATCTTTGTAATGTTTCAATTTTTATAATGGGAACATGTTGCTCTAGATATTAAAAAAGTAATAATGTACATAAAAACAACAATGACTAAACCCCCATCTTATCCCAAAGATACTTAAAAATTATTTTTTAATGGATAATAGGTTTTTGAAAATTGAGACGCTTAGAGAATCTCTGTGTTCTGTGAAAAATAGAAATAGAAATGCTAGTATAACCAAGAGGAAAAAAGTAACAGTGAAAATAAACTTTTTATATTAAAGTAGAAAGATTTATTGACAGCTTTTATATAAAGAAATCTAAGTAAAATGAGAAATTCACAGCATCATTAGGTTCTAAAGACCTATAAACTAATTTTAAGGTAATGCATATGCTTATTAAAGTAGCAAAAGATAATACAAAAAATGAAAGCCAGTGTCGATGAGGTTGGAGGTGAATGGAAAAACATCATTGGAAGCCTGTCAATTGCTCAGAATTCCTGGACATGTGGGACAAAACTGTAAGCATAAACCACTTACAAAAAAATTACTATCATTTCTCCCAGTTATCCCAGTGTCTCTTACACATAAGATTGCAAATATTGGATGTTGGATGAATGGATGAAACTATTCTTATCCTCTTACTTGTTAATTTCTCTTTGAGGCCTATGCACCAAGGAATTAATCCAAAAGAATAGTATTCTGCACAAATTAATTGCATTGATCTTTAGAATAGAGAAAAAATGAAACATTCCAGGTGTCAACAAAAAGAGAACATCTAGGTCAGGGATGTGGTATGAACATCATGAACTCTATTTAAATAAGGAAAAAAAAGTATAAAGTGAGATTTACTCTCTGTGTCTGGGGAAAACAGCGAAATATGGTGGGGGAGTCTCATTCAGGGCTGTGTGCTCTCTGGTTGACATTTGTCAACTATTTTGGTTAAGCAGAGGGCAGAGAATGCAGCAACAACAATATAGGCTATAGGAAAACCTTCCTGGCTATCAGGAGCAGGGGAGAGAAGAAGCCAGACATTGCTTTTTAAATGAAAGGCAGTCAAAGAGATTAAAACTGAAGTTTCCTTACATTCTTGGTCAAGAGATGCTGTGAGCTTTTGACTCTTCTTCTGGCTGGACTGGACACTGCAAAGAGAGATAGAGGACTCGTTTTAGAGAACACCTGTGGGGCTGATGTAGCCACAGTCACAAAACTGAGAGTGTTCAGACCTGGAGTGGGGCAGGGGCACAGAGAAGGAGTGGGAAGGTGGTGGGTACAACTGCAATTTTAGAGGTTATTTGGTTAAGTGTATCAAAGTTCATAGCAGCATTATTTACAAAGGCCAAAAGGCAGAAACGGATGTTCCCATCAACGAATGAATGGATAAACAAAATGTGGTTTATACAGTCAATAGAATATTATTGAGCCATAAGAAGGAATGGAATTCTGACACATGCTACCACATGGATGCACCTCGAAGACATTAAGCTAAGTGAAATAAGCCAGACACAAAAGGACAAATATTTCACGAGCCCATTTATATGAGATACCTAGAGCGGTCAAATTCAGAGAGACAGAAAGTGGAATGGAGGTTACCAAGGGCTGGGGGCAGGAAAGGAATGGGGAATTATGTTATGTCATGAAGTTTCTGTTAGGAATGATGGAAAAGTTCTGAAAATAGATCGTGGTGAGCGTTGCACAACAGTGTGAATGCCCTTAACTCCACAGGGCTGTATACTTAAAAAGTGGTTAAATGGTATATTTTATATTATGTATATTTTACCACAGAAATAAAAAGGCTTAAAAAATCAACTAACCATTTAGAAAACGTTACTTGGTTGGAAAAGACGTACATCCACATTGTTGCCAGAATGATCGACTCGGAACTAAAATCCCACCATGTCACTTCCCTGCCTAGTGCTCACATGACTTCTCCTCACCTATCAGATAAGTGACCAGATGAGCACTGTGTTGTTATTTTCTGCAGAGTGCCTGCAGCCATGTCACCAGGCACCCAGTGTGCTGGTGAATGGCCAAGGCTTCCCACTCCTTTCACTTGACTGTAAATCTGAACTTGACCATTTGCCAGTTATGTGACTTGGGCAAATTCCTGATCCTCTCTAAGCCTCACTTTCCTCATGTATAATTTAGCACCTACCTCAGAGGGTTGTGGCAAGGATCAAATGAACTACTCTTTATAAAGCCCTTGGCCCAGCACATGGCAAAGAGTAAGTTCTGGGAAGTAGTGGTGGTTACTACAATTTTCCTCTTTCTCTGCAAGGTGAGGGCTGGTGTAAGCAATAAGTGATCACGTTTAGAGTCTGCAGCATTAGAATTTCTCTTTGTGGGGTGTTCTCTGTTTCCTCTTGCTGTTTCCTAGTTGTCCTTCTTACTGTTGTTTATCCCCACGTGAATTATTTTGAGTGCTGTGGTACTCTTCACCCCCACTCTGGTGTGCCTCAGGAAATAGCTTCTAGTATTTAACTTCTTGGTAAAACCACAGCTTTTATCTTTTGTTTTTACTGTGAATTATGTCTATAAAATCTTTCTCCTAAAGGTCTTTCTTTCTCTAGAAAGTAAAAATGCACACTTGTCCTGTGCCCTGTGCCTTTAAAATACTTAAGAAACACCACAACATTTGCTGTGGCTGTATTTTTGATGGCTAAGCTAAAAAAAAATACGTATATATAACTAATAGGTTGATTTCAATATGTGTGTGTATGAGGGATACAATACAATAATAACAAATGTAGTAATAGCTCTCATTGAGATTTTCTAGGCAGATGGCTTATTTGCCTTATCTCATTCACTCCTCACAGCATACTCTGTGAGGTAGGTGCTCTCCATTAACTCCGTTTTATAGATGAGGATGCTGAGAGCTGGGGTTGCAGAGTTGAAGGTAGAACAAGGCCTACACTCTACAACACCGCCCAGGTGGCTGAACTTGTGCTCGGAAAACATTTTGGTCATTGCACATTGAATAAACAAGGCTAAACCTTAGCATCTGAGAAAGGTTATAGCAGGAATGAGCATAACCATCATTAGATACAGTCAAACCAACCTGTATCTCCGCAGTTGGGGACTGTGTAATGCAGAGTTACCAGTCTCTCTCATAAGCAGTGAGTAAGGAGAGCTCGAACTACCTGCTATCACTGTGAGCCCCCTGCTCGATGGCTTTGGAGAAGACAGGATGGGGCACAGCGAGAACAAAGAGGTGACCTTCTTCCATTTCTGGTCTCACATAAACTGCAAATATTTCTTTTCTACAGAACAACTTCCTGAGCAGTGACATGTCCATGAATATCAATGAACGCTTGGTTTAATACCAGGAGGTGGACATGAATGAAAATGGTAAGAAAGGAACAGAGGATTACGTATTTATCTTTGACTGAACATATTCATTGCTTTAAATATGGAATGAAAATAGTTGTAAGCAATGTACTTAATGGTGCTTACTACGTGCCAGGTACTGTTTTAAATGCTTTATATATTTTACCTATAGCTCATTTTTTTCCTCATAGTAACCCTGGGAGGTGAGTTCTAGTTCTTCCTTTTATGAAAGTGGGAACTCAGGCCCAGGGAGGTTACGTATCCTGCCCAAGGTCACAGAATGCCAAAGTGGAGGCAGTCTCCTTACCACTATGCTGAACACATGGAGTCAAAGGCCCTGTTTGATTGATTTTATTCAGGTGAGTGTGACAGCAATTTATTAAAAACAATAAATTTTTAATTAAAAAGAGCCATTCTGCTTTGATTTTTTTCTCCTTTTAATTTTTTTAAAGGGTAAAAGTGACAGAAAACAGACATCTTAACATTTTCATATTTGCTTCCATTTTGTTTCTTTCTCATATAAAAAAATACAAAATTAGAAGGCAAGTTTAGGTACCCTTTCTACTGTCTCCTAATTTGAATTCCCTCCCTCCCCAGGATTCTAATTTTGTCTGTACCTTTCCAGCCTATATTTTGATACTTTCCTCTAGATATATATCTATAAATGATATATAGTATTGTTTTATATTTCCAAATTAAATAATTGTTATCTTACATATATAATTTTTCATCCTGCTTTTTTTTTTCTCTCTCAATATTATGCTTTGAGATATATGTCCATACAGGTAAATCTAGTACATTCCTGTCAACTGCTGTGGAGTATTCTATGGTACGATAATACATTTTATTCCCTCCCGTATCAAGGATATTTAAGTTCTCTTCAGTTTTGCCCTCTAGAATCAATGCCACCATGAGCATCTACACGTAAGACTATTCAGAAGGGGAACTATCGGGTCAGAGGGTCTGCCTTGACTTTCCAGGTATGTTTCAGAGTTTTCAGAGAGATTCCAACACCTGCACGTGGGCAGACTCTTAATTCTTTTTTCTCTCTCTATCTGGCAATAGATGTCTAAAGCTTAATTTATGTTCCTCTGGCTATCTCTTTGTGGCCAAGCAGAGTCTCTCCCTGCCCCACTGAGCACTGGCCCTGTCAGTGGCTGACACTGGAAGAAGAAAGGAATTGTTTGAACAGGGGGTCAAACACCAGCCCCCTTCATTCATGTCTGACAATGAGACCAGGGCTAAGCTGGAGTCCCTGGGATCTCTCAGCAATACAGGGGCTGCAGGGAGAGAGCAGAGGCGGCAGGGGAGAGGGTGAGCTTTGAGGAGGGGGCAAGGGAACTCTCTGGTCACCAGACAACTACAATCATCTGAGCTCTCACCCGAAGCCCTACCCACGACTGGACACCATTTGCCTTGGAGCATAAGGACTGACAAAGTCACACTCTTTGGTGGCACTAGTTCAAGGTTAAGTTTGGGAGGGTGCCCTGGGGCTCCAAGTGGAGGCCATCTGGGTCAGGGCATTATTTGAACACTTCATTGGATTTCGGGCCACCACAGAAAATATTTCTCCTCACATTTCACAGCACAGTTAGAAAGCAGACTTTTGAGGCAGCTGGCTCTCATTTCAAAGCCCACTCGCTCACTGGAGAAGATGAAAGACTATCTAGCTGTCCTGGGAATTTTGTTTTCATCTCTGTTTCCTCCAACAATGGCTTGCTGTCACTTTCATTCGGCGTATTGGGTAGCAGTACTGAATTAAGTGAAATGAAATATTTAACTGCCTTCGTTTCCCCTTTGATGGATTGTCTCAATGACTGATGTTTATCCCGTGCTCCTTTTCAGGAACAACAACAACAACAACAACAACAACAACAACAAATACCACCAAACAGAGAAGCTATCAGAGCTCAGAGAGCTGAGGGAAAACTGTAGTAAAACAGCACGTGATTGCCCTTATCCTCTTTAAGGAAACGGCCAAGGGCAATTTTACTCACCCTTGGAAGGAATCACAGTGGTGAAAACTTCTATATTTTCATCACTGCAGCTGTAAATCTGATGCATCCTTTCAGCCTTCTCTCCCCTCACGTGTCTGGGAGCTGGAGGCCTCTCTCTGAACCCCTAATCGTGAGGTTTGCTAATCCAGAATGGCTCGGAGAATCGTTGTGCAGGTCTACAAAAGGCAGACTGGTGCTGTGATCTCATCTCATTCCAGAGTCTTCACTGCAACATTTTCTAATCCCATCTGTCTTTTTTTTTTTTAAAATGAATCCTATTATTGAGAACCTTTGATTGAGCCTGGAGGCTTCAGTCCCCTCCCAGCCAGAATGTTTTTCACATTTTTATTTTGCCGTGCCTGCCGCAGTGAATTTGGAAGTCTTTTGTGAAGTGATGAAGTGAAATCGCCCACACAGTTAGTGCCAGGCTTGGCTGGAGAGTTTCGCTGAAAAGCAAACGTGATTTTTGGTACCAGCGATTCCCCTTTCCGTTTCAGAAATGAAGAAGGTTTCCTTTTCTTTTTTTTTTTTTTTCTTCCAGAAGAACTGAATATTCAGTAACTTTTCATGTATTAATCTGGCTTCCTTCAAAATTTCTATTTTAAACAAAAGAACTGTTTTTCCACAGCGTTTTCACCTCATGCCAGTACATGACAAGGCTGACATTTCTAGAAAGCCTGGTGTTGGCATCTCCTTGTCAGACCCCTCAGGTGCTTGCAGGGCATGGAAACACGCAGTTACAGGAAGGTTATGTTTTTATTATCCTAAATATCCTGATACATATTATCCTATAGAGCCTATATTTTATCCTATGCATTCCATACATTATACACAAAAGTAAGGTATGGTTGAAACACGTGTATTACGTCAAACCCACTGCCTATCATTAGACCATTACAGATTTACTTTTTCATGTTGATGATGATGATATAATAATATTAATAATGCTGTTTGGCATTTGTTAAATGCTTGCCAAGAGCTAGGAAGTCTGATACATATTCTCATTTAATGTCTACAACTATCCAATTAAGCTATTATTTTTGCCATCTTATAGGTGAAAAGACTAAGACATAAAGAGATCAAGTTACTTGCTGAAGATGAAAATACCTAGTTCATGGCAGACATTGTATTTAATGCCTAACTTGACACCAAAGCCAATATATTTAACCACTAAATTGTACTTTATTCTTTACCTGCACAGCCATTCCCCCTACTTTGAACCTGGGAGAGTCTGAGCCATAATCTATTCGACTTGGACTTGGCCTCCACTGACATTTCTATAGTAGAAAAATGTGGGGCATTTGCTTATCAGGTAGTTGTCACTATTACACCCACATCTCTGAGAATTGCACCCAGCCACCGAGGATGACTCTAAGAAGCCATATTTGTTCTATCTTGTGGCCACATTTAATTGAACCAGGGTGGACACCCAGTAAAAATTGCTGCCTCCTGGAAACAGAGATTGGGTCTTGGACTGGGGTTAGGAGAAGGTGTTAACTCTGGGGTGGCTCTCTGGGCCAATGGGGTAAAGTTGAGGGGAAGGCAGTGGAAATAAGTGAAACCATTGGTCTGGAAAGGGCCTGAGGCCTGAATGTAAATCAAGGGCAAAGAGTCTTAGCTGGGGGAGGGAGCAGGTGCTCTCACCTCAGCCCACACTTGGCAGGTTTGTGGTTCTGTGCACACTCCGGTGAGGGCCAGTAGGAGAAAGGACTGCTTGTGTGAAGGTCGTGTTGGGATAGTGAGGGGTGTGTGTGTGTGTGGGGGGAGGAGGATTGAGAAGGACAGCAAGTAAAGAGGCAGAGACAAGAGAGGAAAGAGTATTGCCCGGCTTAGTGGTTTCCATGTCTTGCTTGTCCCTCTCAGGCCTGGAGTCACTCCTGTCTTGTGGCCAATGTGATACCTCAGTCTGCATCTGATACATTTCCTTTTTGCTTAAGTTTAAGTAGATTTTGGCCATTTTCAGCTAAAAAGTATACTGTCTAAAAGATGTGTCTATACATTTGATATCTCTACATTGATTAAATTTTTAGATAATGTTGTATTTAAAATAATAACTAGTGTGATAGAAAGCAAGACCCAAAATTATGTTAACAGACTGAAATTATGTTAATAGACCACAAGCAATAAACTCACAAGGTGAGATTTAACAGGACTAAATAAAAACATCTACCTTTACATTAAAAAAATAATAATTAACTACAGAATTGGGTGACCTGGTTTAACAGCAATTTATTAAAAAGAAATCTGGGGTTTGGTTAACCACATTCTTCATAAGAAACAATATTAAAGGCCAGGGGTGCAAGATACAAATGTAACTTGTTTCAAAGACCTGGTAATAAATTGAAATTAAGACCCCTTTTGGGCATCCAGGAGCCAATCAGGATTACCTGGATTGAATCTCAAAGTGTCCAGGCTGGATTAGGCTTTTTCTAAAAAAGATCAAATTTAATCTGTTAGAGCATATTATATTATGTCTAACAAATAAGCCTGAAACACATAACTAAATGGGCTAATGTAAGGAAGCACCCCTAGAGAAAAACAATTCTTAAGAAATCATTTTTTATCTGTTTGAAATATATTTTAAAGTAATAAAATAATATGTGCTTTTTATAACAAATTCAAAAATTGTAGATGGGCTACAGAAAAGGTAAAAAAACACTTCCCCCAATTCTAGTCTCACTTCCTAAAAGCAATCATTGTTTACAGATTAGTGAGTATATTTCCAGATTTTTTTCACATATGTAATTTTTAAAAAATTGAAATGGAGTCATACTATACATACACACCCATACACCCATGCATGTACACACTCATTCAAGTGTGAACATATATAGTCCCCATTCTTCAAATAAATAAGCAGAGTCCACTGCACTGTAAGAATTTATTCACTTCTTTCTTGATAGACCTATAGCTTGTTTCCATTTTTTAAAAGTAGAAACAATGGTGCAAAGTATGTCCTTATATATGTATATCTTTACAGGTCTTTTAATATTTTTGTAGGCTACATTTCATGCTGTGGGAGTGCAGGTCACAGCATATACCTGTTTAAAAATTTGAGGGATTTTTCCACTTTGCTTTCCAAAATTCAGCATCAGTTGATGTTTTCATGACAGGACATGAGGGGCTTATTCCCCATTCCCTTGGTAATATTTAATATTATTAATCTTTAACTATTTTGCCAATGTAATCCTGCTTGGCTTTTGTGCTGAGTCCAGAGTCTCCATCACATAAGATAGTTAGAATCCTCCTAGCCTAGGTACCTTACACTCTGTGGAAGGTGAGTGGCTGAGTCTTCATTTTGGAATAAAAATTCTGTAATCTGTATGCAACAGTAAGCATACACCACACCTAGGAGTACTGGTAGCAACCACTGTCCAGGACCAGGCTAAGCCTCAGTGAAGGAGAGTGTCCGAGTCTGGGGTCCCCAAAGTTCTGAAGTCACTGTGGAGAGTTCTATGTTGTTGTCACGTGGAGGCCCACTTATGTCCATTTAAAAATTTTGCTTCTACACTTATGTCAAGGGCAGGCAGCTAAGGCCAGGGGAAGCTATTTCTATATTGCGTGTTCTGCAAAATGCTTGGTGACCTGTTTGGCTAATAGGAAGAGCTGAGTAGTGCTACCTCTGTGTTTCTCTCAAGCCTGAGCACTCTCTGGAGACCCACCCTTGCAGAGGTGCTAGAAGCCCTCTCTGAGGTACTTCCATTTAGGCTGAAACCTGAGCAATGCTTCTTAGACTTTACACTACATGGGAATCTCTGGGGGTCTTGTTAATGTGCAGATTCTGATTCCACAGGTCCTGGGTCTGGGGCCTGAGGACCGAGTTTCCACAGAGCCCCTGTAAAGCCCTCTTTGCTGGCCCCAGAGAGAGAGCAGAGTTCACGTAGAGGGAGCAGACATTCCTGACCCAGACACATTCCAATTATGAGGCACTCAGGTCCCTCGCCAGACTATTTAAATATGATTCTCTAGGGCCCAGTCATAGGTACTTAAAAAACATCTCCAGTGATTATACTATGCAACTGGGGCTTGGATAGAGTGAGGTGGTTCTCAAATTGTCCCCAGACTGCAGCATCAGCAGCACCTGTTAGACATGTCAGTTCTACTTAATCAGAAACTCTGGGGTAGACCAGCAACCTGTGTTTGGTAATGCTCTCCAGAGCTCCTGGTTGTCACTAAGGTTTGAGGACCACTGATGCACAGAGAGAGTTCTTGACACAGTTGGATCTGTGGTTCCTAACCCTGGCTGCCCATCAGACCTGCTAAGTGGCTCGATAAATACCCACATGCCTGGAGCCCACCTCTGTTCTTTCTGACTCCGAAGATCTGAAGTGGTTTCCAGGAGTGGAACAGGGCTTTGAAACGCCCCCAGGAGATGTGGATTTAGTGACTGAGCAGAGGGGCGGCAGCCTGTCAATGTGAATGGCAGCCTGTGGCCTCCTGCCTAGCACTGTGCAGTGTTCATCCCTTCATTCCACATTTATTGAACCTACCATAATGTGCCAGACCCATAATGTGCCAGATGATTTATTGTTGAATACTGATCACATACCAGGCACTTTATTCACCAGCCCCAGCGTGGCTGGGCCTACTACTGTTTTACAGAAGAGAGTCCCTAATTTGGGTTGGTCATGACTCCCAGATCTGGGCTCCCCACCATGCCACAGTGCCAGTTTTTGTAGCTTGGGGGCCACCAGGCTGTGGGCCTCTGAGATGCGTCTGTGTTTAATCTTCAGTGGCTTATTTTGTGAACTTAGAGCCACACTTGTGATTTTAGCAGGTGTAACATTCGCCTTTCAGTTCCTCTGCAACAGAGAGATGGTTTCAATCTTTAACTTATGCAAAATGATTTTTGTGGGTGAAAGTGGAGTGTGGTGGTCACCCAGTTAAATTTTAATTTAAGAAAAATAACAATTTTTCTGATATAACTGTGTCCCAAATATTGCATGGGCATTCTTATCCTAAAAATTATTTGTTGTTTACTGAAATTCAAATTTAATCGGTGTCCTGTATTTTATGCTAAATCAGGCAAGCCCTTTGGAAGGGTTTTTCTGGTCTTGGTGGTGAACATGCTCCCTTTCCCATGACCAGTGATCCTCCTGTGTTAGAGGCTTGTGGCTAGTGCTTGAGTCTGGGCAGAAGACAACTTCAGCCGATCTCATTTGGTTCTTCACAGACACAGTCTTAATAATACTTTTAAAAAATAGCACTTAATATATGCCAAGCATTAGGCCATGAGCCTTTTGCTCACCATTTAATTTAATTCTCACAAGCCTATAAGTAGGCCCAGTTCTAGTATCTCCATTTTACAGATGAGAAAACTGAGGCCCACAGGAGCTGCAAGTGGCGTTGCCTCAGTTGTAACAACCAAACTTGTCTCCAGACATAAGAAATATCCTTGGGGGCAAATTCACCCCTGTTTGGGAACCCGTGGTCTAAGGTTTTATAGCTATCAAGATATTGAGCCAGGGTCACGACCCATGCAGCCTGTCTCAAGGCCTGCAACCATTTCATTCAGAGAAAGTTGTGGAAGAAAGAGGAATCTATCATGTCATATTTATTTGGAAGAAAACCATCTGAAAATGACATGCAGGGCTTTAGCATGGCTTGTTATTACAGCTTGATTTCCTCTTTAGGGTGCTGGAAGAGAGCTCCCTGGGGTTGAGTGGACGATGCCTGGAATCTAAGAGGCATTGTTGAATTACGGTATAAATGGGAAGGACCCATGCACACTCCAAGGTGGGTTCTTCCTGCCCCGTAAAGAGGACAGGCTTTAACACAGACAGTTCTCAGGCTGTCATACGGTGGCCTAACCGAGAAACCAACAACATCCCGCGTCTACCCGCTCTGACAGCTCCACCTTGACACCGCCAGACCTCTCTACTCTAAGACATCCATTCATTCGCTTTTGTTTTATGCTTTTTAAAAATTGAGGTAAAACTCATGTAACATAAAGTTAACCATTTCAAAGTGCACATTTCAGGGGATTTACTACATTCCCGATGTGCTACCATTACCGCTATCACCACTACCTAGGTGTAAAACATTTTTATCACCTCAAAAGGACACCCTGTCTGTACCCATTAAATTGTCATTCCCCTTCTCCCTCCCCCCAGCTTCTAGCAGCCACTCATTTGCATTCTGTCTCTACAGATTTATCTATTCTGAATATTTCATATAGTGGAATCATACGATATGTGACATTTTGTGCCTGGCTTCTTTCGTTTAGTATAATATTTTTGAGAGGCATCCATGTTTTATTCATTTATTTTTTTTCTACAGATATTAACTGAACACCTACTATGCATCAAGCACTGGGGACAATGAGCTTACATTCCACTGAGAGAGACAAGTGACAACCAGATGCTATGCTCCGAATGTTTCTGTCTGCAAAAATTTATATGTTTAAATCTTACTGACTAGTGCGATGGTATAAAAAGGTGGGGCCTTCGGGAGGTCCTTAAGTCATGAGGGACCCTCATGAGTGGGATTATAAAAGAGACCCCACAGAGCTGCTAAGATGTTAGTGGCATTACTACTGGGAGGAAGATTTTCTTTTGTGTGGATAAACAGTTGTCTGTTCTTTATAAAGTTGTTCCTCACTGGCTCAGCCAAGGGGTTCTCTGTGCATTGATCTGTAAGAGGCTCTTAAGTTCTGTGGATCCCCCAAGCTGCCCTCCCTAAATTCTCAATGAGCCAGGACCTTAAAAAGCGGATCCTAGTACACTTTTTGCTTTTGCCAGGTTGTTTTTATATCAGGATATAACGGGCAAGAGATGTTAGTCCTGCCACTTATTGGTTATTGCTGAAGATCTGGGGGATGTAAGCTTTGCATTTATATTTGTAAAGTTTGAAACTTTGACCAATGAAAAATCATATTGAGCAGGAAAAAATCAGCCTCATTGTTTCATTCTCTCTTTTCCATTATATATCTGCCAATACTATTTATAATTTACTGCTGTTAGATACAAGCTATTATGCTAGGTGATAAGGATCTGGAAATGATTAAGACAAAGTTTTTTATACTCAGTTAATAGCTTAAAGAGGGGGAATAAGAAAATTAATGATCGCCCACAGAATAAAATGTTTTTACAACACAGAGGAATAATTAGAGGCACACAAAAATGTTATGCAAATTCAGAGGGTTCCTTGACTTTTCTAGGGAGCAGTGGAGACTCAAATGGAAATGGAAAATATTGCTTTATCCTTCAATTACAAAAATAATCTAACTCCAGTAAATTTTCTAAGTATAAACATCAGAGAGTAATAAGACCTAGCAGTAACATTTTGAAAGGAATCTGTGTTTTGAACAGTAGATCTCAACAATGGACTTAAAATAGTCAGTAAACCATGTTGTAAACAGATGTGCTATCATCTAGGCTTTGTTGTTCCATTTACAGAGCACAGACAGAGCAGATTTAGCATACTTCTTAAGGGCTTTGGGATTTTTAGAATGGTAAATGAGCACTGGCTTCAATTTAAAGTCACCAGCTGCATTAGCTCCTAATGAGGAGTCGGCCTGTTCTCTGAAGGTCTGAAGCCAGGCACTGACTTCTCTCTATCTACAAAAGTCCTACATGGCTGCTTCACTGACACTGAAAAACTGTTATTTAGTGTAGCCACCTTCATGAATTATCTTAGCTAGATCTTAACTTGCTGCAGCTTCTACATCAGCACTTGCTGCTTTACCTTGCACTTTTATGTTGTGGAGATGTTCCTTTCTTTAAACCTCATGAACTGCCCTTTGTTACCTTCCAACTTCCTTTTTGCAACTTACTCATCTCTCTCAGCCTTCATAGAATTAAACATAGTTAGAGCCTTACTCTGGATTAGGCTGTGGCTTAAGGTAATGTTATGGCTCTTCTATCCAGACTACTAAGACTTTCTCCATATCACCAATAAGGCTGTTTCACTTTCTTATAGCTCATGTGTTCACCGGAGCAGCACTTTAAATTTCCTTCAAGAACTTTTCCTTTGCATTCACAACTTGGCTAATCTGTTTGATGCAAGAGGCCTACGTTTTGGCCTATCTCGGCTTTCACCTAAGCTCTTCACTAAGCGTCATCATTTTTAGCTTTTGATTTAAAGTGAGAGATATGCAGTTCTTTTTCACTTGCACACTTAGAGACCTAAAAACACTTATGCTTTTTATATGTTCTTTTCTCACATGCCATGCTTGGTACAAAGTTCACCTTGGTTCCCAGTAAGTGTTGCCAAAGCCATCACAGCACCAAATGAGCACAGCTGCAAAGCTCTGAGAGGCTTCTGAGCAAAGGCATCTTTGGAAGGCATCTTGGTGGGGTGGTTGTCTGTTGTCACTCCCTCCTTCCCAGTGGAGCAAAGCTTTTTCACTACTCATAGGCCCTGGTGATTCTAGACCATCCTTAGAGAAAAGATCATTTATATATTTATGTTGCTCCCTTGTGTCTTTTTTCTTGGCCAACAAAACTGAGGACCAGGAATGTAATAACAGGGGTCCATAGACTTAAGGGCCCACAGAAGTTTCTAGAAGAAAAAAAAAAATAAGTAACTGAGAAAAGTAGATTTAGTGATCTGCAGGTTCACTTAAGAGGTAACAATATAACAGTAAAGCAAGTTTCATAATTTCATTTGAAAATTGATTTATGTCAACTGTTAAGATATGCTGACATAAAAGGAAAACCACACGGAGTTCTGCCGGTCAGCACAAGGAGACCAGCCAGTCCATCCATGTGACCTTTGTTTCATTGTTGCTCTGCACTAATGCTGATTTTAAAGAGAAGACTGAAGGAGAGGGGAAGCAGCACTTAAAACAATAGTGAGGTGTGTATAATTTGACAATATAAATCAAAAGCCATAAAAATTTCCACACTCTTAATGTAAACATTCAACCAGGGATTTATTAACCTAAGAAATTAATTTAGAATATGAAAAAAAGCCACACACACAATACTCGTTGCTATGTTATTGGTGGGGGTAAAAATTTGGAAGCACTCTTGATGCTCTGTAATAAGAATAAATCATTAAATTGTCATTCAATAAACTGTTATGTACCTTTTGAATTAATGGTTATGAAGATTATGTGGCAACATAGCAAATACTTAAAATGTCATGCCTGATGAGCTAAAGATTACATTCGCCAAATGAAAAAGATGGAGAGGAAATGTATCAAATGATAGCAGCTGTGTTTGGGTAATGGCATGATGAGAGCTTTTTTCTCCTTTGTGCGCATGATTATTTTAATCAGTTTCCAATTTTACAAATTGGAAAACCAATTAAAAGCACCCAAATGAAAAAGCCAATATTTAAAGTCACAAAGAATAAGATGGGGTTATTTTAAAGTTAGCCGTTATGCTCATAGTTTCATGAGAGATTTCACATGGGACAAAATTGCAAACAGTTATTGTGATTTGTGAGGCATATGCGTTTATTCTGAGAGTTGTTGGGGCGGTTGGAAAGACAGTGGAATAATAGCATGAGAAAGTAGACCCTCCCACCCCCAGCTGCCAGTATTTCCACCTAGAGCTTCAAGAACCGATTTTTGCCCTAAGTGTGGCTTGTCCAGGGTGACTGCCTCCCACAGGCTATTGTGATGGTGATAGCTGGGATGTAGCCTGGCCTCCTCAATAGCTCCCAGAGGATCAGGCGTTTAATGGAGGGGTCCAGGCAGCTGTCTCCGCTTGGGCTTGCTGGTCATCAGAGACATGGCAGCCTGTGCAACGCTGACCTGGAGGTGAGCAGTCCCCTTTCTTATACCCACTCCCGCAGGCGACAGCCCCTGATTAAGGTACAGTTTCCAATCCAAACAACCATTAATCTTTCTCAGGGTTAAAAGAACAGAAAAGCAATTTTTGCGCTCTCTCTAGTTTGATACTGTACTTGTCTGTATTTTACAAGAGCAGACTGACTTCACTGACCACTGGAAAACACCCCACAGCTGTGTCTCCAGCTACACAAACAATGCCAGCGTAGCCCTCCGTGTGTATGGAGAAGGGACAGGAATGTAAAACGAGTCAGCTATTTATTGTGGCACTTGACAAAAATTAGAGGAACATGACTTACTTGAAACAAATCAGTATTTTGTATCATGAAATGAATTAGGGATGTGCATGTATTTTAAGTAAAAATGCCACCATCTATGATAGTTTTATGAAAGTAATATATGAACTTTGATTACTATTCTTTTAATTTCTTTGCCTTAGCAATTAAATTAGTCCATATAAGTGGAGATGTGATTCCTAAGAACTTTTTGATCTTTTAAAGGAAATCAAATAGAAAAATAGGATTTCACTTAGAAAAATACAGTCAATTGTCTCAGAAACAAAAAAGTGGTTTACAGAAATGGGCCTCCTCTCCTATCTCACACTCTTAATACCCGATAAGTCACCTTTTCCATATTCTCATTCTGTAAGCACCAAAATGATAAAAAAAAAAAAAATGAAGCCTTCCTAAATCTGTTTCTCCTTTAAATCCTTCCTCTAGAGTCATCATCAGTATGAATAGCAAACACTCCTCCTGGTGAGTCACGTTTGGACATCTGGCTACTGGTAGGAAAAAGCACCGAATATTTAAGAGTGATAGAGAATGCATTTTATATCTCAAATTACATTTCCCAAACTCGAAATCTCACATTAAGGACGAGGTAACACATAAAATCTAGTCCTAGAATTTTCAAGCTAGAAGAGGCCTTGGTTGAACAAAGTTAAGACTCAGACAAACCAAGGGACTAGAACCCAGGGCCCTTGACTCCTGGTCCAATGCTCTTCCAATGATGCCACATCACCTTGCAGAATATGCTTCAAGAGTTCTAAAAATTCCCTGGACTTTACTTGGGGGAAAGGGTGGGGCAGGACACATATATGTCTTAGCTATGCCAAATGTATTTTGAGACATTCATTAAAATTTTTACTAAAGTTTTCTGAAGGATCTCAGATTGGCAGAGAGTTTAGTTGTTCTCTGCCTCATTCAAACAGCTTCTGCTCACAGAATCCATGATTCTTTTGAAAAGCTGGAGGGAAATGTAGCTAGATGCAGTCTACACGGTAGAGCTGAAATTCTGTTGGTGCTGTCCTGTGCTTGCCTTTTGGGCACTTAGTATAAAGAATTTGAATGTTCTGCAGGAATTACAACTATATCCAATGATATCATTTTTAAGTAAAAAAAACTACATATATAGTTATCTATATTGTAATACACATATATTTACATACAAAATTACTGAAAAGATATATACCAAATTTTTAACAGTGGCTGTTTTTGATGGTGCAACATGAACAAATATTTAAGACCTTTAATAGAAATAAAGTGGGCTTGGGCAGGTTGAATGGCACAGCAATGCCCTTCTCATCCATTATTTAAAATCCTGATGTAATTATATATATAGCACTTACTTGATTAAAACTTTAATTCAATTTTAAAACATGAATTAATCTGCAAGGATGCTGAGATCTAGACTCCAAAGCTTGAGCAGGCAAATCTCAGTGTGGGAACCTTTGGGAAGAAACGAACTGTAGAAGGTAGGGAGGCAGGTGGTCATACTCCTTACACTCTACTTGTAAGGCATCTGTAAACGATGAAACTGCTTGCTTTTGAATTAGTTTATTCTGAGTATCCAGAAACATTTTTCTAAAGATGGAACTACCATGTAAAATGTGAGTGTTTCTAATTTGAAAAGATATGTGCATCTGCATGTTCACTGAAGCATTACTTACAATAGCCAAGATACAGACCTAAGTAGCTAAGAAACAACCTAAGTGCCCATCAATAGATGAATGGACAAAGATGCCATGTATATATACACAATGGAATACTACTCAGCTATAAAAAAGATGAAATATTGCCATTAGGGACAACATGGATGGATCTTGAGGGTATTATGTTAAGTGAAATAAGTCTCACAGAAAGTGACAAAAAAAAAACACACATGATTTCACACATGTGAAATATAAAATAAAAAAGAAACAAATGAACAAACAAAACAAAACTCCTAGATAGACTACAGATTGATGGTTACCAGACAGGATGGTGGGAGGGTGAAATGTGTAAAGGGGATCAAAGGTAAGCTGACAGATGGAAACTAGACTTTAGGTGGAGAGCATGCTATAGTGATATAGATATCAAATTATAATGCACACCTGAAACTTATATAACATTACTAAAGTGTTGCATAAAAAAAAGTGTTTTTCTCAAAAGAACATTTGCCAAAGGATCAATTTCTAATATTTTACCCATTTGTATTTGTTTTACCTTTCAAATATTAGTACTATTTTTTAAAATAAGATTGAATCTAACCTAAAACAGTAAAGTAGTATTTTTTTTCTTTTCTTTTCTGCCTTTAAAATCAAAAGATATATACTTGTAACAGTGAAGATGTCCATAAAATAAAAAGTGTAAGTATAAAATATAAAGTGAACATTTTCTCTTTATTTCTATACCCCAAATTCCATTTCTCCAGTGATAATTTTTATTATTTAGATGTGCATCCTTTTTTTCTTTGTTTATATAGACATATATTAACAGATAATTAAAAACAAAAATCAGACCATACTAAAATATAATTGTTCTGCAACTTATTTTTTCCAACTTAGCAGAATATCACATATTCCCAAAAGTTTACATTCTTATTAATAGCATTTCATATACTGTGATTTATTTACCAACATACTATTAATGAATAGTTTCTTTCAAATTTTTTATTAGAAAAAGTGCTGCCTGAAATATCCTTGTGATATTCTTTGGCACATTCATGGCAGTACTTCTCTAGAATCTAGACATGGATTACTAAGCATTGGGCGTGTGCATGAACAGTTTTGAGTTTCTTATGCATTTAATGCATGAAGCAGGGGCAGTCTGTGGGGTCTGGGACAGGAACACAAATCAGTGTCCAACACTGTGGGCGTCAATCCAACCTGTATTAAGGAAGCAGCTTGACTGTGAGCCCCACAAACTCTTCAGCAGGATAAATTTATATCACACTCAAACTGGTGACTCGTAAGTTATGGGCAGAGATAAAAAGACAAAGCTCCAGCTAGATCAACTTCTGATTTCAGAACTATGATAGCCAATAGCCATTCTTTCAGTGAAAATGAAAATTAATACAGTTTCATTGACGCTTCAAACAAGGCAGACAGATCCTCTTCTGACTGAGGGCGTGGTGCAAGCTTGGTGACCCTTTCCTGAAACAGTAAACAAAAGGCGTATCAAGGGCTTTGAAAAGACAGTTTGTAAAAGCTACTAGGTTATGTAAACTAACTTGGGCAAACGAAACAATGACTTGATATAGTTATATCTTTAAAAATCATATTTCTTGTTTGCTTTCTACTAGCTAACTCCCAACTCAGAAGTTTATCAAGTGACACTTCTCTCCCACAAAGATTTCAAAAGTCATTGTCCTTGCCTTATGCCCTGGAAATATCCTTCTGCCCAAATGTATAGAACCAAACCAGCCTTGGGAAAAACACCTATAATGATCAAGCCACCTTGGTCAGCAACCTCTGCCAACTCTCCCTGTGCAGAGTACTGCCCCAGGCATAGCGTGTGCAGCCAGAGAAAACAGAACCGGATCCTTCTTGACTTCACAGTCTGTATGTTTTGCAACTTGGACTTTAGGTATATTCAAAAGAACATCAGGACATAACTTTCAGGCTATGGGCAACAAGTGACTCCTTGTTAAATATTAACTAAGATTTTATTTCCACTCTCCCAAATAAATTCATTGCCTTGCTTAATTTTCCAATAATTGAGTCAAGTCAGCAAAGCCAGCCAGCACATCCATTTGCTGTTTATGTTCCCATCAGTGGGGATAGGGGATTAAAAGACATTATTAATTTCTGGGCCTAAATAAAATTAAAATATGTTCCAGTTTGGGGGGTTACATTTTCACCAGTCTCTTGGTCTGTATTGTTGTGATAAGAACACTTTGGGGAGCACATGTGGTGTAAGAGGGACATTCCAAGAGGACAGAGCTGTGCTCACTGCGTGCCCAGCACCCGCCAGAGTGCTTGACGCACAGTTAACAGGTGCTCAACAGTTATTTGTTGAACTAAAGAAGAGGTTGGGAAGGAGGATATTGGCTTCTCAAAATTCACACATGTAAGACAGTACTCTGATTCCCTGTCTCCCGTTTTTGACATCTCAGAAATGACATCTACTCAGACAGATCTGATCACTTCTCACCTCTCATTCCAACACAACCCAGTGTATGTCACCCTCACTCTCCTGTCTTACTTGCAAGGCCTCTTAAAGTTGTTTCCATTTTTCCTTTACTCTCACGCCCTTGAAGTCATTCTCCCAATGGCAGCAGAGTGATTCCCTCTCACTAGCAGTATAAATCTGATCATATCAATTCCCTGGCTTAATGCTCTCTGATAACTTTCTGTTGCAATTAAAATGAAACAGCCTCTGACGCTACCTGACCTGGCCCTGGTCCTCACCCCAGCTCTGACTCTTCTCCCACTGGTTCATCTCACTTAAACCCAGGTCCCCTTTCTGTCCCATGAAAAGGCTGATGCCTACCCTGTCTCAGGACTAGTCACTTCTGCCTGGAATGCTTCCCCCAGATCTTCACTTGCTGCCTCCATCTCAATCAGAGGCCTGCTCTGACCATCCTGGCTGGCGTTTGTTCTATACTGTCCTGCGTGAAATCACACAGGTTTTCCTTCATACTGCTTATCATTACCTGAAATAATTTCATTGTATCTTATTTATAGATTTGATTAGATGTTCATTGTCTGTCTCCTCACAACTAGAATGTAGCTCCATCAGAGAGGGAAAGAACTTTTATTCTCCTCCTCACTGTATCCCAGACAATGCATGGTATATAGCAGGCCTCTTGAAGTAGTTGTCAGGTAAAAGAAAGAATGAAAAGGAGAAAGGATGTAAACAAAAAGTAACTCAAAATGGACCTAAATGTAAAGACTTGAAAGCAAGAGATAAACCTTAAAATTCTTAAGGGGAAAATTTTCATGACATTGGATTTGGCCAAAATCACAGACAACGAAAGAAAGAAAACAGATAAACTGGACTACAGCAAAATTTAAAAATTTTATACATCAGGGGACACTATCAGAAGAGTGAAAAAGTAACCAATAGAATGGGAAAAATATCTGCAAATCATATATCTGCTAAGGGATTAATATCCAGGATATATAAATAACTGCTACAACTAAACAACAAAAAACCCCAGACAACCCAATTCAGAAACAGGCAAAGAACTTGAATAGACATTTCTCCAAGGAAGATATATAAATAGCCAATAAGTACATGGAAAAATGCTCAACATCATTAGTCATTAGGGAAATACAAGTCCAAACCACAATGAATTACCACTCACACCCATTAGGATGGCTATCGAAAAAAAAAAAAAAACGGAAAGAAAACAAGTGTTAACAAGTGTTGGTGAAGATGTGGAGAAATGAGAACCCTCATACACTGTTGGTGGGAAAGTGAAATTATGCAGCTACTATGGAAAACAGTTTGGCAGTTCCTCAGAAAGTTAAACATAGAATTACATGATCCAACAGTTCTATTCTTAGGTATATCCAAATAAATTGAAATCAGGGACTAAAATAGATACTTGTAAACCAATGTTCCTAGCAGCACTATTCACAATAGCCAAAAGGAGGAACTGACCCAATATTTATCTGCAGATAGATGGGTAAACAAAATACAACATATGCATATGATGGAATATTAGCTGTAAAAAAAGAATATAAATCTGAAACTTTGAAGATATTATGTTAAGTGAAATAGGGAAACCACAATAAGGCAAATATTGTACAATTCCACTTATATAAAATACCTAGAGTAGGTAAATTCATAAAGATAAAAAGCAGAATAGAGCTTACCAGAGGGTGGGGAAAGAGAGGATGGGAAGTCATTATTTACCATTAGACAATAGGGCAGAGCTTCTATTTGGAATGATTAAAAAGTTCTGGAAATTAATAGTGGTGATGGTTTTACAAGATCGTAAATATACTTAATGGCATTAAATTGTACATTTAAAAATGGTTAAAACAGTAAATTTTTTTAGGTATATTTTACCACATTTAAACAAATAAATTAAAGTAAAAAGAAAGGATGGATGGGCAGATAGGAGAAGGATAAAGGACAGTGCTGAGGAGTATGCGTTGAAATCCAGGGAAAACTGTACACCCCAGTAGATCTTTTAGAGACTCTAAAGAATTTTGAAAATCCATAGCAAGGCAAAGACTTGTTCATGGTGACCTGTGTATATGTTTGTGCCACAATTAAGAACTGAAGTTCAGCCATTTGCTATGGCCAAAGATGGCTGCCCCATCATTCTGTTTATAACAGAGAGAGTCTTATGTGATAAGCTCAAAGTCCCTTAAAATAATCCTGTCCATCTTTGGTGAAGTCATTTAGGGCTCTCAGAAGTACCTCAGGCCAAGCTGAGCTGAGTTACTCTTCCATGTGTCTAACCCCCAACGACTGGTTAAACAGTGTGATTTATCACCCATACATATCACGTGTGCTTTATAAAAACTAAACTCTCAGAATGAAGATGTGTTCTGCAATGCGCTATTATTTATAGACGTGTAAGACTGAAGGACAACGGATTAACACGGGCACTGAAATAAATCTAGACTTCTACTTTTAGCACATTCATAAAATAACAACATTTCGGCTGGCCTGTCTGCCAGGGTGTGGAAGTGCTCATTTGGGTAGACAGTTCTCCTCAGTAATGAAATGTTTTGATTTGAAATGTAAATGTTTCTTTCCAGAGGTTTCAGAAATCCAGTTTGGAAGATTAATTTATTCTTGCCTGCTTCCCTCGCAGCCTGGCGATGGCGGTTGGAAGCTTCTGTACACAGAGCTGCTATTTGCTGCCGCCACTATGAGCAGTGGTGTTTGGTCATGAATACTGGCCTGGTTGTTCCTTCCAGAGAAAACCAACCCCCCACTGCTGAATATAAAAGGAGCTTTATCAAATGCTGACTACATGAAATAACCTCTTTGCAGGAACCAGTATGTCCCTCTCACTACCTTAAATCCTGTAGGTACTAATAAGTGAAGATTAGTCTGTAGCATGTGTAAAATTCTGAAATTGCCATAGCATCACTGTAAAATGTTCACTGCTGCCCAAAACAAACAAGAAAACCCCACAGTAGTTCATTTGCAAGATTATTTCTAAGAGTCCTTCTAAAGTCCTGTGAATAAATCCCTCTCTTTCTTTATATCTATATCTATGTCTATATTTATCTATATACCTATCTATCTATCTATATTTATTTATATCTATCTAAAATGGAACTAGCATTAGTTAATTAAAATTGGCTATGTTTTTCCCAATCATGAAAACATGATCAAGGGAAAACAGGCAGCATACATGTTGGGGCTGCTTCAGGAATACAGCTTAAGGAACTCCTGGTTTCCTGCTTTACAGACATGACTTGTATTCAAAAGATTCTATTTACCTTGCATCCTCTGTGAAATGAAGAATTTAGTTTAGTCTAATTAAGGTTTTACTAACTGTATTTCCCAGTATGACATGTGCACTGAGGTATTCAGAATGATAGCTAATTAACTTGCTATTTTAGTGGATGGTCTCAAATGTCAATCTGAAATAGCTTCTGAAAGTGAAAGTCTGAGCTCAGTAGAATTAAAACAGTAAACATTTGCTGAGGTGTCCTGATAGCTGGAAGATCCTTTGTCAGCAATTAAATGGCTAAGAACATTATACATGTTCATTTGAAAATCACGGATACATATTCCTGAATACTTTCCTGGGCCATAAACAAGCAGAACTTTTCAGAGGACCCCCCACCCCCACCCCTTGCAGAAGACATTGTCCCAGAACCATGTTACAGCATGGGACAGGCTTTTATGGATCCTTGTCACAGGTTGAGTCCTAGTAAACCTCAGGGAACTTCTCAAGAAGTTGCTGCCATTTAGCCATTAAGCTCACCTGGACAGAAAATTTAGAAGGACCGAACTGCAGGTAGGTGTGCATTTAACATATTTACTAGCCTGTGCCAGGTGCACCAGAGAATGGATGAGTATAACAGATAGCTTCCTGCCCTCATGCAACTCACAATCTAGCACGTTTGAATAAAGTAATGGTGATGGTCATACTTTTTGGCTACTTTGTCCCCTGGACTGTGGGTTAGAACTAAGAGTTTGCGAGTTAGTCTAGGGGCTCTGCTACACTTTGAACATTGGGAAGCAGCTAAGTCCATTGGGCCTGAGTCTAAATCAGGAAAACTGATGGCTCACAGGCCATGCTTGGTCTGTACATTTGGAAATATGGGAATTTACCACCAACATCTAGACTGCTGGTTTTTCTTGATTCTCCCAATACTGGGACCTGAATTTCTGCTAAATGATAAATTGTAGCTGAAAAGAGGCTTACCCAATGAGATGGGTCATGTGATTTCTAGTTCACAAAGTCCCCACCACTCCCTATTGCCTTAAATTATTTTGTTCAATCCTGTTACCTGCTTAGCTCCCGTGGACATATGAGTCTGTGAACCTAATCCATATAAATATTACCTTATGTGAGCGGAGGTCTTCAATATTCTAAAAACTTTCTAAGTGGGGAAGAAGCTAGTGTGAGGCCCTTACATGACTGGAGCGGGGAGAGGGGAAAGCACTGCTACTTATGGTAAGCAGGATACCGTGTAAGCAGATTCTCCAGCTGTTATCTCTGTTCCAATGTCAGGGAAAGACCCAGGAATACCTTTGGGCAGACACGCTTTACCTTTGCATCAGTGTGTAAGTGGTCCTCACCTTTCTCATTCTAGACAGGAGGACTAAGTGGGCACCCTGGGCCAATAGCATGGTGTGGTCATGACTCTGAATCTCTACTTTATGGTGAACTGCAATGGACATGGTCTTGGCCTGTGGGGGTCTAATGCTATCGCGCCATGGAAGCGAGGTCCAATGGGGGATAAACTCTCTTCACGAGAACTCTAGGATGGCAAACCTGACATCTACTATGATTCTACCAAATAAAGGATAACAGCTCTTTATAATATTTAAATCAACAAAATAAGATTCAAAGTGGCACAGATATGTATACATGTATATGTATATATATAAAACATACAACCTCCCAAATACTTTAAAAAGTGATTTTGTCACAGTGATTGTAGTTAATAATACTATACTGTATACTTGAAAGTTGCTAGGAGAGTAGACCTTAAAAGTTTCCAACACAAGAAAAATGATTTTGTAACTATGTATAATGATGACTTATTGTGGTGATCATTTCACAATATGTACAAATATGGAATCACTATGTTGTACACATGAAACTAATGTAACGTCAATTATATCTACAAAAAAAGTAATTTTATAATAGTCTTAATTTAAAGGTCTTGTCTACTCTTCACAGTAGTAGAAATTTGTAACTCTTTAGAGTGTAAAATAATATTAGTGGCCCTTCTGGAATAGCTTTGCATAGTTTTATAGGGATTCTCAAAAGAGCAGAAATGGAGAAATGAGAGATTTTGCCATATCTTGAGATAAATGTGGTTGTTTTTGCCTAGAGTTTTCATAAAGGCTCCTTTCAGTTACATCGTAAAAGTTTCACAGTGTTATGGAAGCATATAACTGTGAGCTAGCCGTGGCCCCTTGTCCTTGGAAGCAGAGCGCTGCTTCCCGTACAGACGGGAGGACTCCTGGGTTTTCATCACATCAGCACGTCTCTCCTGCCGTTTTGTGCTTCCAGCAGGGAGCGAGGATGCGCTGTGTCTCTTACCTGGGGCAGCGTTCCTTTCACTAATGTGGGGATGTCGGCCTTGGAGTAACCAATGGCAGCTAGGCCATCGTCAACATCCAGATCGAATAAGAATTTCCGGAGTGCATCGGCCAAAACAGGCCCAGCATCTGCGGCCCTGGCAGTGCGGGTGTCAACTCCTAGAAGACACAAAGCACAGGCTGTAGGCAGGGAGGAGGAGGCTGGCCCTGGGTGTAGTTCAGTCACAAGAGAGATGATATATAACCTACTGCTGGCTCCCTGATGCTGAGGACAAGGACACCACTGTGCCTCCACGTGGAAGCCAGCCCTGTGGTCAGCCCCACAGAAGACAGATGGGCCAGGCCAGTGTGGAGAAGTTGGCTGGGGCAGCTAACCTGGCTCTCACATGCCCGATGGGCTGCTCGCCCCTTGTGGGGTGGGAAGAAGAGTAACAGAGCCAAGACAAGGGACCAAGACAGGAAGAAGACCAAGAAAGAAGGCTGGTGTTTGGATGTGGAAGGAAGAGGGCTAGTAGCAGAAAACTCGGTGTAAGTAACTCTGAAGGCTTGGAATTTGCTGACATCTAGAGGTACACACGGTCATAGTCTTTTCTCACAGCAACATCTTAGGAAAGGAAGGCAAACTCTTTGCAAAAACACCTTGTGAGATATGAATATATAAGTACAAAAACGCCAACATTAACCACTGAAAAGGAAGAAAGTGACCAAAATGAGCTGTGTGTGGCCCAGAGAGGAAGTCTTTCCTGTCTGTAGCCATAACCAAGAACCAAGAATATGAAGATGCTCAGAAAACGATATTTAATATGTAGATAATCACCCTTCTGGTGGAGGGGAGGAAGGGTGCCAAGGCTGGGAGATA
Organism: Macroglossus sobrinus; assembly: GCA_004027375.1. NCBI lineage: Eukaryota > Metazoa > Chordata > Mammalia > Chiroptera > Pteropodidae > Macroglossus > Macroglossus sobrinus. The sequence continues at coordinate 212,170 of PVKZ01001265.1, forward strand.
TGTGAGGGTAGGATATGGACATCATTAGTACACAGAATCATGGGGGTGCAATCTAGAAGGGCCAGGGGGTTCTGCCCTTAGGGTGGCAGTGAAAGCTCCCGGACAAAGGGACCTGATCCGAACCCCTTGGCACTCCTGCCCCCCATGTATCCTGGTTGAATGCCTTCATTGTCAGGAAGTGAAGTACTTTATGAATGGAATGCAGCATTAGTTACTACCCCAAATGCCTCATGCTGCTGTCTAAGCCCACTTTCCCTGTGTTGTTCAAAAGAAGACTGGAATGTACGGTTCACCTCCACACTAAAGCATATTTTAACCTTTCTCTTCTAGGACAGTGAGAACTGTTTTAGTAATCCAGGAAAAGGTATAAATAGGACCAGATACAGGGCTAGTTGAGAGAGCAGCTGGTTGGAAGGTAAACTTTGCCTGACAAAGCCAGTCTATATTACACAGTGGCGCTAAAATATGGAGTGGGTGAAGTGATGACATAGGACGTGAGGTTTATGAGATTTTTATTTTCCTGGGATTACTGCCATAGAACACACCATCAAAACTTATGGGTTTTCTTATGCAGTGTTTTAGTAAAAAAAGAGGGTAGGAAAGAGAATATGTTAGGATACAGCTAAGAAAATCTAAGATTACATAAGAAATCAAAATATTTAGTGGCTAACTACAGAAAATGTTAAACAAATTTTCTACATAAGAAGAAAGAATCGGTGGGTTCTATTGGCCTGGGTTTTGTCTAACAAAGGGAATCCCTTTCTCAGTAATTTCCTTGGTGATCTGGAACCTTAGCTCTAAATTCTTTACGGTTTTACCATTAACCATATATCTAGCCTGCTCCTGCCTATTTGCAGCATTTGCATATTTACAAAGCCATCTGAGATCCAACAGATGGTTGAACAACAGCCCCTTACCCCAAGGTAAAAGGGACACACGATCCTTGGTAAAGTTGGCGTGGCTTCTCAGCTTCTCAGCCCTGGACCTCTTTCACGAGCAGGACAGTGCCTGGAACTGGGGGAGGGCACCAACAAACTAGTCGGAGTGTGGGAGAGAAGCGAGGGATGAAGCGGCACTGCGGAAGGATGTCTGTGGTCATTCCCAGCTTTTTGGAAGTACTCTCTCAGTGGCTGGTGCTAGAAGAGCATAATGAAGTTTTCTTTTTAACCTTTCCCTTCCTACCCTACACAAGTAGGAAAATGAGATATTTAGAAAGTTAATCAAATACTCAGGTTTACTTAAGGGAGTTCTTATCTTAGAAAAATACTAATTTTATTCAACACCAAAGCTATCCTGAAGATAACTTTACTTGTTGTAAGATTCAAAAGCCACTGCTGGAATCTTATTACAGATATTATTTATTCTGCAGAGCATCAAAACAAGTTCTTTCTTGGGGGTCTTTCTACAGTTTCTACTTATTTAGATTCTCTATAATTGAGAATTTACTTTCTGATTTAGATTCATTTTATTTCCTGTTAAACACAGTGAAAGCCATTTATAACACTGATAGTATATAGAGTTTCACTTTCCTCAGAGATGAAAACGGTAAAACATAATTACTCCACACTTAACATAAGAAATATTTAGTTCCATTTCATTGTTAATAGACTATTAGAAACATGAAATTACAGAATTTCAGTACTAATAGACACTTCAGGCAGGTCACGGACATTTGATTAATAAACTACCTCAAAGCAACATTTTTTAGCATTGTCCTTTATGGTTTGTCTTCCAAAGCAACCCTAGAAAATGCTCCACACATGTGGCTCACAGATTTACGAAAATTGGTTCGTACCCAGTATCTCTGCCATCTCCAGATGCCGCTCAGGAAACATCTGTGCCGTGAAAGTGAACACTGCTGGGGAGGTGAGCACAACAGAAAGGCCATGAGGCTGCAGAGAAACAGAACATGGGGACCGATGGGGTGAAGCTGGTCTTTAACCTGCACGTTCTATGTAGTTAATTACTTTACCCAGTACTCCAAGCAAGCAAGAACTGACAAATACATTTATGGCAATTACAAGGAATATAAGATTTAACTGCAGAACTTATTATGATTTTACCACCAGTGGGTGATCCACATTATAATCCTTTGCTTTATATGTCTTCACTAAGCCTGAAATTGGGTAAGACATTCCATGGCTAGAAAAGAAAAAAAGTCTTTATGTTAACATGCAGATATGAGAAATTCAAATTAACAATACAAAGATATTCTTATGGGAGAGCCCTTTGCAGTCTCTTGATGATCCTGTTATTTCACAAAGTTACATATTTTGTTTTCTTTAATATAAGGATATATTATTATGCGTTCAGTATTTGGTGTTATTCATAACAAAATCTCTAAAATGTTCAAATTCAAATGCTCATAGAATCGTAAGATATTAAAATGTATTGATGCAGAAGTTACTCCCCAAACACATTGGTTAACCTTACAATCTTGAAGAAATTGATAATTCACTTTTAAGTTTCTTTAATTAGATTCAGGGCATGGGTTTTCTGTCTTGCTCTGCAATGCTTTGGCAGCATGCTTCTGCATAAGCTGACAAGGAGATAGATGTCCGTGGGAGTTTTATGAGCCAAGATGTGCTGTTAGATTAGATATGCAAGCTGACCTGCCAGTGATCTGCCCCACCAATAACTGACATTTCCTTTTGAATGTTACATGCTAATGAAGTTGAGTCATAAATGATTATTCTAACCTGAAAGTCTTTTAAGAAAAGGCACCATGGTTTTTATTTGTGTGTGGGGGGGTTTCCTTTTTTTTTAATGGAAAAACTCTTCATATCCTCTTGAATTTTTAGTGAACAAATAGGATAGTATTATAGTTTAATAGATGATTCAAAAGAATCACATTGTGAGAAATTACTGTAGTTACAATTTATATATTGAAAATGAAATGTTTTATGATAGTAAAATGGTCTGTAAGTTTACTGATATGGGTTATTGAATGACTTTGTACTTATTCATCAAAAGATTTACATTTCATAGAAAAATAAAATATTTTGGTGGACTATATAATTATCTATTCCTAAAAAAGATCATCTTTCATGAAGTAGATTGGAAGCTATTGGTTCTCTAAGTTGGGTATTTTTGAATGTTTTTTACCTGACTCAGGCTCCAAAGTATTCAGAAAATTATTGCTTAATGTGCATTCATGACCTGACAGGGTACACGTAGCTTTCAAAGGTACGTTTCTGACAATATCCAATATTTTAGTTTGATTTCTTTTAACAGTTGTATATGTTCTTTGTAAAAAATGACAATAATCCATAATCCTATTTTCTCAAGATAACCATTATAGAATATTTCCTTTTAGTCTTCTTATGTATATCTTTAATTTATAATCATACCATGTATTCAGTTTTAAACGTTGCTTGTGTCACTTAAACATTTCGTAAACATTTTGTACACATTTTCTCATATCATTTTATATTTTTCTAAAACATTATTTTTAGTAGCCTTATTTTATTCTTTGACTATTGCATTTTAGTTAACCATTTGAAAACTGTTAGAAATTTAGGTTGTTTCCAAAATTTTTTATTATAAATAACACTTAGGTGAATATCCTTATTAGAAAATTCGATGATTGTATCATCATTATATTTTGGTGCAACATTCCTAGAAATAGCATCAGTGAGTCACAGGGGACAAATATTTTTCAAGCTCTGGAGAGATTTTGCTCACTTGATTTTTAGAATGGTGGTGAAAACCTATGCTCCTCTCAGCAGCAGAATTTGGAGGTGACCCTTTCATTGTATTCTCCCTATAGCAAAGGCCTATTCTTAATTCTCAGTGTTCACTGGTATTCATTTTTAAGGCAACATACAAACAAAATTCTGATCAAACAGATTAATTCTGGGCTACTGACAAAGATTCTGATTTCTCTCTATTTGTGAGAGATTAGGAGAAAAATATGCATTTGAGGTTTTTAAAATCCACAACACATGGTGAGGATGTGGAGAAATCAAAACTCTCGTCCATTGTTGGTGGGAATGTAAAATAGTGCAGCTGCTGTGAAAAACGGTCTGGACATTCCTCACAATTTAAACATAGAGACACTAGCAATTCCCTTCCTAGGAGTGGAATTACACAATTAATAGAAATGAAAACATATGTCCATAGAAAAGCTTGTATACAAACGTTTATAGCAACATTATTCATAATAGCCCAAAAGTGGAAATAACTCAAATGTCCACCAACTGATTAATGGATAAATAAAATGTGGTCTGTTCATACAATGGAATGTCATTTGGCGATAAAAAAGAAGGAAGTACTGATACACGCCTGAGTGAACCATGGAAACACTGTGCTCAGTTAAAGAAGCTGGACACAAAAGACACATCTTATATGATTTTATTTATATGAAATGTCCAGAATAGGCAAATCTATAGAGACAGAAAGTAGACCAGCAGTTGGTGGTATGGGAGGATTGGCGGTGACAACTAAGGAGTACAGAATTTCTTTTTTGGGTGATAAAATGTTTTAAAATTGATTGTTGTAAAAACCATGAATATGCTAAAAACCACTGAATTATACATTTTAGATGAGTGAATTATACATTTAGATGATTATATAGTGTGTGAATTATATCTCAATAAAGCTATGACCAAAAAAAAAAAAAACCCATGACCTAATAAACTACATTTTAATTAAGAAAATATTCCAGGACTCTAAATTAATTTTCTTCTTTTTATAGCATATTTAAATCTTATCATCTGTCTTAAACTATAAACATGTTAAAAAATTTCAAACCAATAGATGAAGAAATAAAATCTCAAATTCACTCACCACAGATGAACACCAGCATTTCCAAAGCCAATGCCAGCAAAAGTACTTGCCAAGTGCATGTTGGACCGTGCTTCAAGATCATCAGGATTTCTGACAGCCCTGTGGGTGACATAAATACCTAACAATAACATATCAACATTGGCATAGCCGACCAAATAAAGAGCTGCCTTAGGGAAAGATCTGGAAAATAAGAAATGCTACTCAGTAGGAAGAAAAATTAGGCAAGTTGTTCAAACGACATCTTGTCTTCTAAAGGAAAACTGAAGATAAACATATTTCCTCATCAATGGTTTCAGCAGAGGCATAATAAATACGCTATCAGGTTGTTTATTATGATAAAAGTGCCCAGGGAAGCAAAGCACTGACCCTTGAATTGTGAGAGCTGCCGAGCAAAGTGCCCTGAGACTCATTCTTCTTCTTCATTTGTCAATGACCTTGAATGCAGCTGTGAATGGACTTAGAGTAAACACATAATCAGAACGCACGGGGACCAGACTGGTTCACTGAAGTGAGTCCCTGTCGCCTGAGGCTACCAGCTGTCTTTCTTTCTGTGACACTGCCCTAAATTGGACCCACTGGAGGATTCTTTTGTTATCCATGCAAACTGCACATTACTTTATATTTATTATTGTGAAAGTGGGTGTTATTATAGGACAAGTCTTTGCTTGTTCTATATGTCCCCAGTGCCATTTTGGAAAAACAAATTCTCAAAGGCCCCTTGCAAATGCAGTGTGGCATTCCTGCACACACTGCTCTGAACCCCTGCCCTCGTGAACCGCGGCTCACTTGCTTTTTCAGGATTTTGCCCAGAGTAAGTGTTCCTGTTATGAAATGGGTGCCATGGCCTTTCCCCACTTTCCTCTGCAATGTTTGTGTCTCCTTTCCAAAACTTTCCAAACATATCTCCTGAATAATAAGATGAAACAGTAGGTGACAGAGCTTCAGCCTTTCCTCTGTCCATTTTAACCTCTCACCTCCCACTTATGCTCTGCCAAGCTTGCTGTTCCTGTCAAACATGCTGGCTGACTGTTATCTGTATCTGCTTCTACCCAGTCCAATGTTGCTGTGCTCCCTGATGGTCCCTTCCCCCTGCTCCACTACAAAAGTGACCCCTCCAGTGCAGCTTCCAGGTCAAGGCCAGAGGAGGCACCGTGCTCACATCTAGGCTCACTTGTGCCATGTTCTTTCCCTCCCTTGTGGATAAGTACAGAAGTGAGTCTGACTTTGCGTGTCTTCATGTCTCAGAAATCAGCATTCATCCCTAAGTATATCTTTGCTCTCTCAGGAGCCTATTACTGCTATGTCTTTCATAAATCTTTCATAACCTTTTAGGAAGCCTTTATATCTCTTGGGATAGGCAATTCCACTCATTTAATTCTAAGTTTAGCTCATGTGAGTGTGCTCCCTGGGTGCACCTTTGCACAGGGCCTGGATGGGCGCAGCCAGCATCCACTTCTGTAGTTTTCTTGTCTGCCCTTGGTAGCCAAATCTTAAAGGACTTCTCCCCTGCCCCTAGCTTTGGTTTTGGGGTTTTGATGATTAAACTTTCTACCTGTATCTTTCATAAATTAGGGACCCCTATTTTGTCCCCTCACAGCCATTACCTCTTCAGATTGAAGGCTCCATCTTCCCTCTGTCCTCATGTGGTTCCCTCCCCATCCCTTCCTCCCTTCTGGAAACCTGCTGGTGCTTCTCTGTGTCCGTTTGACTGACCTTTTGGTGAAGAGACTTGCTCAGGACATCTCAGGATCTTGCATACCACAGTTTATGTGAGGGTGGAATGTGGTTTTCCCCTTCCATTTCTGTCCCCTCTAGGTGACATACCTCTTCAGATACTTAGCGACGATCCGCAGTGCGTGGACTGCCCAAATGTCGCTGACTGGGTTGCTGCCCTGGTAGGCTGGCCGAAAGATGGGATTTGAAGGGCAGGGGCTCCTCATGTGGTAGGGAAGGGCAGAGTAAGACTCCAGGGCATGGCTAGCAAGAAATATTTAAAATACACATATGGAAATTATCTCTTCCTCCTTCCCTCTATTCAGATTACAAACTCTCTTAAAAATGCACTCACTCCATTGCAGATATGCTATGTAGCACTGATAACACACTGCATTCCACTAGTCAGCCTCTTGCCGACAATTGTCATTGCTTGTTACAGAAATTAACGCAGTTGTGTATACATCGAGAGCACCACAGTGTTTCTGCCCCGTATGTGAAGATTACATATAGCCCTTTTCTAGTGCAAATAAAGCTTTATGATGCTGAATTTTTAAACATTTAAGTCATGGATAAAAGAACTGAATCTAAAAAATGATTTGTTTTCTAAATTATATTTATCATTTTATATTGTGCATTGATCAAACAATGTGTTAGCAGGGAGGGTATCATTACACTAGCCTCCTATTGGGAGCACGGTGAGGAGGTGAGAACACCAACCCTGAGGTCAGCTGCTCACGTGTAAACTATGGCACTGGACCTTCCTGCTGTGGGCCTGTGGGGAGGCACTACCCTCCCTATGATTCTAAGATAGGAATAAATAATAGTACATCTTCATGACACTACTATGAAAATTGGGTGGACACATGTACTTAGTACATTGAATCAGCACATTATAAAACTTACCATTCACCATTATTTTAAATCTTGGCCTGAAAAAAAATCTGGTTCATGTTTTGTTTTGTTTTGTTTTGTTTTTTAGTGCCCTAAATTCAAAGTTGGCTATTTCAAGACCCAAGCTTCAGAGTTTCTTCTACCTGTTGGCTTGCCACCAATTCCAGTAATCAACTGCTGAAGATAAGAATAACCTTCTAGATTAATGATGCATTGGGAACACAATATAACATGAACTATTTTTTTTTTTTTGCACGAATTATAGTTTCAGTCTTAGAGTGGAGAATTTACTCTCTTCTACATTTGAGAAGCAGGTACTATCTTTTAAACAAAGCATTATAATTTTTTTCTTTTTAATTAGCGGTAGACAGAATCTATGGCTTTATGGTTCTATAAAGAGAATCTGTGGGTAATGCAAGAATGAGGTGTCCACATGGGGAGGACAGGGTAGCAATGAGGCTACTGAGGTACAGAGTCGAACCTCTGCCTTACACGCATCGTGATTCCAGGCCCCAAAGCAGCTCTGTCTCTTGGGCACAGACTCATCGAGCGGAGATCACAGAAACTATGTGATAAACCTGGAAGTCAGATTCCTGATTTACAACGAGAAACATATCTGCTGAGGGGAAAAGACACTTGAGTCTTCTATCTGGCACCTTTTCTTCCTATTGGCAAGTCCCAGGGTGCTAATTTATGATCAGAAGGCCCATGGCGGCCTAACAAGGGAAAATGCCTCTAAGGCGACATACACGGTGTGTCCCTCTTCAGAACAGACTGCTGGATCTCAAGGGCAGACCCCTTAGGCCAGGTGTCCTCTCCCTTGGACAACACCTAGAAGGGCAACTACCGCCATTCTTTCTTCTGAGCCCGCTCTCCACGACTGACAGCCAAGTCTTTGGATCTGTGACTCAGTCACTTACAGGTGAATTATTAAGATGCAGCTTCTACTTAGGGAGGGTAATCTCATCCCCCCACTTCCAAGCTATCAGGGGAGAACTCTTCTAAGGACTAACAACACTGACCAGGATGGAGCTGGACACAGTCTTCTCCAGTTTCTTGGCAGGCAGTGTAATGCAGTGAGTAAACAGACCATGAACTTTGGTAGAACTGAATGTGGATCCTAACTCTGCCACCTCCTGCTTGTGTGAGATTCATTTAACAGGTCTTAACTGAGTATCTGTGATGTGGCAGTTGCAGTGCTAAGGGGCAGGGATAGACGGTCCTGACCTCACCAAACTCACAGCACACTGAGCGACACAGGCATGTGAAGAGAGGGGTGTCTTGAAGCCATGTACAGGCCCCCCAGCAAGACAGAGCAAAGAACAGAGTGGTCAGTTCTACTGGAGGAGAGGAAGGGAGAGGGCTAGCAAATGCTCAGTCAGGGAGAGATACTCCAGTGAGACTGAAAGATAAGTTATCCGAGCAGATAAAGAACGGAGCATTGGGGACATTCCAGGGCCAAGGAATGTGGCCTCCGGACAGCAGGCATGGAAAGCCATCAAAAGACTTAGAAGGTAGATGGGTGTGGGGTGTGTGTGTGTGTGTGTGTGTGCCCATTCACACGTGCTTGTGTGTCTAAGTACTGGTCATATTGCATACCGAAGGCTTGGTGAGGCCAGTGTGGAGAGTACGGGATGGATGCTGGGAGATGAGTTAGGAGACAACCACAGCTGTCAGGGCAAGACCTGGGGCAGGCCTGAATCAAGGCGGGAGCATTGAGGCCTGAGGTGGGAGCAAACATGAGACAGAGTGAGCAAGGCCAGAGAGGGGATCTGCTGGCTGCTGTGGGCATCAGAGTTCTGCTGCTCACTAAGTGAAGGGACTCAGGAGGAGGAGCTGTGGAGAGTGTGTGTGAGGCGCCCTGGGACCTCTGTGAAGCTGCTGGGACAATGTTCCAGAGCTCAGGAGCAAGATCTGCGGTAGAAACACTGAAGCCGAGGGAGCATGCTTATGACTCTGGGCACGTTACTCAACATCTCAAAGTGACTTCTCTTTTATGCCTGGCACAGAGCCGTGGTGAAGTGAGGGTGTGTGCAAAGTGTTGACAGGGCGAGCATGGTCTGGTTCAGGGACCGTCAGCTCCCGCCCGCATTGTGGTGGCCCTGGGTGTTCCCAGGTTAAGGTGGCCCACAGAGGCATGCCAGCTCCGACGACTCCTTTTGCCACATCCCTGGGGCCGTCCATCCTGAACAGCAGGTTTGTGGCTCACCCAGGGCTTCACCTACTCACCCATCTTTATGGCCTTAATATTATTTTATCTAGGAAAGGGGATGATCATAGCCCGAGTGGGGGTCGCCATGGAGGACTAATTGAAAAATGCGTAGCAAGGACTTTCAGCCAGAAAAGAGCGTCTGCAGCCCCAGCTACTGAAAAGGCCGTCGTGGGTGGCACCCGTACCTACCAAAGCACGTCGAAGCCGCTGTTGGCGACCACTCGGCCGGGCATGTGCAGCGTGTGCCGTGGGTCCACCAGCCCCAGCGTGGGCTTCAGGGCTCGTGAAGAGATGCCTGTGACAGGGGTGGTCAGGAGAGGCTGTAGGTAGGGACTCCATTGAAAAGCATTAAATAACTTTAGGATAGCGAGTTATCCTAAACAATAAAAAAAATGTGAGATAAGGTTCCTTCTCATGTCGGGAAGTAGCAAGGAGATGTGGAATCAGAACCCCGGGTTTTTGCATGGAGCTGAAGCTCCTTTTGGTTCGCAGGAGCCGAGGGTGAGTAACTCTTCCCAGCCCTGGCAGCAGTATTTACACCACAGAAACTGGCAAACACTACAAAACAGGGCTTATTCACGTAATAAATTCCAGACTGCTGGTTTCCTAGCACACCACTGGGTTGGGTCCTTGCTCTGCCACTTACTGTGTGTCTTTGGGCAAATCAGTTAGCCTCTCTGAGTTCTCAAGATCAAACTATAATGTTACAGAGTCTCTATCCCTCACAGAGCTGTTTTAAAGATCACATGAGATATCATTATGGAAATGTCTTAAAGAATGGTGAGGTAGAATTTAAGTATTGGTAACTATTATTATCTTAACTATGTAAAAGGACAATGTAATTTAATTTTAAAAGAGACGTTACTATAAATGTGTGGTCGAATGTCAATTTATTCCGCTACAGAGGCCTGGAAGAAGGATGCTGAGCCAGGTTCAGGGAGAGGACCATTTCGCCCACCTTAGCTGAGAGTCAGAGAAGGTAGGATAAAAATGACAAAGAAGGTGGAAAGCAGAGCATGGTACTTGGGATGGGGCTGGAAGGACTGGCTGGGAAGGAGCAGGTGGGAAATGACTGGAGTTACTCGGGATGGGGCTATTTTGTATCTTGATTGGGGTGGTGGTTACATGGGTGTCTATATTTGTCAAAATCCACCAAACCAGACTCTTAAATGCATTTTATTATATAATGTTATACCTGAATGAAACAGACTTAAAATATATATATATATAAAAATATGTCCAAGGAAGGAAATAACCATTTATCATTGACGTACAGTCATTAATCTGGGCAGGAAAATGGCCAATCAAGATTCTGGGATTTCAATACATTTTTTAGGTGATTCTCAAAAAGAAGTTTATTAGATTGTTTTAACTGTTTCATATTTTTATATGTACTTGGAAAAAGCAATAAAATGTTTATATGTATATCCCCTTCCCTTAACTCCATAACTCCTTGATTGTTAAATATTAGGACTAAAGGAAAGGAGGTGTGAGTAAAAGGTAAGAAAATTAAAAAAAAAGTTAATAGGCAAAGTTCTTACCAATTTTTACTTTCAAGTGTTCATAGTCAAAAATGGCAACTCCAGTAGTTTCACTCCCAGTTCCTGAAGTAGTTGGGACTTGAACAAAATAATATTAATTTTAATAATTAATAAAGGTCAGTGGAGATAATTAGCCTTAGGAAATGAGAAGCAAGGTTAGAGAGGGAAGCTTTGCTGCCCCCTTTGCTTGTCTGATGTCTGTATCTCTATCAACGTGCATGTAAGCTCCACGTGCATGCCTGTATCTGCATTAATATGCATACACAACAGTATGATGTCTGTGTTGGCACTGACGTGCATGTTTAACATGGAGGGTGACCATGTCTGCACTGAATGCATGTATGTGTAACATGCTTATGCATTTTGATGTGTATGTGTGATAGCTATACCTGTGTTAACGTGTGTGTATAATGTCCGCATCTGTCTAACATACATGCAGTTTTAACGTGTATGCGTGATGTCTGTTTCCGTGTCAACAGTGAAGAACGCTGAGAACCTCGGGCTCCTCCAGCGCCAGAGCTCAGGCAGCTGCTGTTGAGTATTCAAACAGAGGCTGCTCAGCATCTCCAGGAAGAAAACTCATATTTGCCTCTCTAAAAGATGTCTTTATTCCTTCTTGGCAGCAAGCATAGTAATGCTTTGCCTTTGCTGGGCTCATGGTTTCGTAGCTCTGTCAAGTTTCTAAACTTTACTGATCACCCCTCCGTGTGATGCTAACACAGTTTCACCAGAGGATTCCATTTGCCAGACATCAATTATGCTGCTCCCTGCTGACTGCTCATTCACATCAAAGCAGTTCATCTGCTATCAACTCACTCCTGTACCTTCACAAGGCCCATTCACAATGGGGGCAGAAGACAGGGGGAAGAGAGAGGACAAGACTTTAAACTGATATTTTCCAGGTACTAGTTAGTGTATTCTAACCATAAACTTTAAATAGTAATAAGCTAACAGCCATAAAATGAGAGGGAAGAAAAGACAGAAAGATCTCAATGTCTGTGTGAAACAGACAAGCTATTCTGATCTGGATTTGCATGTCTGTGCCCTGGGCAGCCAAAGAGCAGATGTCGCCCACAGCAATGTGGCCATGCTGGCCACATGTCCCAGGGCAGACACAAAGCCTCAGGTCAGCTGAAGAGCCATTATGTGGGAGAAAGGGTTGAATCAACACCAGAACAATAATAGCGAATGCTCCCTTTAAACTCCACTGTGGCTGGCTAAATGGGACAAAACAGAGAGGGTTTAGAGGACTAACCTGTGACAGAGGGATCTAATAAAAAGCAAATGATGACCTTCTCCCTTCCCTCACATAGTGACTTCTTAGCTTTAATCTGCAGACTTTCCGACCACTAACCCAAATTGTCTCTATCTGTGCAATAATGAAGATCAGAAGTTAAATATAAATAAATTGCTACCCTTTGGGTCTCTCAACAGAGTACTACATTGACATGAAGAAATCAGAAAACTTTGAAAACACATGTCCTAAAAATCCTGGCTTGCATCTTTCTTAAGGCCTTTTGACAATTGCAAAATAAAACAAACGAACAAGCAAATAAACAGTGTTTACCTGCAATCAGAGGCTTAAGAGGCACAGACACGGGCTTTCCCTTCCCAATGGGGGCACTGACATAATCTAGGAAATCAGAGTTAGGGCTGGACGCATACAGGTTAGCAGCTTTACAGGTGTCCATGGTGGAGCCACCACCTACAGCAACATATGCATCAAAAGCTCCCTTTCTGGCAAACTCAATAGCTTCCATGAAGCTTGGAGAAGGGAAAATAAAAACAATTATGTCATATTTTTCAGAAGTGAATTGCCATGACATTAAGAGAGGCCTGGGACAAGTTTTAAGCCAACAGCGATACATGTTAGCTTCCATGTAAAGTAAACAATAATAAATAAAAATACCTTCTATCAGTTGGTTCTACTCTCACATTATCATAAACCTTGAAGTTGATACCATTCATCACTAGAGAATCCATAACTATTTGTACAGGAGGGAGCTGGGAAAGGTTCTTGTCTGTCATCAAACAAACATTTTTAGCACCCATGTTCTGTAGGTCCTACAATAACAAAAATAATTTATAAGTTAAGTTCAATGGCACTAGAAATGTAATAAACACTTCTGGCAACCTTAACATTGAACATTTTTAAAAGCTAAGAACTCAACTGTTGTCAAATTTTACTTTTTAAAAAGATATATAACCTCTATAGTAGCCTCTAGACATCTTAAATACTTGCCATTCCCACTTCCTTTGTAACCCCTGCTCCGTATCTAATATTTGAAACAGCCATCTGAAAAACAAAAAAGATTTATGTAATGGGTGTATTAGAGATTTGGCCATTTCATTTCTAAAAGCCTGAAATAGTTATTCCTTGTCTCGATAATAAAGTATATATTCTGCAGCACAACCTCCCAGGTAACCCCTGTCAGGCCTCAGACTCATCATACTTCCTTAAGCAAATCATGCCTCATGTCACATTGGAATTACGTACCTTTTCCCACACACTTCATAAACTCTCAGTAGTTCCCTCTTAGCTTGAAATGCCTGCATTCCCTTAGCTGCCTCCACGGCTAAGTAACCTCTCAAATTTCATCTTATTTTCCAATTTAAATGTTGCTGACTCCTTTTGTATTTTTCACTCCTTCATTCACTCAGCTAACCATTCATCATCCAACCATTCATCTATCCAACTATCCTGGCATGCATGTATCCATCCATCCATCCTCCCATCTACCCAATGCTACTGAGTGCCTGCTATGTTCCAGGCACTGTGTTAGGCTCTAGTTACACAGTTACAAACAAGGGAAACATGGCCGCATAAAGTTTATAGAAGAGATAAGAGATTTTATATTGATGGGTGATGAGTCACTTTTGGCCCAAAGACATGTTTTGTTTGATCCATGTTATGTTTAAATGTCTTATGTTCGAATTGGCTAACAACTCTTAAAAACCAAGATTAAAAAAATTCCAGTGTGACTGTCTGCTCCCTTGGATAACTGGGCAACACGGGGCCTGCCCTCCTGTGGGGCAGCAGTCACTCAGGGCTAAGTGGAGGCTGCACCCTTCAGATAGGCCTATGCTCAGTAAACTCAGCACCATCCTCACCCAGCCTGCTCATGTATGGTTTACTATCAGGCCCCTGCTGGTATTTAACTTATCACTCCTGAACTAGGAGGAGACAGTATTTAAACAAATAATTATGTAATTACAGAATTAATTGTTCCTATATTCTTGTGCCAAAAGATTACTTGGACATCTTTTGGGATTGTTATAATTTCAAAACTAAAGAAGACTTAACATACAACATGTACAATAAGTTGGAAAGTTTGTAGAACCAGGAACCTGTCCTATTTTAATGGCTAAACAGAAGACAGTATTCTAAATATTACTCATGTTATCAGAAAACTTATATTCCATTATCCTAACAAGGTGCTTGGCTAAATAGTCCCTGATCATATCATAAAATTAGAGAACATCAACTAATTATAGATTTCAAATGAAATAATAATGTATTAGCAAAATATCCTAGTTGTATTTTTTTCAGGTCATTTATAAAAGAATAGTGGATTGATTACATTTACCTCAAAGGCATAATCTGTTGTTTTCCCAGAAGGTGAAAATCCAGGGGCTAGAAATGTAAAATTTAGCATCAGAGTAGGCCTCAAAAACAAGGCGAAATATTGTTATTTGACAGTAAATTGGTATCCCAGCAGGAACATAAGCATCTCTCTCGAAGCCTTACCTAAAATATATTTTTCATGTTTCATTGTTGCATATTAAAATTAAATCTGCATTTTAAGACTATATAATGCTAAGCTGATGCTGACTGTGTGAAAATAAAGTATCTACTCCACTGAAATTAAAAAATACTTTTGAAAACATAATGTATAAAAATCTTTTAGGAAAAAATCCTCTAGACTCCAGAGTTATTTTAGAGAACAACTATCAGTAAATTCATTAGAGTTTTGCTTATACTTCTTATTGCCACTGTGATTGTTTGTTTACCATTTTTTTCCCCATGGAGGTTACTTAACATAGTAAGATATTTCTATTTTTCAAACTTATACATATAAAAAAAGTTTAATTTTCTTAATAAAATTTACTAAAAAATATAAACTAATATTTCTTTGCAAAGCACCTGGTTTTAGTTGTGGCAAAAAATGATTTTTCTGTGATAGTGGAACAAGAGGGCCCCACTAAATGGATTTTATTTTCATTTTTATCTACTTTTTAAAAATCAGTTCTGGTTAGTCATAAGATTAAATAAAATGTCTACAAAACAATTTTCACTACTTTTTCTGTTTTAAAGAAAAAGAGACCATAACTAGATGACAATCTACCTTCAGTTACCTTAGGGCCAGGGTATCCTTAACGAAAATTCAAATTTCTTTGATCCTTATTGGCTTTAAAGAAATAATCTATTATTCCTGTGATTAAAGTTTGGGAAAAGACATAAATTGGTTCCTATTAAACATCAAGGTTATCTTTCCCTAAATTATTAATTTTATTCTGCCAAATGGCCGTTAATGAATGACAAGTCCCTTGGCTTGTCCTCAAGTGTGTCACTCCAGCGGCAGGCAGGCAAAACCCTCAGGCAGTTTATCAGTTTCACTCCCTAACAGGCCTCTTTGTGGGGTTTTGCTTAGGACCGGGATGGGCAGGCCCCCTCCTTTCTATCCCTCTCGCTGTGCTGTTTAGATTTGACCTTTCCTTCTAAGAGGTGAAATCAGTGTTTGTGTCAGTGATGCATGTGATATTCCGGGGACATGTTGAAGCTTCAATGAGCTTCCTGCAGCTCTGTGGACAATGGAACTGGTAAGGATTAAGATGTCTGTGGACTCTGAAAACTTTTGTCATTATTTTTAATTATTAAAAAATAGAATGTTATTTAAAAATAAAATACAAATAAGTTTTTTTCCCCCTTCTAGGAACCACCTTATTCTCTAGCCTCTTTCTTTTTTGAGATGTATTCGAAACTTCCAAAGATTTCATCTTGATTAATTCTGTTTGATGAATTCAGACAATCTGAAAACCCTATCCACACCACCACATTCAGCTTTGGCACATCATTCTATCTAAAACAGAAAAACACTACAAATAGTACTGAATAGATATTTGAGCCAAATATATAATGAGTAGCATACATTCAGCTAACATCAGATAACTGGAACTACACATAACCAATTTCAAATGAGAAGACAACCATTTTTATCAACCTTCTCACATCCCTTCATTTTCTTGCTTTACCCTTTGCCCAAGTGTATCATAAGTGCCAACCGTGGAAAAAACTCTGTGGCCAACATAAAAACATAAACTGTATTGTTACCTTGTGAATAAGTATGAGAATGAGTTGGGCACTGGCATCTAGGGAAAAGAAAAAGAAAAGAAAAAAAATATAAAGTGAAACTAGAAAAACAAAAGCTAAGAAGCCTGAACATAACTCACTTTGCAGTCTAGTCTTAAGATGCTATCAAATAATTAATAGCTATTGGCAAACACTGTACATAGAAAAAACAGAAATTTCCCTGGACAAAAAGTTTATTCAGTCTTTCCAGTGCTATAGGATCATTCTTTCATGAATTATTGAAGCAGTATTTAATAAACGCCTATGGAGAGCTGGGATGAGCACTCTGGGAATATAAGTCCAAGATGGGGTCCCTGGACTTGATAAAATCCAGGGTGTAAAAAAGATGGGGCCCCTCGGTATTAGTAAAGGCCCAGCTCTTATTAGGTCAGGAGCTTTGACCAAACTCACCCATAGGTAAATATTCATGCACCTCATCTCCCCCCGCCTACCACCCCTAGGATGTTTTATTGTATTTTCCCATTGTCTTCAGGTGTTTAACTTCAAACTTCAAAAAGGCTTGGCCTATTCTTCTAAGAAGCCCCTCCTGGGCCTGCTGGCCTTCCTGGATATCACCTTCAGCCTGCATCCATTCTCAGTCAAGCTTCAAGGACCGGCCACCACTGCCCAGGCTCCGGTGCTCATTCCTTCCCTGGCTAGATTGCGCTCAGACCTGTCTCTTTCTTCTCACCAAAGCCCTTACCTCTTCTCAGCTCTCAGTCTGCTTCTCTGCTCTTGCTTTCAGTGTCCCTTCCCTGTCCTGGTCACTTCTCGGTTCTTAGACAGTCCCTTCACTGGCTTCCACTGTCCTGCTTGCTGTTTGAGCGTTGCGAGAAGGTTTTGTGTTTCTATTTATTGCCCAGAGGACCTTGTCATAGTGGTGTTCCCACAGATATCTGAGTGTATAACCTTCCTTTCCCCATTCAAATTTGGAATGGAAACATCTAACATCTGAGCGGGGAAGATGGGGAAGGAAGAAGAAGGGATGAACTCAGTGGTGGTCATGATCACTAAAACTGAGACTTGGGAAGTCAAAACCACGTGGTGGTGAGCACCACCATGAATCAAGGCTGCCACCTCGTGGGCACTGCTGAGAACGCCAAGTGCCAAGGGTTTCCCAGCTGGTGTGATCCAGCTGCAGGCTCCCGCGGGAGAAATGGAAGCAGGCAAAGCCAAGGTGTTCTCCTTCACAGGTGGGTTTTACATCCTCCAAGGACAAGAAAAGGGAGGCAAAGGGAAGAAAAAAAAATCAAACTCAAAGCTTTCCAATGTCCAGGACCTTGAGGGCACAAGCTTCTTTTCACCTCCACCCTTTTCTTTTTATTTCCCATTTTTCAGGCTTGGAGGCTACCCCAGTTCATCATTTCTATTCCTTTCTATTTGTGCTTTGAATCTCATCCCCTCTTGCAGTCTTAAGACCTCCATCTGTCCTGTATTTCCTAGTCTTCCCTTTCACTCGATCCTTGTCATATCAGATTTAAGAGTTTCATGCTTAAAACGTCCAACCTCTTGCCCTCCTCCACCCCCTTCCCTGCTTGCTCTCTCTCTGGCTCTCCCCTCCTCCCCTACACCCACCGGCCTCATTTCTTTATCTCCCGCACATTCCTTGGCCCCCTGAAATCTGGCTGCTGTCTCCACAAGTCTCAGCTTTCCTGCTGTATCCTTACTTCTCAGAAACTTCCTAGCACCTGCTCTCACAGCAGCCAACACTGTGGGCCACCCTCCTTGGGTGGCTGAAACATTCTTTTTGGCTTCCAGACCCCTGCTCATTGGGTTTCTAATTATTCTTCTTCTGGCTTCTTTTCCACTCTGCCCATTTCTTAAATGTTGGCTTCTATTGTGGGCTCATCTCTCATCCTTTATAGCCAAACACGCATCGAGGCCCCAAATATTTCTCTACCCAAATCCATCCACTTCTCTGGGGCCTTCTGCCACTCTCTGGTTCTGCTGTCCTCTCTCATCTGGATTACTAGAGTTCCTAACAGGTTTCTCTTAGCTCCACCTTTGCCACACTGTGGTCAGGGGCATATTTCCAATGATGTCCCCTCTTGTTTAAAAGTACTTTGGTGGCTCCTTGTGGCTCTTAAGATGAAGTTCAGATCTGACTCTGCCTCATCGGCCCCACTAACCTCTCCAGCCCGGCCCCTCATTCCCTCCATTTCTGGGGTTGAGCTCTTGAAAAATTAACTTGGTTCTTGTATTTTTGTCAATCACACACTCTTTCTCTTGCCTCCAGAATTTTGTCCTTGTTATCTCCTCTGCCTGGAACAGACTTCTGGGTAACTAGGTGCTTTCTCATGTCAAGTCTGCTGTCACTTCCCTAAGGCCAGGGCCCTGGGCTGACACACTCTTTCTGTGGCCCACAGGACCTGTGACTCTCTCCCCATTAAAACTTGTTAGATTGTGTTGCTGGTGCCCCCTTCCTGTTTCCATCTTCCTGGAGACTGCAAATTTATTGGTAACGAGGCAAGAGACACCCTATCACAACTTTATCTGCAATGCTAGCATGGTGCCAGGCACAAAGTAAGCCCAGCTGACCAGCTGACCAGATCACTGGTGCCCTTCACCTTGCTAATATATCACTCAGTTCTCAGTTCTGTCCTCATCTTACCTGAGCTGTCAGCAGGTTCACTCCTGTTCACGCTCTCCTCCCTGGAAATACTTTCTTCCCTTGGCTTCCAAGACAGCACTCTCTGGTTTTCTTTCTACTGCACTGGCTGCACCTGATCTAGTTCCTTTTGCTCTTGAGTCTGAATGCTAGGTCCTAGGGTTTAGCCTATGGGCGTATCACTCCCCTTTTCACACTCACTCCCTGAGTGGTCTCACTTGTTCTCATGGCCTTGAATACCTTCCTTCTATGATGATGACTTTTGCATTTATCTTCCTGGTTTAGACCTCATACCTAAACTCCAGATTCAACTGCCTGCTAGCATCTCCACTTGAATGTCTGTTAGGCATCTCACAGTTTTCTTGTAAGACTCAGCTCCTAGTCTTCCCCCAAAGCCTCCTTCCCACCCCAGTTTAATGAAAATTTCATCCTTCCAGTTGTTCAGGCCAAAAAACCTTGGGGTCATCCTTGACTACCCCTACCTAGCCCCCAATGTCTATGACCTCAACTCCCCCTTGCTCACCCTGCTCTAGTCACCATGTTCTGAAACCAAGTCAGGTGTGCCCCACCTGTAGGTACTCTTCCAGAGAGCCACATCATTTGCTCCCTTCCTACACTGATCTTTCCACAGCAGTTACCTTCTCAGTGAGTGTGGCTGGCTAAGCCCCTGAAGATATTCCGGTCCTATTCTCTGTAACCTGTGAATGTTACTTGACAAAGAGGGGCTCTGCAGGTGTGATTGAATTAAGGATTTTGAGATGGAGAGATTAACCTGGATTATTGGAGGTGGGGGCTCATGTAATCACAAGCATCCTTATAAGAGGGAACTGGAGGGAGATTTGACACAGAAGGCGGCAATGGACCACCGAAGTAAGATGCTACAATGCTGGCTGTGAAGATGGAGGAAGGGGCCACAGTCAAGGAATGCAAGTAGTAAAGCTCTAGGAACTGGAAAGGGTGAGGTGATAGATTCTCCCCTAGCGCCTCTCAGAGAGTGTGGCGCTGCTTACGCCTTCATTTGGGTCCCTTGGCAGCTGGAGTCCTTGCCCCTGTCCTAAGGTGGCCACTTCGCCTCCTCCCCAGCAGACTTTCCCCAGTTGAAATGTGGGCAAATGAAGCCATTTCCAAATTTTCCAAGATTTTTATTTAAAATCTCTCACGTTTAAATGCTTACTCTATTAAAAAAAAAAATGAACATGTGCAGAACAAAGAAAGCACTGTTTTCCCCCTCCTGCTATGACAAAGCTGCTCCCCTGGACTTCTCAGAGCTTTTCTCCTATGTTTACAGTTTACCAAGGCCTTTGCTTCCACACTCATGGTTTAACTGTCCACTACACACGTGGATGAGTTCTCAACTCGCTCCTGAGCTCCAGAACAACACATTCAGTTCCCCGCTGGTTGTCTTCATCTGTACATACGGGAAGCATGATCTACTCAAAATGCCTAAGACTGCAGTTGTCATATTCCTCCTGAAGCTAAACCTCCTATAGTCCCAGTCTGGGTAAATGGCCCAACTATTTCCCTGATGACCCAGCCAGAAACCTCAACTTCTTCTGTCTCACTGATCAGATCCCAAACTCTGCTGATTCTAACCAACTCCTCAGTATTTCTCAAATCTACCCTTGTAGCAGCTGCCTCTCCTTGGTGCCGGAAGCCATCCCCTTTTAGCTGAAACATTACAATTACCTCTAGTCTTTCTTCTCCACTCTGTACTGCCACGGGAAACTAATGTAATTCTAATTGTGCCAGTCCTTTTTCATACAACCGTTCCAAAAAACATGCTCTACATGACACAGATTCCAAGGGATATGGTGTTGCTTCTAAGAAGAGTTCTATGATGATCGGTTTAGAATAAAGAGTTTAAATACAGCTAACCTCCTCTCTGCACCCCCCATAGGACTTTGGAGAGCCCTGTGTATGCCAATGCATATCCTGACTCTCCAAGAGGGCTATGAAGCAGAGAGCAGTTTCCCGAATCTATTTAGCCATGGAATTCTTTTGTCATGGGTATTTCAAAGTATTAGTGTTTCACAGTGAGAGCTATTGCTTCCATATCTTTCCATGATCCATAGGACACAATTCAAATTCCTTAGCATAGAACTGGGAAGAAAGACTGAATAGCCAGAATATCTGGGTTCAAATTATGACTGTGCCATTTGCTTAGCTGTGTAACACTGGACAAATTCTTTTTCTCCATGCCTTTCTTTCTTTATCTGTAATATGAGGATACAATACCAGTATTGCATAGGATTGTTGTAAGGATTAATTACTATTAACAGTACATGTAAAGTGTGTAGGACAGTGCTAGGCACCTAGTAAATGCTCAGTAAGTTCTATTTTCTCAGTGATGGTCTTTCACCATCTGTCTTCTCCACCTTCACCTCCTCTTAGGAAGGAAGGTCCAGACTTTAACTACTTTTAACTCTGGAACTCCCATCTCTTGCATCTGGCGCTGCTCTTCCTTTGCCTGAAATTCCTCTTTAGATCCCGCCCCACCACCAACACTTCCCCTTTATATCCACTGCTTGCTTGAATAGGTCCACATCTTCCCAGGTCCACCAGTGCACTTGCAAGGCCAACAAGTACTTTACCAGGCGGCTGCTGTGTAACCCGCATTTCTGGAAGGGGAGTCAGACATGCATAACGTTTAACATCCTGGCTCCCTGTGTATGCCAGGGAATGAAGCTCCTGGTGCTTTCCTACGTCCATCATTCTCCTCTATACCCTCTATCAGCTGCATTCTCCATAGGCCCGTTTTACAAACCCTGTCCCCCCATCTGACATCCTGTGAGACTTTAAACTGCTCCGGACTATTTCATCTTTGTACCCTTGCACCTAGAACAGCTTTTGGTACAGAACACGCACCCAATACTAATGTGTTGATTGCGTACATAAATTTGCCTTGGTCACTGTGCCAAACCCTCCACTGCCTGCCAAGACGTGGGAACCAGGCACTGAACTCTCTAGGTCGGTGCTCTTAACCGTAGAACAGGGTAAAAACCTGACTGCGCGGCGCATGGTTGCAAGGCTGTGTGACAACCCTGTCCCGCCCCAAACGCAGCGGCAGCGCAAGGCGGCGGACCCTTCCCAAGTTCTTGAAAATAATCCGAGGAGGAATGTGCGGGGCCCAGGACTCACGCTGCTCGCTGCAATTGCCTCAGCAAGTGGGCGACCCGAGCGCGGTCGGTGGCGGCCATGGCGCTCCGCGTCTCCCTGCGGCCCCACCCGCTGTGACGGCCAAGGCCAGCCGCGCCCTCCTCCCGCCCACTCCGCTAGGTCCCGCCCCCAAGCGGCAGTCCTCGGTGGCTCAGGGCTGCTTTCCCACCAGTCCAAACCTCAGCTGACTCCGCCGCAGTCTCCGCATCCACCTTTGAAATTGCCGTAAAGGTAACTATCTTGGGTATTAAATGTACTTAAACCTCTATTTCACACGTGAGGAAAGGGAGAAACTAGGGCATTCTGTCCCTGCTGATTCCTTAGACTGTCATTCTGCCTTCTTAATTTTCAGAATTATTGAGACACTGCATTTAAACTTTTAACAATAACCGAGAACCTTGCAAAAAGCCGAGGGGTCCTTTGTTATAGGGTCAGTGTTGTGTCCAGCTGCTAAATCGTCTAAAAACAAAAATCAAAACTCAACAAACCCATCCCACTCCCCCACCCCCGCTGATTTTAAAAGAATAAATGCTTAGCTTTTATGAAGTTGTTCAAGATTCCATTAAACGGTTTCATCGGTAGTTAAAACTTTCCATGATTACACTATACTCTGGGAGGGCTCAGAAGCTCCAAATGCACTATGTCACAGTTGAAAAGTTAACAATGATCAACTTGCTGAAGTTCACCTTTAATCAGAAAGTATCCTAAGACAGTAACCATTGAACATGTTTTAAGTAATCTATTATGAAATCTGAATATTTTCTTCCATAGCAATTTCTAAAAGTAACCTTATAAAAATAAGCACTGAAAAAATTCGCAATTTTAATTTCCTGTCAATTCTCATATCAGAGTGGCTCTGAGCCCTTTAAGAGCAGCACCTGCCCCTGGATTCCAGATCATCTATGAATCCTTTTAGGGAGACATTTATTTTTACAAAGATGAGTTACTAAAATCAATTAGGGAAAGAGACCCAGAACAGCTATAAACATTTCACCTCCTAAAAAATCAGCTCAGGTCAATGTGATAAGTGAATCAAAAAATAATGTTCCAATTAAGGATTCTGTAGGTTTTCTGTCCCCAACAGACCCTATTTGAAGCTTAAAGAAAAATTAGGGACATAAATGTTGAGAAAGATTTCATTACTTTCTGGATCAATACTATATCATTTATAGTAAAATCAATGTTTTCATTGTTGAAAAGCATGAAATCTCTTCTGACATCAATTGTACTACATTTTCAATATTATATCTGATCCTGAAAGAAGTATTTCTTAAAAAGTGGTCTGCTAAAATCAAGACAATATAGCTGCTTTGTGTTTTTTAGAAATAAATGAAAATAATTTGTACCAGGTACAAATTTACTTAAGATTTCTATCAACAGCCAAACAGTTAAAAGCAACATTAGATACACATAGTTTTGTTAAATAACTTTACACAGCCACCTACTTTGATAAATACACAAACTTGTTAGAAAAATAACACCAAAATCAACATGACCAACTCTCCCTCACACCATATCCAAAGTTTTTTTTTTTTTAAAAAAGGTGGCGGTTTAAAAATAGAACTCATTCTGTTTCCAACATTCTTTTTCTAATTCTTATGTCCTCAATTACATTCTTTAAATTTCCAGCCAGTCTTTGTTGTGGGAAAACATTAACCTGCAGTGTCCAACGATGACATAGTATCTCGAGGTGAAGGCAATCCTATGCCTTAAACCTCAAGCTCAAAGGAAGCAATGGCTACCTTCGTTTGCACCCCCCTTCAGGACCTAGAACTTCACATTTAATGTAGTTCTTGGTTTACAGGCGGGTCCGAGGGTGAAATTTACTTCCTTCTCTTTCCTCCTAGGTGTTGACTTCCTTTCCTCTTGCCACCCAAGCCAGGCGGCCCGGAATTCATCTTGCCTCCCAAGCCTCCTTTCCTCCTTCCTCCCTGGCTGGGCAGACCCCCTTTCCTCTTGCCTCCAGGGCCCTGCCGGCCCCCTGGCCCCTGCCGGCCCCCCTTTCTCCTGCCCTTATGGCTCATTTTCCTCCTCTTGGCCGCTTCCTCCTGTTCCTCCTCCCTCATCTGCTTATTGGTGGCTCTCGTTACATCCAGCTGAGGCTTTTTGCTGTTCATGACTCGCAGCATCTCCAATTGGCTCTTCTTCTCGGCTGCAAAGTCCCCGAAAAGAGGCTGAAACTTCCTCTTCTTGCCGGAGCCCCGGGGCGCCTTCTCCTTGGGAAGGCGCTCCTGGAAGCGCCCCACAGAAGCAGTGGAGACCTTGGCCACTTGCAAGGCGCGGCCCAGCTCCTCCTTACTCTGGTGTCCCGTAGGGTGCATGCCAGCCGCGCTGGGCAGCTGCGTTTTGTGCGCGCGAGCTAAGTTACGCAGCCGGTTCAGCTCGTTCTTGGCCACCCGTTCCTTCTTAGCCTGAATCCGCTTGGCAAACTGGTCCTCCAAGGGGTCGGCACTGCCTGGCACCTCGATCAGCCATTCCTTGGTGTCGTCGCGGGCGCGCTGGTAGCCCCAGCGGCGCCGCCACTGGCCACTCACCTCGTCCCACACTAGATTAGTCTTCTTCTTGGGACGGATACCTTTGAGGCGCGCAAACTGTTGCCAGCGTGTAAGCGGCCGCGGCCGGGGCACCGGCTTCTCGCGCGGCAGGCGAGTGTTGGGCTCCGGTAGCCGCACCACCAGTGCCTCCTCCACGCGCTCGGTGGGCAGCTGCCACAGCTGGTTGATGAGCAGTTGCGTGTTGTCCCGTGCCAAAGCCCGCAGTTCGGCCTCTGGAGTGGGTCCCTCGCGCCGCAGGCCCGTGGGGGGGTTCCGGTCCAAGGCCAGCAGGTTACCCAGGTCGAATTCCAGCTCCAGCTCCTTATGCACCGTAATACGTTGCAACTTCTCTGCCTCGTCCCGCTCTGCCTTTGCAAGTAGCTCTTCCACGTTCTGGCCCTCCATGGCTCCGGCTCGGCGGTTCAAATTACTTTTCCGCCAGTGCCGGCTCAATCTAAAGCAACAGAAACACGTGCGACCGCCCAGACGCTCGCCCCGGAAGAGAAAGCTCCACTTCCGGAGCAGCCGGAACTGGCTCTCAATCCGGGCTACTCGAGGAAAGGCCGGCAGAGGGCGGTGTTGGAGAGCAGGTGGGATTCGTGACGGCCCTTTTTCGCTCGAGCCCTGATGGAGGCGGAGCTGGCGGGAGGAGCCTAGACTACAAATTCCAGAGCCTTTTTGAGATTGCGGGTCACACGAGGCAGTGGCGCGGGATGTGCGGCGCGGGTTCATGGGGCCGCAGATTGTGGGGTTTCTGAGCGATTCTGTCACATTTCAGTGAATATGTGTTTTCAAGATGTTTCTCTAGTCAGCCCTTTTGGGGACTATATTTCACCCGAGCCCAAGCTACTCATGGCGGTCCTGAGTGTGGGCCGAAAAAGACACTTTCCACAGATACCTGCGAAGCTAAGTGTAGAGGAAGATTCGGTTTGCTTTGGGAGCGAGCGGGGCTGACAGACCGTCCCGCCTGGGCCGGAGCGGTCACCCACCCCCGCTACCTGAACGCTGGTAGTCCAGCGTCCCGGGCCCCATCCTCTCCTGGCTTGTGGCAGAAGAGCGCCGGGCTCTGCAGTTAGGGTGTCTGGGTTCCAATCCTGACGACTAGGGTTTTGTTTGACCTTAAGCTTTAACTTGTTTTAGCCTGTTTTAAAAACTGTAATCTCCTAGGGCTGTTATAAAGATAAATGAGTTAATATTCCCCCAAGGGAGTTTAGACTAGAGCCTGGAACATGTAAGTGCTCAATAAATGTTAGTTAAATACCAGTTATTTAATCTTCGGAATGGCTTTGGGAGCTAAACTGTAGAAGCAGTCTTACACAGTGACCAAACCCCAGGTTCTTGAGTCAGACCACCTGGAATGAGATCTAGGATGACCGTATCTACCTTGGACAGGTTGTTTAACCTAAGTCGTCATAAATTAATAAATATGCAACAATTTCTGGTACATGATAAGTACTCAATAAGTTAGCTGTTATTCACCATATTCTTCTGATGACAAAGAAGGGCTCAGAGAGGTAAAATGACTTGTCTAAGGTTAACAACTAGGAAATGTGAGAGCAGGAGGTGGCTTACTCATGGCTTTAAGACTATGTACAAATTCTCTGTAATGTTTTCCAGGCCCTTGATACTCTGAAAGTGTGGTCTCTGGACCAGCATCATAGCACCAGCTGGGAGTTTGTTAGTAATGCAGAATTTTTGGCCTCACCCCAGACAATAATTCAGAACCTTCATTTTAATAAGATCTCTAAGTGGTGAGTGTGTACAGTCATGTTTCTGAGGCACTGCTGATTGTCTTGTTTACAGATTTTGTTTTCCTTTAAAGGGTGGTTGGGAGTAGTGAAGAGGCAGATATGCTGGAGAATTAACCTATAGAAACGGACAGAATAGCCATAGAAAATAGATTTCAGTTGAGTTTCTCCTAGAGCGGGCTTTAGATACAGCTGCATCTATCACACCTGCCCCATGGGTTTGGCCTCTTTCCTCAGCTCTCTGTTGTTCGTTCACTCATAAACCATAAAATAAGCACATTTTATACTTCAGGCATTGTTCTAGAATCTTCTTTATGTTTTCTGAAAGAGTTTTGGGATTTGCCAGGGTTTTTCTGAAACTTTACCTAATACTCAGTACGAAGTCTTTAATATCATTTATCCCCTGGGCCAAGGCTAGGTCAGTTGCCTTATTGGGTAACTGGTTTGTACTTTAAAATTTTGGGGATTTGCTGTAGGAAAGTGTTAAGGACACTGGCAGCTGCTCTGGACTTGGCTTAGCTTTTGATTCATTCATTCAACCTTGCTGGGTATAGCCAGCAAGAAGCAGTGACAGAAGATCTGAGGGTGTGAAGAGAGTGAGGTGAGGGCATGTATGTCCCCAACCCTCTGCAGGTTGTGAGAGTTGGCTGGTTCCTCTAAAAGGTCTTAGCTCCAGTTGGACAGCTCCCTACCTGCAGCCCCCCTCTCCTAGCTCCTTTAACTATTCCCCTGGTTCCTTCAGGCTTGGAGTGGTCATGGCTCTTGCCATCGCAGCACTCTTCTTTTTGATTTTCTTTAAACTATGCCCACATCTTGGAACTATTCCCTTTCTTAATCTTTCTTAAATTACCCAGCTGGGTAATTACCCTGTTTCCTGCCAGGCCCCCAGCTGATATCCAGGTTGCTAGCCCAGGAGCATTTTAACAGTTTTTTTTTTTTTTTTTTTTTTTGCCTCGGGTCTCTCTAAAGGCCAGTCCTAAAGATCTACCTTGCATGGATCTGGACAAGTCACTTTTGTCAAAAACTCCCTTTTTCTACCTAACAAAATGTGATTGTTCTTGGTCTTGGATATTCATGATCTGGCCCCAAACAATTCTTTTTACTCACATGACATATAGTGCTCCTTATGTTTGTTTTTCAAATATTTCTTTCCCATTGCTGTTTTCCATCTTAGCTATCATTCTACAACCTTAAGAACATTCCTCAAAAAAGGCAAAAATAAGGTGCAGGAAAGAAGCAATAATTATATTTTTGTAGCAACTATTGTGAAGTTTTTATTAACAAAAGTGAACTCATAGGGAGATTCTTCCCCTTCCCCCCAAAACCAGGAACAAGAATGTAATAACTTTTACATAACTACTTTGGTCAGTAGAACATTTTTGTAAGCAATTTCTTTGTTCTTTTGGTACTGCATTAACTTAGATTTACTTTAAATATTTTGTAGTTGCCCTTTTTTAGTAGTAGAAATTGTTGAGATATTCATATATTTTTTAGTATAGTTATTTTGAGTATTTTTGTCTAGGAAATTCAATGTGCCAGTAATTTGATAAAGTAGCAGAAAAGAGCCCTTACAACACATTATTCACACAGTTCGTTTTTACTGATTTATAATTTTAAATTAGAAGTACTGGAAAGAAATATTTAATTTAAAAAATGTCTTGATTATAGACAAAATCTGTGTATTCACATGCTTCAGTTTTAGTCAGAAACCGGTACAAAAATCAATTATTTTGTTTTAAAAGAGAACAAAAAAGGTATAGGTTTTGTGTAGTTAGTGCAGAAGCAGATAAAATATAACTATCAAACATTGCACATCTATGTAGAAAGTACTTTGGATTTTAGGGTAGTAAAAATGATGGTAGCATTTTGGAATTGTCTTAGTTGTTTCGCTCTCTATAAAATACACAATGGTTTCTATTTTTTAAAAATTAGCAAATGTAGTTTTCTTTATTTGCCAAAATCTTATCGTCACTTGTAAGAAAGACAAATAAGCACCACTGGCTGATGGTTTTTATTCATAAGACTTTATCACCAAATCCCAAAGGAATGAGATTGGTGTTAGGCTTTAGATTTTACTTCTATAAGGAGTTCAATATCAGAATGAAAGATTGATGTAAAATGGAAAACTGAAGTTCCAGAATTTTAGAGAGATATGCGCTCACTCTAATAACAAAAAATATAGATGTATTTATTAAATTATCTTTTTCTGTTTTAATTTGTGAAAGTAAAATTGCAATGTCAGAAATCCTTTTGTGTTTCTCTTAATAAGATGTGAACAATTTTTATAAATAACTTAATGGTGATTTACTCTGGATTAGGCAAGGGAGTCTTGAGTACCTTTTCCCTCAGGAAAGCAACTTCATTGTCACACAGCCTTCAATTTGTCTTTGTAACCATAGACCGTGTGTGAGCATATATTAATATAGTTTTTTTTTAAATTCCCCACATAAACAATATCAATAATACACAGGAAGTTACTGGTATGTCTTAACAGAGAATTATTTCTAAACATTATTAATCCATTAGTTTTTAGAACACATCTATGAAAAATATGAATAGAAATACTAAAAATATAACTACATATATGATAAATTCTGTACCTAACACTTTTTTTTTCTAGGTGCTTTTTCTTGCCAAAGGAAAGAACCTCTTAGTGCAAAGAAGGTATGTCATTGCATCCTTGTCGGCATCCAAGAGTGCACTGCAGTCTTATCTAGCTCCCTGACCACTTGATAATGCACAAGATCTAGTTGTTTGTGGCATGTGTACTTTCCCACAAGGCCTAAATATATCTTATTATTTAAAATGTATAAATAATGTCCCTGGTATTTTCCAGTATTTATTTCGTTTGTCTCATTATCCAAGATGGTGTGAATTTTCAGTCAGGGAAGCTGACTTCTTATGGTGCGCCTCTCAGGTTCCCTTCTTTGGAAAGCCTGTGGATTTCAAAGGAGATACAGTTCAGGTCTCAGAGTTTTGAAGAATTTTGACTAGGTGGCCTTTATGATTCATCTCTGTAATCCTTTTGATAAAAATCTGTACTCTTCAAGTGCTTCAATATTATTTTCTTATATAGTGCTTTCTTTCCTGGTTGTTGATTAAAGTTTTTGACTAATATATCCCATTTTGCAAACCTGCCTCATTTCCTGAATCATTTATTTATCTTATTTCCTGGGCTGGTTGTATAATTTTACATACAAATTGCTCTCTGTGTGCACAAGGAGACTGACTGCACAAGTGCTAATCAATTTTTAATACCATAGAGGCTGATTATTGTTTTCTGTAGGTTATTCATGATGGGTTTTTTTAATTTCCTTACCATTCAACTACTTTGAGAATTGGAAAGTACAGTAGAGAATGAGCAAGGTTTAATTTATTTTAATATTTGTTAGTTGTTCTGGAAAAAAGTCTTGTAAGGAAGAAGATAAGATATATTTATAAAATATTTATTATATTTGTTATAAACATGTTATATTCTCAATCTTGAGAATGAACAATTATAGATTGGCTTACCTGTGTCTCTCCTGATGTACAACTAATAATAGTTTTGATTATTACTGTTAAAGAAAAGTTTTAAAGAAAGAGTTAATTAAATTGGGACATTTTTGTGTATTTTAATTCAATGTTGCATCAGAGAAAGCTAGTGAGAGAATTTCAATGTAAGGAAGGTAAAGTAGAATAAAATATAATAACATTGCTTGTATGTTTAGTAATTATCATTCTGAGAATGAGTCTTAGTGATTTCTGGCCTGATTACCTAGGGACAAATTTCCCAAAAGATCATCCCCGCCATCTGAAAAATGGGCTAACATGATTTCTCAATTTTAGAGTTCTGTGAGTCAGAAATAAATTATTTAAATGTACTTTGCAAAGAACCCTAGAGGGGCAGTCAGGAGATAGGTTCTGGCTTCATCTCTGCCACTGTAGTTGTGTGTGGCTCTGGTGGGTCACTTCACTTCTTTAAGTCAATTGCTTATCTATGAGGTAAACTTTACTAACCTGATATATTTATTTCTATCTTATTTTATACTTTCTATTTATCTAGTCTTTTCTATACCTATTTTTCTCTGCTCTTGCATTTTATTAGCTTGAGTTTTCTTTTAGTTTCAGATATACAACATAATAATTTGGTTATTATATATATCAGGAAATGTTTGCCCTAGTAAGTCTAGTTAGCATCCTAGTTCATCATAACCGGCTAATTATTGGAAATGTTCCTGTGGAGTAATTAGATTATTTTCTAAGTTTTTACTAGAGCAGTTACAGATCCTTTTGAGGCAATTCTGTGAATTGTCTCATATAGCTGTTGTAAAAATAATTGCTAAGTAAGACCGTGCTATATAATTTTATATATAAATATATATAGTTTGAAATATTAGAGATTCTTAGTTTTTATTGTTTTCATTGTTCTTTAACAGCTATAAAAATAAAGAGGAAATGACAAATGCTGTTTTAACAAAGAATATTTTACCAAATTTCATTTCTTTTCTCTTTTCTCTTAGAATCTTGTTTAAAGCTGTTTTTTAAAATAATATGCAACAAAAGGATTTATTCCTTTGATAATATATTTAATAACAGTTGATTTAGCAGATATTATCAATACATTATAAATCATAATTTCTTCTAAGGAAATAATTGAGAACATTTTGTTACATTATATTTTTCTTTCTGTTTACAGCTCCCAAATTAGCCATATATAAAAACTGCACATTGCTTTTCTACTAAGCTTTTCTACTAAGCCTCTGTGACATCTCATAATATTTGCAGCCTTGAAAGTGGACATATGATAGGATATCATAATTTTTTCCCTTTTCTAGTTTGCATAGATCATGAGTCAACAAATATTTGGTAAATGCCTAATACAACAGAACTCCAAGTGCTATAGAAAGACCACAGGATGCCTGTGTTGCAGGGACTATTAATATAACTGAAGAGACAAAAATGTCATCATGGGAAGGCATATAAAAAGTGTGGTAGAACTTCCCAGACATTGTAATGTACCCCAGCATAGGTATTTGATCTTTTCCCATCATACCTTAATATTGGTCCCAATACTCTTCATGGCCATGTACTTCCTCCTATGTGTAAAAAAAGCGGGGAAATCATCTAGCTCAAAATTTTGGAAATAAAATCTAGTGTATCCCAGGAGGAAGAAAGATCTGAATGAAGTGTGATTTAAATAAAGTGGACGGTAAAAGTTTGCAGGGATATATCAATATAGCAGTCTTTTCTGATCTGTTTAGTAGTAACCAGTGAGAAAGGAAAAATGATATAACTTAGAAACTTGCTGTCTGCAAGAGTCATGAGCTCATGAGTTTCATTAGAAAGAGTCAGTATTCTTTATTTGATGCTGCTGCCCCTTCTGGTTTATGTTCAGTGAGGTGGAATGACTTCCCCAGGGAACTCTGTCCTCTGACTACTTACTTACTGTCTTTGGACTGGGACATCCACTGTGCTCTCCTCCTACCACTACCAGAGTCAAGGCTGGAATGGGTGCTTAGAATGGTGCCAGAGTCATCAGAATTGGCACTTTCTGATTGTATCATTTTTCCTACCCCTTGCTGAGTTCTGTCCTTTTTGGTTTACAAATGTCAATTCTGAGTCCAGTTCAGAGATGCTGTGGACCAGCAAGTTCAGACTTGGGTTCCTCATAATAACATAATCTTGGTCCTTATCTCCAATTTCTGTTCTGGACTCTTGGTTCTTGGGCAGTGTTGCTGAATTTGGGTATAACCTACCAATCAAACTTATTAATGTTTTATATAACAAATTTATAAAAGTATAACATGATATCACTTTAGAATTGAGATGAATGAAAGTGACAACTATAATTTAAAATGTAAACTTTTGTTTAGCAAAACTGAAGTTAGAAATATGTAAAATTTTGGAAAATAAAACCTAGAGATACTCAAATTGGGGTTTAATGGTTTTAAAATGGCCTAAGTGCTTTTGAAGATTCTTTAAGAGAGGAGTGTAGTCTTTTCTCGCAGCCATGGTCTGTGCTTGTCCACTAATACCAGTGTGTTCCAAAAAGGGGGAATCATCTGGCATAAATGTTGCTTTGCCTGCTGTGTTCAAGGCTTATGTTCAACCAGATATTATGAATGTTGTTCATACCAGCTTGCACAAAAACAATAGACAGCTCTATGCTGTCAGTGAATTAGCAGGTCATCAAACCATTGCCAAGTCGTGGGGTACTGGCAGACCTATGGTGGGAATTCCCAAGGTTTGAGGCAGTGGGACTCATTGTTCTGGCCAGGGTACTTTTGGCAATGTGCCATAGTGGCCACAGGTTTGCATCAACCAAAATCCGGTGCCATCAGTACCGCAGAGTGGACACAACACAGAAGTGATATGTCATCTGCTCTGCCCTGGCTGCCTTGGCCTTACGAGCACTGGTCATGTCTAGAGGTCATCACCTTGAGGAAGTTCCTGAACTTCCTTTGGTAGTTGAAGATAAAGTTAAAGGCTACAAGAAGATGAAGAAGGCTATTTTGTTTCTTAAGAAACTTAAGGCCTGGAATGATATCAAAAAGGTCTCTGCATATCAGTGAATAAGAGCTGTCAAGGGCAAAACAAGAAACTGTAGTCATACCCAGTGCAGGGGACCTTGCATTATCTATAATGAGGACAATGGCATCATTAAAGCTTTCAGAAACATTCCTGGAATTACTCTGTGTAATGTAAGCAAACTGAACATTTTGAAACTTGCTCCTAGTGTGCATGTGGGCCATTTCTGCATTTGGACTAAAAGTGCTTTCTGCAAGTTAGATGATCCATATGGTACTTGGCATAAAGCTGCCTCTCTCAAGAGGAACTACCACCTTCCCAGGCATAAGATGCTCAATACAGACCTTAGCAGAATCTTGAAAAGCCCAGAGATCCAAAGAAGCACCATGCAAGAAGTTTCATTGTAGAGTCCTAAAGAAGAATCTACTGAAAAACCGGAGAATCATTTTGAAGCTAAAACCCACATGTGAAGGCCATGCACCGGAACACTATTCTTTGCCAGGCCAAGAATCACGAGCTACTGGTGGATAAAGTAGCAGCAGTGCTAGAAGTGAAATCAGATGAGAAGGGGGTTTCAGGCAAGAAGCCTATGGTGGAGAAGAAAGGAAAGAAGCCTGGTTGGGAAAAAAAGGCTGCAGCTACCAAGAAACCAGCAGCTGAGAAGAAGCCTGTGGAAAAGAAACCTGAGGCATAAACTGAAGAAAGATTGAAGAGACATAAACTGAAGAAAGATCGAAGAGACAGAAACATAAAAAAAAATATTCTCTAATACCAGATTCTCTGTAGCATACTGAGCTAAGTGGCTTTTTCTTTTTGTTATGGTAGATAAAAAAAAATGTAACTCAAGCATCTTGAATCTATGAGAACAATGCATCTGGGTCAGGAATAGTACCTCCAGTACACAAAAGGACCAGGCAGGAAATCTACATGACAGCTACCACACATTCTGAAAAACTATTTGAAGAGATATTGGGTTTATAGTTTCCCTGGTCCAGAAATTTTGAAAATATTATGTAGTTACTATAGGTTAAACTGGGCTTGATAATAATTACTCAAGAAACCTGTTAAGTGTGTTTGCGCAATCTCCTGGAACTAGCATTTCCCCGAAAGGGTACCTGGGTAAACCTTTTACGTGTCTGCTGTATTTGTTTCTCTGAGTGACCAATTTCTTTGTAAGGACTTTTAGGTTCATCAGACTATAGTATAATTTCAAGTGCTCTTAAACTTCATCAGCATGCAAAAAATAGTAAAAGAACAAAATCAAGATTACAAAGAACTGAAAAACTGTCATGGGTATACAGTTTTTAAATATTGACAACAGGGAATCTGTATGGCTGAGAAACAGCAGCCTCTGTCCTGAAACATGCTCATCCAAACCAAGGTTGTAACTCATGGCAAGGGATAGCCATCTTAAAGGTGAATGATCAAGGTTGCCATGGAGATGATGCGGGAAATGATTCAGAAGATTGCCCAGAAATATATTTCCTTGAATACTGATAAATCCCATGTAGCTGTGCCAGTCTGTGGCTATTATAAAATGAATTGGATTATAAGAGATTCCTTTGTCATTAGGCTGCGCCCATCATGGGTAACTCACACTTAGATGTCAGTATAGTTATGAAAGTGGAAACTTCCAAATGACACTGTATGCCACAGTTACACAAACATAGGGGGGTGAGTTTCAGATTTAAATTATGCTTGAGAGTCACTAAAAGTGCTTATTACAAAAGTTGGTTTTATTTTGATTCAGGGCATCTGCAGACCATTTTTTGAGACATTGCTTTAAAATGAAAATTTAGAAACCATCAGAGAAATTTTAATTTGTTTTCTTGATAAATGGTCTTGTTTGGAAGTCTCTCCAGCTACAAAACGTTAAGATTCTTTTTAAAAAGGAAAATATGTTTTATCATTGTTCAGGGCCCCCATTTTTTTCATATATTCACAACGACACCAAAGTTTATACACCTTACCCAGAACTTTTCTGGTGTGTATATCCAACTGTCTGCTGGACATGTCTGTTTGAATGTCTGATAGACTTCTCCCACCTCAAACAGACACACTCAGATCCTCCCTCTGAGCCCACCCCACCTATAATTTTCCCTATTTCAGTTAATGCAACACCATTTTCCCACTAGCCCTGGCCAAAAAACTTGGAGTCATCCAAGGAACTTTTTTGTTTGTTTGTCATACTCCGTATCCAATTGGCTGACAAATCTCCTTGCCTCTACATTCAAAGTATATCTAGAATCTGATCATTATTCCCCACCTCTTATTGCAACTTGGTCTAAGTTTTTAACCATCTCTTACCTAAATTATTGTAGGTCTCCTTACTGGTTTCTCTGCTTCCATTTCTGTTCCTTTATAATCTGTTTTTAATACAGCAGTCAGAGTGTTCTTCTAAAATTAAAAACACATCCTGTCCTTCTCCTCTAAACCCTGCAGTGGTTCCCCATGTCACTCAGGGTAATAGCCAAAGAACCGAGACCTACAGGTTTCAAGATCTCTGACCTCTTCCTACACCTCTCTTCCATCTGCTCACTTTCTTCTAGGCTCAGTGTCTTCAATACAATTCCTTGAAGCCATAGGGCTTTTGTACTATCTGTTCCCTTATCTTACTAGTTGCCTGGAATGCTCTTTCTTGAGATATCTGAATGGCTCCCTTCCCACCACCTTAAGTCTTTGCTCAAATGTTGTCCTCTCCAAGGGCTAACTTTTACTTGTTTATTTAAAACTGTGACCCCTTTCCCTTTTGCTCATTTTCTCTTCAATGAGTCCTCCAGCCCCCTATTCTCGTTTCTCCGGTAACATACTGGATTCGTTTTTCATTGAATGATTGATTTACTATTTATTGTTTATTTTTCTTTCTCTCACACTAGAATGTAATTGCCACAAGGAAACATTTTTTTTTTTTTTAGAAAAAGATCTTTGAAAGTACATTATTAGAAGGTGCGCTGTGCTAAGAAGGCTGCAGGTCTGTGGAATTTGGGAGATGAAAAGGTAAAAGGTAGAAGACAGAGTACTTTCCACGGGAGCAGCAGGCTTTGAGCAAAAAGAGCTGTAAGTGCCATAAGGAATCAGTTTTTATCTGTTTTATTCTGAGGTGTCTCCAGTGCTTAGAAAGGTATTTGGCACATACCAGGTGCTCAATAAATGTTGCTGAGTAAACTCAGTGACATAGTTAATGGAGTAGTACTAAAAGTCAAGCACTGTTCTAAGTTCTGGAAATACAGCTGTGGATAGGATAGCTTTGCCTTCTTGGGGCTGACATTCCTAGTGGGAACTATGGCAAAATAGCAGAACTGCAGAATGTACAGCATTTTGTGTAGAGGACAGCACAGCAGGGCTTATAAAGCGGCCACAGCAGTCAGAGATGGAGAACACCTATGAGCAGCCTAAGACAATTTGTATATTTTTCAGACCACACTTAGGGAATCTTAGTAAAGAGGGTCAGGAGTCCTTTGTTTTCAAATATATTCTAATATTAATATTTTAAACAAAAAATATGCAGTGAAAATTAAGTCATTTTCTACCCCAGACCATTCGATAGATCCCTAAACCTGTAGACTTCCAGTGCTTCTCTCCAGAAGTAACCACTCATCAGTTTTTGTGTAAGGAGTCATATAAAACTGGTGAACCATATGAAAACAAGTGCTGCTTTTTATTATTAACAGTAAAAACTTTGATTTGTAGGCATTAAAAGGAAGAGTAAGCACAAATACATCACTTCTAGGAACCCCCATCTTGGTTAAGCCAGGCAGATGTTATTGCCTCCCAAACTCCTTCATGTCTTTTTATAACTATCATTATTTTTTGTTTATTGTGGCAAAAATACATAAGAAAGAAAATTTGCCATTTTAATTATTTTTAAGGATACAGTTCAATGGTATATTCACACTCTTGTGCAATCATCACCACCATCCATTTCCAGAACTTTTTCCTCATCTCAAGTAGAAACTCTCTACCCATTAAATACAGATTCCTCATTACTTATTCCCCAAGTCTCTGGTATCCACCACTTTCTGTCTCTATGAATTTGACTATTCTAAGTACCTCATATCAGTGAAATCATGCAATATGTGTCCTTTTGTGTCTGGCTTATTTCACTTAGTATAACCTCTTTCTTCAAGGTTCATCTATGTTGTAACATGCCAAAATTTCCTTTCTTTTTAAGGCTGAATAATATTCCATTGTATAGATATATCATGTTTTGTTCATTCACCTAATGATGAACATTTGGATGATTTCTGCCTTTTGGATATCGTGAATAATGTTGCTGTTACCTTTAGTATACAAGTATCTATTTGAGTTCTTGCTTTTAATCCTTTTGTATCTTTCATGTCTTTTTATAACATGCTGTGATATATTGTGGTTGATGCATAGATGCATTGGTGCTTTACATTTCTTGTTAGATTATAATTCCTTGAGAGTAGAGACTATAATTTCTTTTACTCACAAATATATTAAATACCTGCTGAGTACTGGACACTATGTTAGACTTTGGAGACACAGTGTAATAACAAACATGACCTCTATCCTTTTGCTATGAGCATAGGTCTAGTGAGGAATGCTTTATTTTGTTTTGTTTTTCCATTCATCTTGAACAATACCTTGCACACTGTAAATATTGCACAAATATTTGTTGATTTGGTTGACTTACTGACTTCAAGTATCCTCAACAGTTCTTGAGAATGTTGTATCAGTGATTTGATGGCAGTAAAAATATTTGGAACAATTGTAAGCTCTCTGATTTTAGGAATCATGCCTTTCTAGTTAAAGAATACCAGAAAATAGGATGGTATCCAGCACACAGTATGGGCTCAATAGTTTAAAAATGAATGCTGGTGACATAATTTATTCTAATGAACTCTGACAAGTTCTAATGAACTCTGCTCATATATTAGGGATGGAAAAACTAAAGCATTAAAGAAAAGCAGTGACAAAGTCAGAAATAGAACCTGGGTCTCCTGACCTGCAATCTGATGCTTTATGCTCTTGATCACGCTAGTATGTAAAATTAGAACTGATGTTCCACCTTTCTGCGAAAGATGTGAACTTTAATTAGGTGTAATCATGCACAGTATGGGGAAGATTTAAGACTTTTAAATTTCCTAAAAATGATAATGAATCAGATGCTAAAATAAGCTTGTTAAATGCTATTCTTAAATAAAAAAGGTAGTAGCATTGATGATGAAGTGTTATTTCTGCTGTGAGGGGTGAGGCGTTACTGTGTTGCCTTTTTGGGATGGCCTCATCAAAGTGTGTCTAACTTTATATATCATTTCTCTGCTTATTCAGCTTGACCCCATTCTTGGGGTTTGGAAATGGTATCCAATTTTTGACTGTCAATGAATTACTTAGGCCTTTTGTCTTTTTATTTTAATTTTTAATTAAATTTTATTTTAATTTAATTAATTTAATTGTATTAACATTGGTTAATACAGTTATATAATTTTCAGGTGTACATCATCATTTGACATCTGTATATTCTGTTGTGTGTTTACCACCCAAAGTCCAGTTTTCTTCAGTTACCATATATTTGATCCCCTTTACCCACTTCACCCTCCCCCTAAACCCTATATTTGACCCCTTTAACCCATCTACCTTCCCCCTTCTCCCCTACCCCACTAGCAACCACTTGTCTACAGTTCTCTGGTAACCACTAGCATATAGTCCATGTCCATGAGTCTCTGTTTGTTTGCCCTGCTCATCTTTTGCTTTTAGATTTATATCCCACATATAAGTGATATCATGTGATTTTCAACTTTTTCTTTCTGGCTTATTTGGCTTAGCATGATTATCTCGAGGTCCATCCATGTTGTCGTAAATGGCAGTATTTCATCCCTTCTTCTGGTTGAGTAATATTCCATTGTATATATGTACCAAAGCTCCTTTAGCCAATCATCTATCATAGGACACTTCAGTTGCTTCCATGTCCTGGCCATTGTGAATAATGCTGCAATGAACATCGATGTGCAAATGTCTTTTTGGATATGGGGTTTCAAGCCTTTGAGGTAAATACCCAGTAAAGGAATTGCTTGATTATATGGTAGATCAATTTCTTAGGTTTTTGAGGAAGCTTCATACTGTTCTCCATAGTGTCTGTACCAATGTGCAGCACCACCAGCAGTGTATGAGGGTTCCTTTTTCTCTGCATCCTCTCCAACATTTATTATTATTTGTCCTGTTGATTATAGCTATTCTAACAGGTGTGAGATGGTATCTCACTGTGGTTTTGATTTGCATTTCCCTAATAGCTAGTGATGTTGAGCATCTTTTCATATACTTGTTGGTACTTAGGCCTTTTGGATCTTTTGAGCAACTTGGTTTGTAATATTTAATCCTGTGTTATGTGAGTTAAAGTTCAAATCACTGTATTTATTAGGAATTCTGGCTAAATTTTTCATGAGGGAGAGGGTTGAGACCTTTAATTGTTAAAAAAGTTTTTAGATTATTTGTAGGTCTTAAAGCTAAGCTATTCTAAAAATTTCATATATTTAAGTTTCAAAAATTCTCCAGTATTTGAAATGAGTAATTTTGTTTTATAATAAAATCTGAGAAGAACACAGCCTGGAAACCCAAGGAAAGCATACACTACATCACATCCAACTTTTCAGGATCAAGTCCTGAAACTATCATTGGTCCACTGATGGCACAGGGAATAGTTAACCTTAATTCATAAGGCAAAACCATTTTTTTCATATGTGTGTATAAAGAATTTGACATTTTAAGAGTGAATTGAGCAGAAATTATCTAGAACTTGAAGAGAACAGAATGCTACCAGTGCTGTCCCTAAAGTTGAAAAGGACTTGATACTACTGGAAAGAGAATAAATTTGTTCAGACTTGTTGCCCTTGTTTTGTTGTTGTTGTTATTGTTTTAAATTGAGATAATAATTGACATATAACATTTTGCAAGTTTAAGGTGTGCAACATGTTGATTTGATAACATTTAAATATTGCAATATGATTGCCACGGTAGGGTTAACTAATATCTTTATCATCTTACATAATTATTATTTCTTTTTTTTTGTGGTGACAACAATTAGTTTCTAGTCTCTTAGCAACTCTAAAGTTTATAATATAGTATTGTTAACTATAATCATTATGCCATGCATTAGATCTCCAAGACTTAACTACTAGTTGTGAATTTGTACCCTTGAACAAGATCTCACCAGTTCCCCCACTTCCCAGCCCCTGGTACCACCATACTATTCTCTGTTTTTACAAGTTTGGCCTTTTTAAGTTCCACATGTTAGTGATATCATACAGCATTTATCTTTCTTTGACTTATCTCACTTAGCATAATGCTCTCAAGTTTCATCCATATTCTTGGAAATGACAGGATTTTTTCTTTTGCATGGCTGCTTAATATTTCATTGTATATGTATATAAACATCAAATCTTCATTCATCTTGATGAATACTTAAGTTGTTTCCATATCTTGGCTATTGTGACTAATACTGCAATAAACAGCATTTAGTTCTTTGATATCCTATTTCAGTACCTCCTAGAAAAAAGCGTAAGGAGGAAGCTCCTTGACATTGGTCTTGGCAATGATTTTTTTTGGATATGACACCAAAAGCACAAGCAACAAAAACAAAAATAAAGAAATGGCACTACATTGAACTTAAAAGCTTTACATAGCAAAGAAAACCAAATGAAACAAAGTGAAATAAAACCTATAAAATGGGAAAAAATATTTGCAAACCATATGTCAGATACGTGTTTGTTGCTCTTGTTGCTATGCAGACTTTCTAGATAATGGAATATGTTTTTGCCTTTATGACAACAGGAAATGCTCAGTAGCCTTTAGACTTAATATAATTTGTTATAACAATTCAGATATCTCATCAGTTTTGTTGTTGTTTGGGTATTTCCCATTGTACACTTTTATAGAGTCAGGAGTATGAAGATAAAATTGGCTAAGTTGTGGCCCACAGTGTTTGGTCCTTCACTACCAACCTTATGTGATTTGGGGGAGATAGGTATAATAGATGTTATGATAGTTAGGGCCGGAAAAAGAACTAGAGGTAATATGGTGAAATCAAAGAATTAACAGCGGATTTCGGTCAAAAGTTGTCTTGGTGACTGACTCAATTTTGATATGTTGATTTCATTGCTGCTACCCTGTTTGTGTCCCAGAGAATGATGGGGCTCTTCCTCCTGCAGGCTACTTTTTCTCTCTACCCAACCACATATAGTGAAAAAGCAGGGTATAGTGTAGAAGAGCCTCTTGTCTATGAGCTCTTATGAACCTTCTGGACAACTGTCAGAGATTGTGAGAGGAGAGCTCAGCAGTTCCCATTGTTTTGGTCACTTAATGTATCTCTCAGAAGATGGTTTAACCTTTCACAATACAGGTGGAGAGAAGCAGTCCAGGTAGGAGGAACTGAGACTAGAGGCAGGAAGAAAGTGTGGGAGGACAAATCTAGGGTCCAGTATTTTCACCAGTATCTAAAATAGTGAACGAATACCTTGGCAGTTGTAGCCTCTGAAAATATAAGCAACTTTGCTGCTAGTACCTCATTAAATTCTTACACCTTATGAAGTAGGCATTATTGTGTATCTTCACATAGAAGAAAATCAAGACCCACAGAAACTTTGCTAAGATTATGTGGCAAAAAATGGCAGAAACCAGAATTCAAACTCGGGTGTAGTCTGACTCTAAAACTATTCTGCCATTTTGCATTTCTTGTATAAAATCTGCCCTTCCTTCAACCATGGATAGTTTCTGAAAAACTCCACAGGAGATCTGAAGACTGACTGCTTAAGGTAAATGAACTGGCTGGCTGGAGCCCCAGGTCACTCTTGTTCCTCCAATGGAGTTTTACAGAAGTGATCACTAGGCATGGATCCTGAATATCTGAATTTTCTTTACATAGCAGGAATAGTTGTACAGAAAATTTAGGCTCCTATTGTCCAGCAGAAGATTTGCCACTGTTAAAAGAGAGAAGATTGCCAGACCTGTTTTTACAGCTCAACATATTCTTATGCAGTTGTTCTAAAGTTGTTACCTTAATACCACAGTCAATCATATATTACATTACAGCAAAACACACCTGACATGCTCATTAAAACAAATACCACATTTGCATAATCACTGTCAATAGAAAGGTAAGCACACAGAGGCAGCTGGAAAACTAATGAGGTTTGTTTAAGCATCAGCCACCCTCCTCATGGCACACATGTTCCAGAAACTTTCCTGAGATTCCCCTGCCTCCTCCCATCTTCCTACCCTCACTTTCCTTAGAAGTCTAGACTAGTATCATCAATCAGAAAATTGTAGAGGAGGATGAAAGGGAACAGTCTGATGAAAATTGAAGCTGGTAGTGAGAGAAAGTGACATTACTGGGAAAAAGGAGTATCTCAGAGGAGTATTAGTAAATATGAGTGAGGACAAAGGAAGGGCCTTCAAACAGGGCCATCATCTGATGATGATAAGATGGTTTTATGTTTTTGAAGAAGGGGATGGTTTATTCAGTGTGCTACTAAGGGCTGAATGAGGTCTGTCACACCAGGGCTGAAAATAGGCTGGAAGGTCCAGATCCTGTAATATGAGAGATGCATAGGGACTAGGGAGTGCAGGGAGGTCTAGAATATGTAGAATGCTCTATGATTTCCAAAGTGTCTTCAATAAGTGAT
Source organism: Macroglossus sobrinus (assembly GCA_004027375.1). Taxonomy (NCBI): domain Eukaryota; kingdom Metazoa; phylum Chordata; class Mammalia; order Chiroptera; family Pteropodidae; genus Macroglossus; species Macroglossus sobrinus. The sequence goes on from PVKZ01001265.1 coordinate 254,865, forward strand.
CTCATTTGATCATCCTGACCCTACCACAAGATAGTGTTATTACCCCACTCTGAGATAGTGTTATTACCCTACTCTTTGCAGGTGAGGACAAAATAGTAAGCAAACTGCTAGAGCTCACTTAGTCAGGAAGTAACAAAATGGGGACTGGGGACTCAGAACTCCAGACTATAAGACCAAACAGGGACACATTCCATTAGGGGTGCAGAGTATTGCCCTGCTTTGGGGGGAGGGAGAAACTCTATTGGCAATAAGCAGAGTCACAGCTATAGAACTAGGGTTTGAGGAGGTCTTAAGTCTTTAGAAGAACCCTTGACAGCCAAGATCCCATAACCAGAAGATCTTGGTGCAGAGGCAGGGAGAATGGGGAACAAGACAGCAGTCAGTTTGATTAAACTCTGTGCTGGGCACTTTTTAACAGTTCAGCGAAGGTGAGATTATGGTGTTCATTTAGAAGAATAGATTGAGCATTGGGGCAGGGCTTGACCTACTATGGTTGAGTAGTAAAGTGGCCTGTGCTACAGCATAAGTGAATCATCCCAGAACCAAGGAGAGCGGTGGAGGTGGGTGCTAAATACCATAACCTCACTGTCCAGAATGAAACTGACTGCTTTGTAAAACAGGCTGGATGCAGGGAGCACAGTAGAGGGAAACCCTGTGTTGGCTAAATAGTAGGTGATTACATAACATGAAAGATCATTTCCAAATTACAGCATATATAGTTCTATAGATAAAGTGCTGCTGGTAAGATCTTTATCAGTGGGTTCACTGAGCTCTACAAGTACCACACTACACCCCTCACCATTCCCTCTCTACCTCCAACCACCCTATGCCTCCTCAGAGGCTTTCTCACTCTGACCTCAAACAGTTCCCATAATATCTTCAGATGGATCCTGATCCTAAACATAGCCATCAGCAAAAGGCTGGTAGCCCTACTCTATCAGTCATGGATACTGACTACTCAGCTTTGTGCATACCAGTACATCCTGAATGGAGACATCCTCTACCCAGTGTTTCACAGGGACAAGGACCATGCCCATCTTGCTCACCACTGAATTGCCAGTGCCAGTTCCAGAGCCTCATCCATAGCTGAATGACTGAAGCGTGATGAATGAATGAATGAATGAGCATAGTTGCCAAAGAACAATTGGAAGAGGAAGGTGGTGTTACCTGCAGGATCATTTTGTCTTGTTCAAGGAGCTAATTAAACTGAAATTCGATATCTCTAAAAAAATATAATCTCCCATTTGGCCCATATGGTGAACTGGGAGGGAATGATTGTGTAGTTATCCTTAAGAAATGCCCCCAGTCCTTCTATAGGTTTAACCTAACCTACACACCTTTTCTTTGTGTTTCATCCAGCACCAAGAATAGTCCCTCAGATATAGACTGTACTCTGCAAATTTCTGTGATGGTTATTAGGTGCCAATTTTTTTGCAGTAAGGCAGTTTCATGTATTTATTGGCTTCCTTACCCAGGCTCTGAGAAGCTGATATAATAAGGCTCTAGGATTTGCTGGAATTGTGAATCATGAAGGCTTGTCCTATATTCAGATGAAATATTAACTCTCCACTGAGGGACACTGTGCCTGGGGTGCAGAAATGCCTGGTAGCTTTATTTATAAAGTGGTTTGGGTCTTTAACATAACCCTGCTCGGAATCCAATATATATATTTTTTCTTTTTAAACATAATTCAAGTATTCTTTTTGTGAATCCCTTTATTTAACATTCTTTTGGGATAAGTTATTATACATAAATAAAGTTTTAAAGACTTAAACCCCACATTCTAATCTTGCTTCTGAGCTTGTTACAGTTTCACTAAGATCAATGACCTCCAGTTACTAAATTCAGTATTGAACTCGCCCTCCAAGAAAATACTTTTTCCCTTGTCTCCTGCAATAGTATGTTCTGGTTTTCCTCTCAGTTATGTGGCTTCTCCCTTCCCAGTCTGTTTCACAACTCTTACTTCTATACTCTGAGGTTAAATTGTTGGAGATTCTGAGAGTTTAGCCTCTTCTTTCCTAACCCTGTACTTGCCCTATACCAATGGCTTCAACTGACTTCCAAATGCCAGTGACTTTTAAATTTAGATCTCAAGCTCCAATCCCTCCTCTAAGCTCCAGACCCAACTACTCCTTTGACATCCCCACCTCTAATTCAATTTGTCCAAAATTGAACTTGCAAAACTTGAAGAGTTTCTCTTAAACTGGTTTCCTTCCAGTGATTTCTATTCCAGCCAGTGACATCACCAACAAACTATTTGCAACTTCTGAGCCATTATTGACAAGTGCTTCTCTCTACCCTCTGCTATAAAATTCTTTTGGTTTTACCTCCTAAATAGCTCTCAAATACATTTCCTATTTTCATCTTCATTGCATCACTCTAGTCTAAGCACTTACCATCAGTCACCTGGTTGCTGAAGTAGTTTACTGACTGTTTTTCATGTGTCTGCTCTGATCTGCAACCCAAACACCACAGTGAGCTTTCCAAAATACATCTCTGACCACATCACCCCCTGGCTTAAATTCTTCAGTGAATTATAGCCTACTTAGCGTAAATATCAGACTCTTTGAGGAAACCTACAAGGCATGACTGGCCCCTGCCTACCTGGCCAAACTTCATCTTTCCTTATATGTAGTTTACTTCCTTCTCTGTGTTCCAGGTACACTGACTAAAGCTACATGCTCTCCTATTTAGCTCAGTCCTCATAGATCACAGACGAGACAAAAGACTCAGGGATATTATATAGGTTTGCTTAAGATCAAAGTAGACTCTTATCTTCCAGGTCACTGCTCTTTTTACCACGCAGCCTGGACTGCTTTAGTTCATGAGTGTTATTCTATTCTAATGTGACCAAGAAAGCCCCGCAGAAAAGAAGGAAACAAATAGTTTGTGACTGCTTATCCAACTCTAGTAAAACCATTAATTTTACTTAATTAAGTTCTTTTTAAAAATACAGGATATAGTCAGAATCTAGTAAAATGAATAATAGTGTCTTTCTTTGGATGAAAAGTCTTTACAACATCTTCAGTTCATGAATTATATTTGAAAAAATGCTTGTGTATTATCCTTGGCTAATGATAGTATGATAATGTGAGAAAAGATTAAAGGTCAGTTGTCAAATGTAGCTCTTAGCCAAAAAGAGTCTTCCAGACAATATTTCTTGAAACCTTTTGAGCCCTGACATGGCTGATGAACAGAGTGGGTTTGAGCTGTGAATCATCAGAGCCTCCTGTCCAAAGATGTTTCTTTGGGTTACAGCCTGGATGTGTTCAGGTCCCAAGTTATCTGAGGTTTCTTTGTTAAACTTCTTCAAAATGTACTTTGTCACCTATTATTGATGGAAGGCCAAAATGACAGTGCTCAGTTGTGAGCTTTGGGGACTACAATGGGAAAGTGCTTATTTCATGAATTAATTCTCTTCACTGCCACAGAAACTTGAGTTAATGCTTTCATTCAGTTAGGAAGATATGGGCAGTCTGTAAGAATGTCTTGTGAGAAATGATGAAGTGATCATTGTCAGAGGTGTAATGCATGTCATATTGTGAATAGCTGTTCTCCATTTAATGAGTTCATGGTTAGAAATTGAGGAGAAAAGCATTTTCAGGCTCTTTATCTTCTAGGACTTTTAAAAGTTCTAGAATTTTAAGAACAAGCATTAGCGATGACCACTCCAAAGTACTTTACAAGTTACCAAAGATTACCATGGCAACCAAATTACAGCATGACTAAAGGAAGTGTATTTAATGATGTTTTTCAGCCCATGTACAAGTTCCCTGTTTATTAAAGAGGAAATGCCAGGGCTTGAGACTCTTATGCTCTTTGTTAAGAAGGAGAATGCACATTCTCTGGAGGTATATGCTCTTAGTAATATGAAAGAAGTGTGTCAAAACCTACACATGCATCTTCACATAAGTGCCTGAGGATATTAAAAGAAAAATTGTTCAATGGGACACTATTTCTCCTTACAAGAGTCAGAAAGGCAGCTTTAACTATAGGAACAACTTTGGGATGATCTAGTGATACCTTCTTTTCTACATATTTTTGTGTTCACCTGTATTCTATGCATTGAGTTTCATAGACCTTACTGGGTGATTTTTTTTTATTATTATCTGAAAATGAAATCAGTAACCAAGGTAACACATTGTTACACATTTTCAGAGGATGTTATATAATTGCTGCCCTGAGATTTCACTTCAAGTTTTATAAAGTTTTTTGTTTGTCATTTATGTTTATATTTTCAGAAAACTTCTTGTTTCTTTGTAATGTACTGCAAGTATTTACCACTGAAATACTCCAATGTTTGGTGGGAAAAAAAATAGCAACAAAGCTACTTAAATGGTAGTTTTTTTTTTAATTTTTAAAATTAAAGTATTAATAGCAAGTGTAGGTGTATATTTTTTCAACCTGGGTTAATTTATTTATATACTCAAGTTATTTTTCTTCCTTGACTCCATTTGAAATTACCACACTATTATACTTAGAACTATAAATTCTTATGGTTGGAAAGATCTTTAAAGGTATCATATATATTTATATATAAAAAACTTACACAGTTCTACAACAGAAAAACAAGCAAATCCATTAAAAAAAATGGACTGAGGACCAGAACAGACACTTCTCCTAAAAATACATACAACCTGCCAACAGACATAAAAAGAGGCTCAACTTAACTAGATATTGCTTTATGAATGTAATGAATTCTTTTATTGTTTTGAAGATGATTATAGATTTTAAAGGCATCTGTTTTATTTTTCTATATAACTGTTTTCATCAGTCTCTTTACCCCTTTTGTTTGTTTTGAGTTTTCTTTCATGTTGGAAACTTTCCTTACATATTTCTAATCTTTGGCTGTTCATCCTTACTTAAAAAGGAGGCAGTGAAATGTCGATCAGAAACTCTGGGTGCTTTTGGAAGCCTTGTCAATTGGGTTTCATTTGGAGAATGATCTCTAAATGCTAGTGCATTAAAGTATTTTGGGAAGGGACCTTCAGTTTCCTACAAAAGAATACTACAGTCTCTTTCTCTTTAGAGGGTGTGTGTGTATGTGTGTGTGTGTTTGTAGGTATTCTGGGAGTGGGGTGGGGAAGAGGATTTTCATTATCTGCCTTCCCTCCTACCCTGTTTTTCTTATGTCTGGTGTACTCAAGATTAGATCTTCTCTGGCTTAATTTCTTTGGAAAATAATACTGTTTTCTTTGGGGGAAAAAATAGTTACTGATCTCGCTATACAGTGGCTGTGCAGTGAAGGAGGCTGGTGATCAACCAATCTATACAAGTTTTTAAGGTGACTACCTGTTTTTAGCCTCACTCCTACTCTTGCTTTCAAGTGCTGAATTTCTCAGGGGCTGTGCATGGCACATGACTCTTTTCTGTCCATAATTCCTTTCTGCAGGCTGTAAAGTTGGAACATCGTATACTATTTTATGACAGTTACTTTTTACTTGATTTCATCTTTTAGATATATGTCGAAGTCTCTCATCTGCTGTTATCTTCTCTCCCGTTCTCTCTTTCCTACTGGTTGGATACCATTTTAGTTCTTTTTTTTTTTTTTTAATATTTATGGGTTTGGGGAGGGAACACAGATAAATAACAAACTTCCATGTTTAACTAAAAGTCTACCAGTCCCTCAATTTTCAGAGGAGAAAAAGGAAACTGGGAGGTTGAGGGACTTCCTCAAGGTTACACATTGTATTGGAGTGAAGAGTACAGGCTCTTGTGTCAGATAGCCTAATTTTTAATATGGGATTTGTATCTTATTACTTATTGGACTCTGAGCAACTTATTTACCTACTGTTAAACCTCGGTTTCATCATCTATAAAATAAGGTTAATAATAGAACCTACCTTCTAGAGTTGTAATGAGGATTGAATGAACTACTTCATATAAAGTGTTAAAAGCAATGCCTTACTGAATAATATGTGCTGAATATATATTAGCCATTATTTTTATTACTATTATTATTATTACTTCATTCAAGCTGGGAGATCAGGCCTGTCCTCCTCAGTGTTCCATGGGAGAGAGGGTGTTTTTCTTGTGCAAGCCATTTCCAGAGCTGAGGAGAGTTCCCTCCTTCCAGGAAGGTCTGAGGGTGTTATCATTGTATTCCTCAGACTGCAGACACTAGGGAGCATGCTCTAGGTTTAGAAACTTTAACCACAGGAGTTTAGTTGAGGTCAGAAGAGATCCTGGACACCTGACTGAGAGTTTATCCAGTGTTGGTCAAAGATGTTTGCCTTCAGGAGTGAATCCCTGGGGTGTTAAATGAAATACTAAAACACACACACACACACACACACACACACACACACACACACACACACACCAGTCTGCTAGGGTAAAGAAGTGCCTAGGAGTGGCAAAAGAGGACAAGTAGAATTAGGAAATCAGATAATCACCTAGTGGAAAAGCCAGGTAGTGGTGGGATGGTTTCTACTTGTTCTGTTTATTTTTGCTCACACAAACTGGGCATCATTTAACTCCCTGTTAAAGTAACCAGATTGGGTCCAAGATGAAATCACTTATGCTAAGCCCCATTTCAGTAAACCAAAAATTTATTAGTTTCTATGCTCTGGTCTCCCAGAAAAGGCAGGCCTAGGTCAGCCGTTCAGTGCTTGTCTGCTCAGCACAAGTTACCTATCTGGGCTCTAAAACTTCCCTTTGCTCCATATAAGGAAAGTAACCCTGCAAAACCAATCAGCAAATGCTCAGTATAACTTCCTTCTTCCTGCTCCCTTCTGCCTATGAAATCTCTTGCCCGGTACAGCCCTCTAGAGCTCCTTTCTGTCTGCTGATTGGATGCTGCCCAGTTCATGAATCACACAATAATGCCAATAAGATATTTAAATTTTATCCAGTTGAATTTTGTTCTTTAACATCCTCATGGTGAACAACACAGGAAGAGCCAAAGCAAGGAAGAAAAAGCCCAAAATGCACAATGAGTTTGGAAGAACAAGAAATGTCCCTGTGTCATCTACTGCTTGAAAAGATTATTATTTTTACATATTTTGTTGATTTATCTTAATCTCATGGTTTTAGCATGGCTTTGACAATCTCAGCACAGGTATGATTCTGTATAATCCTTAAATTGAATATAAAATTCCCCTTTCCTTCACCGAAACATTTCCTAAAATCAATGATAAAATTCAAATAAAATCAGAACCCGTGAGTTATCCACATTCTATATCCTGGCGTGTTATCTGTAGTGCTAGTATTTGGTTCTTGACCCTTGAGATAAAGACATGAAGTATTGGCGTGTTTCCCATTAAAGAACCTCTGTGGACATGAACTCATTCTTCCCTAATGGTGAACAAAGTCAGCTGTGGGCTCTTGTCAGTGAGGGGACAGAAATAAGTGCCTTGTTCAAACTCTTCTGGTAAACTATCACGATACAAGCAGTACCAGCAGTTTTTTTTCCCTACTTGAATTGTTAATATAAATATTAGAAATGTGGACTCCAAAAAATTTATGGGTATTAAAAGATAAGTATTATTGAGGATCTCACTGATGTGTTGCACCCTAAACATGCATCAGTGCCCAGATGACAGTTTCATTAGAATTTAAGAGGCCACACTGGTGCTCTATCTGGGAGTCTGTGACATTGGTAAAATTTGGGAACTTCAGAGTCTCCACTTACTGTTTTAGCTTTCATTTCTAAGTTGTACTATTAATGTATTGCAAGAAAGTCAGAGAATCGTGGGGGAGAGAGATGTGGTGGTGGTGGGGAATATTCCTGTTGTTTTCTTTGTGAGCAAGCATTTTCCCATAGAAAAGTTGAAAGTTTCAAATTACTTAAGTAAGGACATTAAATGTGTAATCAGCCATTTAAAGTGAATGGAAACCTTAAAATTTATCAGTGTGCCTACATTTAGCCTACACTTTAAGCGGTGAGTAGTGTAAGATGAACAGAAGAGAGAAGCATATGAGTCAGTGAGTTGGTTATAGAATTAAGAATAACAAATAGGTGTATCTCAGGGTATTCAAAAATGCAGACTACTGTATCTTGGGGCTTGATATTGGGGTAGGTGTCAGCCAAGATCTATTTTCTTTTTCTTTTTTCAGAATTTAAACCAAAACATGGCACAGTGTTGCTTATGCTTATCAGTTCTAACAAATGTTTGGTATAAGCAGAGTCAGAAATGAATAGCTAAATGAGGCTATAGAATGATTTTCAGGTTTCTTTTTGTCTGGGAAGAGAGTAGAGAGTTCAGATAGAAGGCTGTGGAGTCAGATGACTTGGTTCCAATCCTGGTATCACAGGGTAGGGTTTTTGGATGGAATTTGGTGTGCATAGTATTTATAGGGATGGACTCCTGTGGATGAGAAAGGGAGGAAGCAGGTTTGGCCAGAGCGAGGAGTAGAGCAGCAATGTAGGTCCAGCAAAACCTCAAGGATAATCAACCATTGGGTTTGGGCTGCTCTGAGAAGGATGTGTTCTGGGTGAGGAGCTCTATACAGCCAAGGAACACTCTGAAGGAGCTGACAGCTTGAGGCTGTTGCTAATTGCACTCTCAGAAGCTGAACAACAAGTTCTTCCTTGAAAGAGTTTTGAGTGACACATTTTCATGTCTGCCACATCTGGTTCCCCTTTTAGAAGCTATGTAACCTTGGACATGTTACTTAAAGTCTCGATAGGGAAAATGGGGATAATAATATTACCTATCTCATAAAGTTTTTGTGAGGATTTAGTGAATTATTGTAAAGCCCTTAGACCTGTACCTTGCCCATAGTGAGCAAATATAATAAATGTTAGCTGTTATTCTATTTAAGTAAACTTTCCCTCCTCTGATGGTATCCCATTTAATGGAGAAGGGTTGTAGCATTTTCAGACTTTGTAAGACACAATTCACACTCTGGGAAGAAGGTCATGACAGTCCTTTGAAAAAGGAATCATAATTGGGATACTTCATGTTCTCCCCTTGTCTCTCTTGATCTATACTGCCAGCAGAATGTGCTACTGACCTCTGAGTAATAGAATATTAACAACTCCTAATAAGCTGAACATTTTAGTCAGAGAGCTATTTAGAAGTGATTTGTAAATTACATGATTCTGATATGTATGCACTCCCCTCATAAAATAATATTTAAGGATTTATAATTAAGGGAATTGATCTTTTACCCTCTTATGATTCATAAATGCTCATTTCTACTGTTTCGTAAGAGTCTCAATGGAATTTTAAGGCTTGTTGGAGTTTTTCAGTTTCTATAGCTTTTATTTTTTTCAAAGTTTCTTTGAAAAGCACTGAATGTATCAAATAATGCCCTTTAAATTCTGTTCATGACTGAATTTGAAAGGATTATGCTCTCGTCTGAGAAGTGGCAAATTACTAATGATGATGATACATTGAATTATCAACTGGGGAGAACTATTGAAGAAAATGGGTGGGGGATGAAGAGATGGGAAAAAGGAGAATCTGCTAGAAATAATGACCAATTACTTCTTTCCATCTATTTGTTCACTTAAAAAAGTATTAATCTAGCACTCACTGTGCCCTAGGCAGGATAATGAGTGCTAGGATGACTAGAACATGGATCCTTCTTATGAGGAGTTTATGGTCTCTTAGGGGTTATAGTTAAGGGAGTGACGTTGGGGGAGATTACACAATATTCTAGATATAGTAATAAAGATCCAAGGTGACATTGAAGTGGGAGGCCTGCATTTAGAGACTGGCCTTTGGAATAGCAAAGAATGAAGTGATGTCAGAGATACTATGGGTGTAAACAAGAAGTGCTTGACCATCAATTTGCTGAGGGAATGAGAGAGGACCACTCAACAAGTGTTAGAGTTTTAAGCCTGGGTGGTGGGAGGAAGAGAATATCCTTAGAAAAAGCAGGATATCTAGGGAAGATAATAGATTTGGTTTTAGATATGTTAGTTTTAAGTGCATTGTAAAGTACCTATCAGGCAAGTATGCAGGCTTGCAAAATGAATTCATGGATCAGAAAAGAGAAGAAAACTAAGGTTGTGTTGTTCAAGTTGAAAACAAAGTATACATTTATTAAGTTTAACAGTTTGAGATCATATATGACTGCAAATCCTAAAGTAAAAATTTCATTCAATTGAATTTTATTCAATTGAAGTGGCTGAAATGAACCATATAATTATATGGTTAAAGCTCCATTTGCTGGTGTGTCTGTATTTGATTTGCTTAATTTTTCCTCTTTTTAAGAGTGCTAAGCTCAAAAGCATTAAAGCTACTAATCTTTTTGAAAATATAAAGTATCATTTTCTTGTCAAAATTCAACTAATGCGAACTACATGCAGTAAAGAGTGACAAGCTGCTATCCTCAAGCCCCAGCCCATCCTAATCCTCAGAATTAATGACTGCTAGCATTTGATGTGGATCATATTGGTCTTTTCAATTCAAATGTAAACACACATCTGTATGTTTATATACGTGAGTTCATATTATACATATTGCCTTGCATCTTACTTTTTTTTGTACAGAATAATATATTATGGACCTTTTTCCTTGCTGAAACACATATATCTTATTCTTTTTACTCACCATATGTTATATACCTTTGTGTAGATGAATTATAATTTATTTAATCATTCCTCTATATATTCATGTTTACTTTGCTGTTTTTCAAATTACAAAGCATGTCTGCAAACATTCTTGCATATATACCTGTGTACTTGTTCTAATAAGTGTCTTGGAAGTGGAATCATTAGGTCAAAGAGAATCCACATTTTAAATTTTGATGCACTTGACAAAATACATTCAAAGAGGTTATATCAATTTATACTCCCCTTTAAAAGGCTCCTTTTTTCCTTCAGTAATTATAGCTGATTTTTTTGGGTTCTTCCTATATACAAAAAAATTTGTGTAGATTATTTTATTTAATCTTTAAAAGTCCTTTGAGGTAGATGATGTTATCTTCATTTTGTGGTATAGGGAACTACGGCTCAGAGAGATTAAACAAATATGATGCCCAAAGTCATTCAGGTAGTGAGTAGTAGAGCCAGTATTTGAAACCAGTTTGATATTGGAAATCATGTCTTTAATTACTATTCTATCCTGCCTCTCCAAGGAACAAAAGACTGCAAATCTGCAGAATACAGGGGCCTCTAGAGTGCTGTGCTTAAGCCTCAGATTTGGTTCTGACCTTCTTGGATGCTAAAAAGAAAGGTAAACAATCAATTACATAGAACTAATTTTAAAGGATTCTTTTTAATTAGGTTATAATTTCCCTATGCCTGTAGCTCTCCAGCTACCTTGTCCTGCATTCTGCTTGAGAGAAGCCATGTCAAAGACCCTTTGTTGAATCACATCTCTAAAGACCCAAATTCTTGAGGGACAAGAGCCCAGACCAATCCTGTGACTGTCTTCAGCATCTGACACAGTCTGTGTCCATTGTTCTGAGGCAATATGTTATCTGAGCAAGGGGGACAAAGGAGAGGAGTGTGCCCGAGACCCTTTGATTCTTCATGTGAGTATTTAAAAACCATTTACATAGATTTCTTTTTATCCCCTAATTTCCCATTGATGACAGCACTGAAACTACTTGTCTCATTTTTCAAATCAAAGCTTCCTAAAGCAAAATGGCCTGGGTACTGAACAGCTCTCGAAGCTCTATTAATCACAAGGCAGGAGGGGTGTGAAGCCCAATAAACAGTTCAGGGAGTGGAAAAGTACTTTATACTCAAGACCACCTCTCCTTTCTGCCAACCTTTCACACTGCTGCTTTGAGGCTGTTTTTGTTTTGTTTTGTTTTCTTTGTGAAGAGTCTTTTTGTTTTTTTTTCCTCAGAAATGAAAAAGTACCTTCTTTTAACACACACCTATTGCTTTCTCTCAAGAGACCTTCCTGGAGACAGGCAGCTATGCCCTGGGCCCTTACGATGCACCTGCCATCAGAAGATGAGACCCTGAGAAGGCATCTTGACATTTGGAGCCATAGCCCACACTGGGACAGCCTCCCTTAGCTTTAGGAACTAGAGTGATGTGAATTTGAAATCCTGCCTCAGCCATTGTTACCTGTACAACATTGGGCATATGACTTAACTTCTCTGAGCTTGCTCATCTGTAAAGCCTCAATGTGGCTATGGGATAATGCCTGTCTCCCAGGGTTGATTTTAGGGTGAGTGATAATCCTCTGTATCTTTTTGGCAGAACTTCCATACAGCAGTGGCTAGAGTGATCATATGGTTACTTTGTGAAAGTTTGGTAGGTGTTGGGGCTTTGAGGCTGCTGCTCTCCAAGGCTCTTTACATAAGTTGGATAAAAAAACACTGATTACTCATTTCAAAGCTTGGGGTAGGGAGCTGATGGAGATTCTATGGAGTGGATCCTCTAAAGCCTCTGCATGCCCCTTTGGTGCATCTACTGCTTGGTTATTTTTGCTCCATAAAACTTAGACAAGTTGCTTGACCTCTTTCTTTCAAATTTTTTTAGTTGTGAAAATAAGATAATAGTCTCTCCTGCATATAGTTGCTACGAGGATTAATGAGAACTTCGTATCACCATTGCCTGCTTTATTTTCTGTTTAGATACTTTTCATGAACTTACTTACTTTAGTTTCCTTGTTTGTCTTCATAAGTGTTCACCTTTCCCAAAGTAAGCTCCATGAAACCAGAGTTTTTGTCTATTGTACTCACTGTTCTATTACGTAACACAATGCTTGACACATGGTGGATACTTAATAAATATTTTATTGAATGAATGAATATGCAATGCATAGAACAGTGGCTGAAACATAGCAAGCATCTACATCATAGAATAATATAAGAGATCATATAGCGTACGTGGCACAGTACATAAAAAGTCCTAATAAATGGTAACTGGATTGTGTATCAGTAAGATTGTCAGACATTCTCAGATAAAGTGTCCTGTGGAGAAAGCACAAACCATAGTAGTTCTCAACTCTGTGTTTGAGCTCATCAATTAAAAAATTTTTTTGGTTTTATCTTTGGGTGAGGGATAAGGAAAAGGAATAGGGAGAGGCTGAACAAGCAGTGAGTATTAGGAAACAATAGCTATTTTTAAGTGAATTGAGTTCATGCATCCAAAAACTAGTGAGTTCTTAATTACAATGTCCACACTGTGCTGGGCATGGAGGTAATAAAAAAGAAAGATGCCAATGGCTTCCTCTTTCTTCTGCTGCAAAGGAATATTCATCAGGGCAGAGACCACCACTCTCTTTTTCACTGTAGACTTTTCAACCCCCATTCCTGCTCCTCGAGCATAATAGGTCTTCCATACATATTTTTGAAAAAGTGAACTAGTGAGAATGATTAAACAAACTTCTAAAATATATAGCCAAATGTGGTAAGTTTGAACTAAGTGGTCTGGTAAGTTGTGGAGGGAATACTTATTCTGGCCAAGGAGGTCACTGAAGACTGATTGTTGAGGAAATGTTTGAGTTGGATATTAAGGATACATAAGTCTCTTCAGGCTAGAGAAAAGGAGTAGTAGGGTCTAACGAGAGTAATGAGTAGTGAGCCTGTTGAATTGGGACAGAAGGTACATGTGATGGGACTGTACAAGTTAGGGCTAGAAAGGTGAGTCTGGATGTGGTCCTGGGGGATCTGTAGTGCCCAGTTAAAATGTTTAGTTTATCTGACAAAGGAAACATCCCCTACCCTACAGGATCAAAATGATCATAGTTATAGGAAGATAAATTGGCCCATGTTCTTAGATGGTAGACAGTGGAGATGAAAGAAAAGATGTGAGGATTATCCTAAAGAAACAATCAACGAAATTGATAACTGATAAAAATGGATTGAGTATGAGATAAGGAACCAATGCAGATTTGAGTTTGGGTGATTCAGAGAATGATGGTATCATTAATAGAGATAGAAAATCATGAAAAGAGAATTTTTTTGAGGGGAAAGATGATGAGTTTGGTTTATAACCTGTTGAGTTTAAGGTCCCAATAGAACATATAGTTTGTGATGGAATTTGGGACTAAAGGCAGGATTAGAGATATGGTTTTTACTTATTCATTCGTTTGAGCATTTATTGAGCATCTATGCTAGGCACTGTATCAATTACTGGGAATACAGAGAGGAAAAGTATAAACCCTGCCCCTTGGAGTTTCCTTTTGCTGTCTAGCTTTTTGAGTCAGGAACAAGAGGAAGGCATTCCTTTATTGATACATAGTTTTATATGATCAAGGTCAACAATATAACTATTGTAATGTGCATTAATGTTTATATTTTTCAGCTCTGCTATGATTATAGGCTTGTATTAGAAGGAGTTTCATCATACAGATGTAATTGCTTATAATTTATAACTCAAGGTTCAAGGAAATCCTGAATTGGTTATCAGAAGAAAGTTTGAGGAACTGTATGTGTCTTTGACTTTGACTCATAATTGGGTCATCTCATCAACATAGCTAACACAGTGAAATGACATGGTAAAAAGAGCCCCAAATACCAATTCCAGTGTGCTCCAATGAATTTGGAAGGCTTTTGTTTCTCACTGGGTTTAAATTTTGTGGATAGTTTCAGCAAGGGTGTCAATCCGGAGTCTTCTTCAAAAGGGAAACAATACCACCTACACTCAGCCTAGAAGCAGCAGCAATGACTATTTAATGAGATTCTTGTTATTATTTTTTCTGTTGAGAGAGAATGGGATATTGCAGTCAAGGTGAGGAAAACTGTAGGGAGAAATCAGGAGGCAGAAATGAAGGGCAAATGGGGAGAAGAATCTTGAGAAAAAGGGACGTGAGTTTAATTATAATCGTGCACTTTAACTTCATTATCCTATTTTATCTGCACAACAGCATGCAAGTTTAAACAATAATTATCTTTCCTACTTCACAGAAGAAAATTGAAGCTCAGAGAGGTTAAGTGACTAAGGTTATAGGACTAAAAGCTAGAAAGCTGAGGCTTTACCCATCACTTTGTTTCCAAGTCCGGAATTCTTTGCACTCTTTTGAACTGGGAGATGCTGCATGCTTCATTGCTTTGTCCCACTGCTGCACCTTTGCTCAGGCTTGCAGCTGGGTTTAAATGTCCTTCTCTCTTCATCTAAAGTTCAAACCTTTTTTATCCTCAATGTCACCTTCTCTATAGAACTTTTTTGGACCCTATCAGCTAGCACTCAACAGCTCTTTGTCTTTGCCTTTCATACGGAGGCTCTTTTTCTTGATGGATTGTGTCACAATCTCCTGACATTATAGTAGTTATGTATGTAGATGTTTGATCTCTACAGATAGATGGTAAACCTCTATGAATCTGAATTACCTTTACTTTCTCACAGTACTTAGCACAATGCTTTGTAGGAATTTAATAAATATATATTGAATGAGTGAGTGAGTCAGTGAGTGAGAGTGAGTGAGTGAAGAAAGTGAACGAGACTTAGGGCCTCTGATCTGAACCAGCTGGATGACTTCTAGGAGTCTTCTTAAACACTTCTAATCCCTTAGCTCATGTACACTGGAATAATTAGCACTCTGGGCTGTGTACTTGTGTTATCTGGCACAAAGAGAATAAAAATGTATGAAGTCAAAGGGGTTATAGGGAGATCAGAAAAGATCAAGGCTAAATTGAGACCATGGTCTTTTCCAGTCATGTTTACAGTGGTTACACACCATAATAGGCTAATGTCTGAATTATCCATTTTGGAGTCATGTGATGATGTCTGCTGCTAGACTGCCTGATGTGCTTGGAGCAGTGGCTCCATGGCTTACTTCCAGCATACTGTACTAAAAAAGTTCAGCATAGCAGTGAGAGAGAACTGAAGATTAAGGATGATAAAGCAAATGGAACTGCTGCCATATCCCTGAATAAAATTATCTTTGTGCCCAAAAGCTATTAATCACCCTCTCAGCCGTCAAGGGGAGGAGGCCAGGAGAGCAACTCAATCTTAGCGTCTTCTGTAACTGCTTTGAAGAGGAATTAAAAATTATTCAACTTTGAATCTTGGAACAAAGTGATGTGGGTTTAAAGTTTGAAAACGTGGTGACCATGCTTTTAAGGAATCCATATACGTGCAATGCCTGTTTTGACATTCTTTTTCACTACAGTTTCCTGAAGAACTAATAATTAGCTCCCTTATTGCAATGAATGTAAAAAATAGAAACCAGGAAATTCAGACTTAAGTGCATTAACACTATTTTGATTAAGTGAATTAACATCAACAGGACTCTAGAATTTAAAAAGTGAACCATTCGAAGGCAATTATTTTTTTGCAGCAAAACATTCTTGAAAGTGATGTTGTAGACATATTGCTGTAAATGGTTTTAAATTCAGTAGGGACAATGTTGTACCTGTTATATCATAACAATATCATAACAATATCATAGCAATATCATACAAGCAATGGTAATACTAAATTTGAATCCTCTGTAGTAATTGAATATGGAAAGATTGTGGTCCAGATTAGAGCACCTGGAGTGATTGAGTAAGGTTATACATTTAAAATACTTTATAAAATATAAAATATTACATAAATTCTAGCTATTATTAAACATGGAGATAAAGGTATATTGATTAGAGAGGGTTGTTCCATAAAGCATACACAAAGCAGAGCTTTATTATGTTAAACTTTTGAACTACAGTTAATATGCTAAACATTAAATATCTAATTAGTGACAATTTTTTTTGATTTTCTAGAAATTCTAAGCTTGCTTTTCTTTAAAAAGGGTATAATTTTAAATGATTCCAGTTATTTTTAAAAATTAGAATTGCTCTTAACATATTTCTGATGAGGAAGTTGATAACTTAAAATAATTTGATTAGGGCTATAGCTCAAGTAGCATATGCTTAGATTAATTTGGTATGTCTAATGATGCTTCCCTCCATTTTTTGTAAAGCAAAGGTTTTTCCCTACCCAACACAATAGGGCTTTGTAGAGAATCTTGAACTTTGGGAATTTTGAAATGAGTTTCATTCTGTATGCATTTTTTTATTTTAAAAACTTGCCACTAATTTTGTAAAATGTGGGAAATTTATGCTGAGTTTTTAAGCCTAGCAAGTGAAATTAGATTTTTTTTTTAAAAAAACGGAGATATGATTTAGTTTTCCTTATACTGAAACCCAATGTTTTACCCTTTTTGTCCAAGACTAAACATGGACCATTTCAGCTAAAGAATTTGTTAGATTTACCAGTGACTAAAGACAGGGTTGGGAGAGACTTTGAGGAAAAGCCTTATACCATTGGCAAATCTGATTGTAATATATAAGAGGATGAGTTTTAAAAAGGTGAATGTAGAATTTAATAGAGAGGAAATAGAAAAAGACTTAAAATACGAGAATGAAATATACAGGCAAAACAGGCTAACTTAAAAGGGACCTGGGAATTCATAGCCTTATTAAAGTTCTTTGCCTCATGCTTACTGAATTTTTCCTACAATTCCCTGAATGAAGGATGAGCTCAAAATAAATGAACAGGACATTGTTGCTTTCCCCAGGCAATGTTGTGGCTATATCAGGATATGCGTAGGAGGTTGTAACAAGGCTGCTGGGTGAATTTTAATTTAAAATTTAAAAGTATCATGTTAGTTCTTCATAAACAACAAGAATAACAAAAAGCTATTTTCGGGTTTCATTTTGATCCTAGATATTTAAGAACAATTTAAGAGTCCTATACACACAAGAAAGAAATAGAACCATTGAACACCTGGGGTTTTTTTCAAAAAAATTAATTGTGGTCAAATTTCATCCTATAGGATTCAAGGAGCTAAATGAAATAGAAAAGTTTAGTTTCAGTCAATCTTAGGGAGCATTGCTTTCATCAGTAAGATATATGATTTTTGTGTTTACTTTGATTCTCTTCATCATTATATTTTTTCTCCTGGCCATATCTCTTCATTTTCTCTTGCTGAAATCACCCCAATATTTTTTATTGAGGTGATTTTTACAAATAGTGAAATGAACACATCTTAAGTTTATAATTCAATGACTTTTGACAAATGCATACACTTGTATAACTGTCATCCTGATCAAAACAAAGAAAATTTTCATCACCTAGAAAGTTCCTTTACTCACCCAGGAAGTCAACTCCCAAACCTTGTTATGATTTCCATCACCATAGATTATTTTGCCTGTGTTTGAACTTCATGTACATGGAATTATTTAGTATGTATTTCTGTGTGTTTGGCTTCTTTCTTATATTTGAGATTTGTTCAATTGCTGTGTGTATCAATAGTCCATTCCTTTAAATTGCTAAGTAGCATTCTATCTTCTGAGTAGTATCCACTCTTCTATTGATCAGCACTTGTATTATTTCCCATTTATTGCCTATTATTAATAACATTGCTATAAACATTCTTGTACTAATCTTTTTGTTAATATATGTTTCAATTTTTTTGAATAAATGCCTAGAAGTGGAATTTCTGTGTCATAGGGCAGGTGTATGTTTAACTTTATAAGGAACTAACAGAGAACTGATTTAAAAAATATTTGTATCATTTACAATTCTACCAGCAATGTAGGGTATTTCAGTTGTTCTATATTTTTGTCAACATTTGCCACTGTCATTTTAATTTTAGCCATTCTAGTGGATATGAAATGGTAACTCATCATAGTTTTAATCTGCATTTTCCTAGTGACTAAAGAGATTGAGAACATTTTCATGGCTTATTGATCACTTGCATACACTGTATTTCTCTATTTTCTTTCAAGTCTTTTGCTTTTTTATATTTTTTGTCTTTTGGTTGTTAATTTATAAGAAGTTAAAAATGTTCTGAGTATTAGTCCTTTGTTGGACTGATAGTACTTTATATTGTAAATATTTTTCCCTGTGTTTTTATTATTCTCTGAGAATTTCTGGATCCTAGGATATACGTATATTTAATTTGACTAAGTAATTATAGGTTGCTCTCCAGAATGGCAGTAGTCTGCACTCTTACTAGGAGTGCATATTTCTACAAATATTTTGCATTATTTACCTTTCCCCTTGTTACCAGTCTGTGAGGCTAAATTAAGAACTCGTTGTTCTTTATTTTTAATTTTTATGATTGCCAGTGAACTGGAAATCTCTTCTATGCCCATTGACCTTTTCAGTTTTCACTTTTGTAGATTGCCTATTCATATCCTCCGCCTATTTTTTCTATTCATTTATCTTATTTGCGTGAGTTATCATATATTCTATATGTTAATCACTTGTCAGCTTAAGAAACTAAAATAACTTATTTATAATTTATCAATGTTACCCTCTGTTGAAAACAATAATTTGAATAATACAATTCTAAAGTTATTATTTATTTTGTTAGATCACAAAGGTATTTTCTTATGTTTTCTTCTATTAATTTTATATTTTACATTTTACAAGTTGGCCTGTAATCCATTTGGAGTCTGTCTTTGATTATGGCATTAGGTAGGAATCTACTTTTATTTTTCTCCATGTCATGAGCTATTTTTTTTAAATAAGGAGCTAAGTAATTTGTCTTTTCAATGATTTGTGGTCCTATCTTTATTATATGTTAGGGTCCTGATTCTGAGTTTTCCTATTTTGTTCCATTGATGTTATTTTTTTCATGTTCCAGAATGAGAATTTTTTAAAAAATTAATATGGCTTTGTAGTGTGTCTCACTATCTGGTAAGCTCTCCTATTTATCTTTCTCTGTTTAGGCTGGCTTATCTATTTTTTGACTTTTAAAATTTCATATAAACTTGGAATAAGTTTAAGAAGTTTCTCAAAAACAACTTGGCTATCAATGATGTCTTTATAATTTTAAGTCATCATATTCTAGTATAGTGAAGTGACTTTACTAGAATTTTAAGGTTTTCTTCATAGAGCGTTCTTGTGCATCCTTGTAGTGAAATACTTGTTGCTCTGCTAAATGATCTTATTTTTTCTATGATGTTTCCTTATTGATTATTACTGGTGTAAGAAATGCTATTGATTTTTATTGGTAATTTTGTGTTTTTACTGTGTTCTTTATTTAGTTCTAATACACTTATTTACTGTCAGTTGATACACTAGTATTTTCTAGATTGATAATCATATCATCTGCAAATAATATTTTTGTTTCTTCCCACCCCATCTTTATACCTCTTATTTATTTTTCTTTCCTTTTAGAATTAACTATAATCTCTAAGACCAAGTTAAATTCATGGTGGCACTCTGGGTATAACTTTGCCAATTAAGTATATGTTTGTAAGAGTTTTGATGTAACCTTTACCAAGTTAAGGAAGTTCTATTTGATTTCTAGTGTTACTAACAATTTTGAATAATCAAAAGAATTGAAGTTATTAAAAATCTTAAAAAATTTTTTAGAATTGTGATAAAATATACACGTAGCAAAATTTACCACCTTACCCAATTTTAGTCTACTGTTCAGTGGCAGTGAGTACATTCACATTGTTGGGCAATCATCACTACCATCCATTTCAACAGTAAATATTTTCTACTCAGAGGTCATAGATATTTGATTTTTTTGGGGGGGTTTGGTGTAAGATAGGAATTAAATTTTATTATTTTCTTATAAGTGGTTGTTTTAGCACTATTTATTTAAAAGTTTACCCTTTCCCCCGATAACCTATCTATCACATTTAATTTTTGGAGGTATAGAGAGAATATTTAATTTTTTATTTAATTGTGGTAAAATGCACATAACACAAAATTTACTGTCTTAACCATTTTTATTTTTTATCTTTATTATTTGTTTGTTTGTTTGTTTTATAGCAGAAAAAACAGCTTTATTAGAAGGGAGAGTAAAACATCAGAACACTTTCAGATGTGGAAGCAGGCTTGAACAATAGAAGAACAGCCCATAAGACTCTAAGGCTCAAAGGCCTTAACCATTTTTAAATGTACAGTTCAATACTCTGGGCATATGAGATTTTAGAGATTATTTTTTATTGATTTAAGTTTTTATTGGACTATGGTTAGAAAGCTGAGTCTGATTATTTAGAATTATTGTTTTATATGACCTATCACATTCAATTTCCATTAATATTCTAAGCATGCAAAAAAAGGCTAGTCACTTTTCTATCAATCTATGTTTTCCTTTTTTCAAATTTTAGGATCAATTTGGGAGCAAGGAACCAGTAGCCCATGCAAATTAAACATCTTGAAACAGATTACTTTCATTTTTATACATTTACATTTCTATCAAATTTGTAATATGAGATTTTGAACCATTATGAAAAGATGTTCTTAGTGAAGTCA
This sequence comes from Macroglossus sobrinus, assembly GCA_004027375.1. NCBI lineage: Eukaryota > Metazoa > Chordata > Mammalia > Chiroptera > Pteropodidae > Macroglossus > Macroglossus sobrinus. The sequence continues at coordinate 275,926 of PVKZ01001265.1, forward strand.
ACATATAGATTTAGACATTTTTCTATTGTCATAGAAATAGAGTATTTTGTTTCCTCAATTTTTCTGAAGAGATGGAGTTTTGGAAAATTTAAAACTAAAAATCTTGAGACAGCTCAGGAATAAGTACAAGATTAAGAATATTGGGACCATCTTTTGGAAAGGACTTTGCCTCCTTCCCATCCTTTCATTCTGCTTCTCACCTCTCCTCACCAGTCGTACAGTACAGAAACATGGCTGTATCTACATGGCTTCTTTTATTTTAACCTGAAGGACTTGTGCAAATAATAAAAATGGTGAGCAATTACTTTAAATCCATGAGTACATACACCTAAAAAATAATCTCACATTTTCTTATCTGAGATGTGAATTATATTATCTGTGATATAGGCAGGAGGTGGTTGGCTTAGATACAAAGACCAGTCACCTTCCAGTTATATTACTGGACTCATCTGGGATAGAAGCTTTAGCAGCATTTTGGTTAAGATCTTTTAAAAATGTTTTTGAGAATTGCTTTGGCTGAGGTGGTGGAATGGGAATAGGGAAGAAGGAAGAAAACTAAACATAAAGAACTTCAATTTTACAGCATCAATTCAAATACCCTGAAAGCAGATGGGCGCAAGGAACCACAGACAGACAAGGAAGGAAATCACTGGCAGGTTCAGAAAAAATGTTCACTGGAGCCACTACTACAGCCCAAGGCAGGGAGGAGGAGGGGCCTCAGGTTTCTCCATTCTCCTGACATTGTCTTTTATTTTTACCCAAACACTCTTCTCTGGTCTGGAAAGGATCCTCCTGCACAAGGGAACTATGAGGAAGAACTGATGTTTAAATAGCCTCTTGAGTGGTGTTCAAAAACAAAATTCAACTGAGTAAATGTGAAGATTTAATTGACTTATTAAGTGATTCATGAATTTGGCAGCATCCCATCTAGCAACCAGAAGGGGCTCTGAGGGGTTCATACAAAATGGAAGATTTTCATAGGAAGAAGACTGAAGCATATGGAGCTACTGACAAAAGAGAAGAAAGGACTATTTGGGGGCCAGGACACCTATTCTTTGAGAGAAGAGAAAAGGAAGGTTTTTTTTTTATCATGTAGATTGTCTCTTCTTTCTATGAAATGGTGTGTGCATGCATGTGTGCGTGTGTGCATGTGTGTGTGTGGGGGGGGCGGGGAGTGATAGAGAGGGCCCATGTGACAAATTACCTTACTGGTACTTGACCAGAAAATTCTAGATTGGTTGATTAAGATTACTTCTGAGAGACATTGAAACTACAATTTATATCAGGTATTAAATCTAAGTTTGATATCACTGGCTTTTAGAATGAATGATGCCATTTTGGGCCTGTGATTTTTTTCTTTTACTGGTCAGACACTCAGGGGTTGCCTCAATAATCACGTCTAAACAAATTCTGTCTTGTAACTTTGGAAATCTCCCACCTGGGCTCTGAAAGCCAATATCGAGACCGCAGAGCCCAATGATTAAAATGTGAATTCTGAAGCCATGTCGCCTGGTCAAATGTAGGTTCTTCCACTCACTTACTTTGTGAACTTAGGCAAAGAATTTAACTGCTCAGTGCCTCCTGGTTTATCCATTTATAAAGTGAGAAAGGAAGTTGAATCTATCTCAGTGTTGTTGTGTCTCTGGCACTAAGTGGGGACATTGTAAATGTTTTTAAAATAAAAAATATAAGGAGGAGGAGTGAGAGTGTGTGGACATTTGGCACCATGTAATTACCAGTTACAGTTGTTATAGCTATCCACACTCGCCACTGAATAGTTTCCAAGAGACCCAAACTTCCTAACAGGTTGTAGCCTGTTATATAGAGGAGTACAATGTCTGTGAAAGGGGTGTCTGAGCACTGACAACTTTTGGGTTAGGATCCACATAATTGGTGCAATCTGCACTGTCATTAAATATGAATAAATGGCAGCAGGTGTAGATGATAGAACAGGTTTGCAGGGGCCACCACAGGTGGGCTCTCCACAGATGTGAGCTTTGTGTCCAGGCTCTGACAGACTTTGGGATTGTTTTTGACGGTGGGAAGAGCAATTGCCCTTTGCCTAGACTCTTGTGATGCTAAGTCTGAAGGTAAATGCTGACATATTTGTGATAGCTCAGTTCATTTACCTTGGATAGCACAAATGTTCATAATTAGCCTCCAGTTTTTCAACATGTGACATCTCTTCTGTTCTTCCTCCTGCTGCCTGGACTTTGACAATTTCTATAGTGAGTAGCTCATACATGAGAAGATATCATATCAAATGTGTCCATCTTATTAATAGCCCTGATAAAAGAATTTTCGGCTGGGAAACTATAAGCATTGGATCAGGCAAAGAGTTTGGATTAGCCTTGTGTTATGGGTTGCATTGTGTCCCATTCCCCCTCAATCTTATTCACCCCCCACCTCCCCCCAAAAAGGATATGTTAGCGTCCTAACCTCCAGACTTCAGAATGCTATCTTGTTTGGAGATAGGATTTTTACACAGGTGACCAAATTAGAATGAAGTATTAGAGTTGGCCCTTATCTAATATGCCTGGTGTCTTTAAAAAAAATAAGGGGAGGAGGCAAATTTGGACACAGAGGTAGGCATACATAGAAGGAATACCATGTAAGGAAGGAGATACAAGGCGAAAACAGCCATATGTAAGCCAAGTATAGAAGCCTGGATAAAATCCTTCCCTCATAGCCCTCAGAAGGGGCCAATCCCGCCAAAATCTTTATCTTGAACTTCTAGCTTCTAGAACTGTGAGACAGTACATTTCTGTTATGTAAGCCAACCCATTTGTGGTACTTTGTCATGGCAGCCCTAGGAAACTAATACTGGATTTAAATTCCTGCTTAACTATTTACTGTTCATGGTACCACTGTTATTTGTCTCCCTAGTTTTCCCCAGCTAGGTGCCTAGGTGAGGATAATCAATGGATATGATATTTGGTTCCAGCTCTATTAGCATAATTGCTAGACTTCAGTCTTCTCATCTACTTTAATAGTCATTAAAAAGTCCTTACTATAACATTTGGTGCTCATTTCACCCTGATCTGTGGTCTTAGCCATTGCTATTGACCTAGTCAGGCTCAAAGAAGTCCTGTTTAAAAGGAACCTATATTTCTCTATTTGGCCAAACATTAATGAAACTTATTTGATGATAGAACAGTTCTGTCATATAATACATGGAACATCCTTCAGGAATTACTACTCACAGTATTTTTGTTCTGTGAATAACTAAAGCGACTTTTTAAGGAGAAATCAGAATTAGATACAAGGTTGGGAGACAGAGGTTTTAGAATTCCCACAGGAAGAAAATTATAGTCATCAATCTAGGGTAGGTGACATTTTAGACTAGATAAATATTTGTTGGTGTGGGAGAAGCCTGTCCTGCTGTACATTGTAAGGTATTTAGCAGCATCCCTGACTTCTTCACACAAATTATAATAGCACCTACTTCTCCCTGATGGCAATCTAAATGTGTCATTGGGGAGCAAACTTGCTCCTGGTTAAGAACCAGTAATCTGAAGTCACTTAAAAAATTCACAAATTGACACTTATTTTCCATACTGAATGTAGCAAGATAGAGGAGTGAGCCAGAAGATAGAATTGTGTGTGGTGTGTGTGTGTGTGTGTGTGTGTGTGTGTGTGTGTGTGTGTGTTGTGGGGGAATAAGATAGAAAAGTAGGAGCCTCTGTGGAGTCATTTGCAAAGACGTAGAAAAGGGACACCAAACAAATCCAGGACCCATTTTACTCAGACCTCTGTTAGTTTACTGGGATCTTAGTAACTTTCCCATTTTTGCTGATTTTGTTATTCCTTGGCTATTTTACCATAGAGCGAGTGTCAGTAAAACTCTTATAGAAAAAAGAATCTGTGTGTTTTAGGGAATAAAAACTATGAAGTAAAGAATATACATAAGTGATTTAGACTTGGTAGAAGTCTTGAACCAAAACAAGCTCTTTTCTGCTTCAGTGTCTTTGCATAGGCTCTACCTGGAGTACGTTATCTTAACATCTCAAACATTGCCCTCAAGGAAAAAGTTTCTTCGACCCTTCTCTCTAAAATGATACTCCTTGAGCCAGAAATTTATTTTTTAACCCCAGTGATTAATTTTATTCCAATAAAGAGACAAATATTTTTTTTAATTTTATTTTATATACTTCCTTGAAAATGTTCCCTTGTGTATCATGTATATAGTAATTTCATCTATGTTGCAAAAAAAAAAAATGGGTATCATAAAGTCACATGTAAGATAAAATCTTTTTAAACACATCTTGGGAAAAATATCAAGTGGGCCACCTAGTAATTTATGCCCTCAATATAGTGTAATACAATTTCTGGTTTGAGTCAAACATACAAATGTTTTGCTATTAGTATAATTTTCATAAATTAACAGTCAGGTATTAGACATAAAACATTAACATTGTGTTTTTTAGAACCAGGAATGATTTGAAAGTAATATGTAAATGTCAATACAATGTTTTTGTGTGTGTCATTTTGTATCATTTTATAGCAGTTGCACTGATTTTTTTTCAGTATACCTGCATATACCATTATTAGAGTCTAATGGTATCAGCATTTTATCACTTTAAATGTGGAGAACTTATTTCCATTTAAGTCCCTTTACCTTTTTCACTTTTAAATATCATTTTCTTGAGTATTAGATAGTATTAACATGTTTATTTTAATTATCAAATATAATTTAGAAGACTCATGAGGAGAAAGGTCTTATATTTGCCCATATTTCTGATCTTTCTGTTGTTCTTTATTCCTTCCTGATGCTGTAAGTTTCCTTTTATCATTTTCTTTCTGTTTAAAGAAGCTGCTTTAGCCATTATTTAAGGGTAAGTCTGCCAGCAACAAATTCTTTTAGATTTCTTTCATCTGAGAATGTCTTTATTTCACCTTTATTCCTGATAGTTTTGTCAGATATAAAATTCCACCCAACTGAATTCTGTGAGAAAGGCAAAAATCAGAAGGGGGAATGGATACTGGGAATCAAAAAAGCAAATCTGTTTTCTTTCTACTGGACTATGAAATCCTTAAGGGAAACACTGTGCAGTGTTAATATTTGAATATTTAGTTCCAAATCTAGTTCCTGGCACAGTGAGTGTTTGTTGAGAGAATGGTTCCTGCCCTCAGTTTTGAGGATATAGGGTTTAGTCTATTCTGAATAGCATTCATCTTTTCTAAAATGTTTCTACTTTATTTTGTCAGGCCCCCAGGCCTTCAAGGATGAAAAAAGAAATTGCACAATGGCTTTTGAAATTATCATCAATCAGAAAATGTCTTTGAAAATCTCTAAATCAGCTCCTTTCTGTATGGCCTCTTGGGAAAATGATGCTAAAATATAAGGGTCAATCATGGGAGGGAAACATAGGTCAGGCAGCTAGAATCCCATGGACAAGTGCCCTCTGATTCCATGGACAAGTCCCCTCCATTTCTGCCAGGATTCAGATTGGTGATAAGGAGGAAACTAGAGGTTTCTGGACTCAGGGTCAGAGGTGCCCAACACGTATTAAATTGATTGGGTTGACAGGCGACCGAAGAGGTAGTGTTACTTTAATTCTGCCCTATATGCTGAACTTTCTCTAAGGATTTAACTTACATTTAGAAATGAGAGAGAGGAAAGACCTGACAGTGAAAGAAGTTTATATTTAACGGCTAGTTTATAAGCAATTTTTCTAATTTCTCAGTCATTTTAAAGTTTCCATTTAGTGAGTATCTATCAAAATTACTACTCCTGCAGGAGCAGACTTGGATTTAGTTTTATGAACAGTAATGATTTTTTAGTAAGGTATACTTTGCTTTGTACAGAATGGTATGATTCATAAAATGTAGTTCTATGCCTTAATTATTCTTTCCAGGAATAAACCCTATTTCCTGAAGCTATAATTCCAATTGCGAACCAGCGAAGTCCTTGTGCATAATACTGTGCAAATGACTATTATCTTGTGTAAGCGCATTAAATGTCACAAAATGCTTTAGAATAGGAAATGGAAGAGAATAAGAAAGAGAAGGAGGAGGAGAGAATAGATGACAGAGTAACATCTGGTGGGGCTGAACCTCCCATTGCTCCCCAAAGAGAAAGTCTCCAATACCCAGATGTCCATCAAAGCTCTGGGGAGAAAGATGGGGCAGATGGCTGAACTTTTTGTTGAAGTGACCTTCTCCATAGACATTTTCTCCAAACCATCCAAGTGCTCTTTCTAGTGCTGAAGAATGAAGGGCTTACCTCAGAGCTGCTTTCTCCTTCTCTGGTCCCCTCCCTCATTGGTCAGGACTTATCTGAGTAGCTTGGATTACTGAACTACTACTCAATTAATTCACTAGAAATAATGAATGCCGCAAAGGCCTTTCTGACATCTATTCCTTTTTTTTTTCTCCCACAGTAGCAGAAATTTTATTTTCCTTTGGTGTAAGGCGGGGGAAAGTGACCAAGAATCCTGTTTACCTATATTTGTCCCATCTGAAATCTCACGGCTGGCTTATAGGAAGAGTCCAAATTCTTTGGCATGGGATACAGATAGAATAGTGAAAGTGGTATTTTGGAACTAATAATTTGGCAGCAGAAAGCGAGGCAGGGAGTAAATTAGCAGCCAGTTAGAATAATTTGGCAGGATATGAGCCTCAACCAGGAAGGCCTTGTGCCAGAACTATTATTTGGAATTGGCCATAGAATATACATAATATTATTTGGAATTGGCCATAGAATATACTATTAGGAACCAATCTTGTGCTAAGTGCTTTGCATACATTATCTCATTTATGACAAAAGTAATTCCCCCTCTAAGAGCACGCATACTTTTCTGCTGTGGTAATGTTCACTGTGCATTTATATATAGTGGTAACTATATTGGCACTGGTAATTATATATTTATTTGTGTGGTTAGTAGTTTTATCATCTGGCTCTGGCCACTAAGTTTCCAACTATGTACCTGGCACCTAGTAGATGCTTGGAAAGTTTGTTGAGTAAATGAATGACTATTTCTTAGTTAAGACTATTGTAGAGCCTAGATTCATAAGAAGAAATCTCATGAATGCAGTAAGAGGCTAAGCAGGGCAACTGGGCAACTAGAGAACTTGGCCCCACACTATGGCTCTCAGTTTAAATTCTTGAGAGAGAGATTCTGATTGGTCCCACTTGAGTCAAGTATCCACTCATGATTCAATCAGCTATGACCAAAAGGGCAGAATCACATAGTAGGTGCAGGATTCTTCCCTTGAGGATGGTAGGGAAGGCATTTCTCAGAGAAAGAGGGTTTCATATAACAGTTTTACTGGGGCTGAGAAGGCAACCTAAATGGTGTTTACTGTAATACAGATCTGGAAGGAAGATGTGCATAATGTATAGAGATATTTTAAAAGATATGTAGTGTGGCATGGAGTCTATATGCCAGGCTTCAAGTCTCAGACACAACACTTACTTGCTATGTGATTCTGGGTAGATTACCTAATCTCTTGGTGCTTTAGTGTCCTCGTCTGCAAAGTGAGGGTCATGGCAGTATCGACCACTTAAGCTTGATATGACTTTTAAAAGAGATAATACATATAAAATATTTAATGATTCATAGCACTGTAAGCACTCAATAGATGTTAGCTTAATATCAGTTTACAATGGAAGATGAGTAAGTTCCATTTAGAATATTTTTTTTTCCTTTAAGTGAAACAATAACAAAAAAATCCCATCAGGATTCTTTCAGGGTATTTAATTTCTAGAAGAGAATATGTCTTAGTGTGATGAAAATTTCAAATTTTGGAGAAATATGATTTCAACAAGTCCAAAATATTCATGAGATTATTTGATCCTTAGTTTTAGCAGTTTATTAAAACAGCACAGTAGATTTAACATCAGTCTCAACATGGCCCCTTAAAAATAACAGTATCACTGATAGTGAAGACAGAGATTGCATTTCAAAATAATTAGTTCTTCACCAAGGCACAACAATGAAGGCCAGGAACCATAGGCCTGGGCTAGTAGGAAAGTGATGAGTTAACCCTTTGGTTGTTCAAGACTCCCAACCTAATCACTCTACTAATGCTTTAAGGATAGGATGACAATTTTGTAATCTGTAGTTGTTATAGCAGGCAGAACAAGCAATTAGATATGCTTATGCACCTATTTAAATCAAAGGTCATTGATTTTATTTCTTAAGATTCAGCGACACATTATAACCTGAAACATATTACAAATGTCAACCCGTGCTTCTTAGAACCTAATGAGTTCCTCTGCCAAGCATCAGAGGGGTGGTGAGGAGCAGCTTGGAAAAGGGTCCCTCAGAAACTGTGAAATGATTGTACTATGGAATGTGTGGTTTTCTATATGAATGTGTAGTTTTCTTTCATTTAATTATGTTAACCTTTTGGTTCCCTGAGGTCTGGGTTCTTGCTTTACATATTTATATTGCTAACAACCTCCATTTAAGGTCAATTTATATAAGGAAATATGATTATAATTATAAAAACTTTGAGATTCTGGTTACCTTTTGATTCTATTTCTTTTGATTTTCAGGTCATTTATCATTTAAATGTAGATAAATTTGCAGGTCGAGAGTTAAGGTGAAGGGGTCTTCTCCTTCAAAAGCATTTTGCTCTAGGTTCCAGAGAATCTTAGCATTGGAAAGCAATTTAGAAATCTGCTGGCCCACACCCTATGTATTAGAGATGAAAAAAACTAGAGGCCAGAGAAGTTACATGATTAGTTCAAGGTTACTCATCTATATAGTGGCAGAGATAGACTCTAGATTAATAGATGAAACTTCTCTCCACTGAATATCATGAGCAGAAAAAGTTATACTGCCATTACATCCTAATAGAAAAATGGATAACTGTGTGGATTATTTTGTTTTACATTTTGTGGCTTGTATGTTGTTATTTTCCAAGGTGCTTAGAGCTCTCACTAGTGTACTTCTGAATAGAAGATTCCAAATACTTCTATCAGCTTCAATTGCATGCATTAACTTTCGTGGCTGAGATATATGGTTTTTGCTAACTTAATGACTGCTCTGATTCCCATATGCCAAAGAACTCAGGATTACTCATTAGATTGGCCAATATAATCTAATTTGGTTACTTCCATTTCATAGATGGTGTAAATATACTGTATTCATTACATTTTTTCTTAATTATAAGATAAAGCTTTCCAACTTATGTACACTACTAAGAAAAAGCTATTGAATCTATGTAGGCTCTTATTAAGGTGGTAATCTTTTAAACATTGGGAAAGGCTAACAAATTTTCCTGTGTGCCCCCCGCTCCATTTCATATAATGATTTTACATGGGAAGCATTCTTACCCTTTTTAAAAACATTAAATTTTATACAAAGAAAATTATATGAAAACCTATGTGTACTTTTAAAAGAATATTATAAAAATACCTTTGCTTTTCTTTATAGTATTACCACCTATATATATTCTTCAACAACAAATATAATATTTAAAAAGATCCATTTTGTTTTATAAAATGAGATAATACAGTGATCACTCTTTCATTGAACACTACATTATATGTCATATTTCATTCAACACTTAGTGAAATTCATTCATATTGTTGTATGTGGTTGCAGTTTGAAAACATTTGTTTCTATTTACTATTCCAATTGTGATATTCTGAAATATATTTATTCTTTTAAGGATTGATATTTAGATTGCTTCCAGTTTTGGGCTAATATATATGATGTAGCTAATACATGTGATGTATTACAAACAAACCTGTGTGTGCCTTCTGCTGAACATATACAGAATTTCTATAAGATTTACACCTAAGAGAGAATCAATGGATCACAGCATAAGCTCATCATCAAATTTACTTATAATAATTATTGTAAATGTCACTTTTCCAAAGTACAGTTTATCTTCATTATTTACAAATTCTATATTTGTGACTTCTCTTACTTGATAGAATTTCTTTGTAACTCCAAAATTAATATCAGGCTGCTTGCATGGTCAACCACAGACATGCACAGAGTGGCAAAAAAAAAAAAATTAAGTGGCTGATGTGCATGTTCCCAGCAGAGGCTGAATAAGGAAACACTCTGCCTTCTTGTTTCAGCTCTCTTATTATAAACAAATGTCCCTTACATGTCTATTAGCACTGCATTTTTCACATTTGTTTGTGCTTTTGGTTGATCTTACTGTTTAAAATGGCCCCCATTTTGACACTTTGTTTTTATTTTTTTAAATTAAATTGAGGGTAACATTGGTTAATAACTATATAATTTTTAGGTGTACAATATTGTGATTTGACATCTGTATACTCTGTTGTGCACTCACCCCCCCCAAGTCTTGTTTCCTTTAGTTACAATACATTTGACACCCTTTAGCCACTTGACCCTCTCTTTACTCCCTTTACCCTCTGGTTACCACAATCTGTTGTCTTTATCTATGAGTTTGTTTTTGTCTGTTTTGTTAGTTCATCTGTTACTTTTTTTTATATATTCTACATATAAATAAAATCATATGGTTTTTGTCCTTTTCTGTTTGACTTATTTCATTTGGCATAATACTCTCAAGATCCATCCATGTTGTCACAAATGGCAATATTTCATCTTTTTATAATTGAGTAGTATTACATTATATACACTGCATCTTCTTTATTTGATCATATGTCAATAGATACTTAGGTTGTTTCCATGTCTTGGCTTTTATAAATAATGCTTCAGTGAACATAAGGGTACATATACCTTTACAAATAAGTGGTTTTATATTTTTTGGGTAAATACACAGAGGAGGAATTGCTGGATCACATGGTAGTTCTATTCTTAATTTTTTGAGGAACCTCCTTACTATTTATCTCAGTGGCTGCACCAATTTACATTCACACCAACAGTCTACAAGAGATCCTTTTTCTTCATCACATCCTCTCCAACATTTGCAGTTTCTTATCTTTTTTATTATAGCTTTTCTAACAGGTATGAGGTGATATCTCATTGTGACAGCTCATTTTTAAACAACACAACAACCCTTGTAGAGTTTGGTGTAAGTAACAACAAAGATAAAAAATAAATATTTCCGTCATTGTGATTTTTTAAATTGAAAACTAGCTCATGTCTACTCTTTCTTCCTCACATAGGAAACATTCCTACTTTAAATGTACAAACTATGTAGAGCTGCTTTTTGCCCTCCTACTCTTCTGAAAAGAATTGTCTTACTCTTCATTGAATACATTGTCTGCCTAATCAGATACTTAGAGAAGAATTTAAATTTTAGAGCATGTCAACTTACTTACAGTAAGTGCATGGTAAATTAGAAAAGGGGCTTTACATGCATTCTTTGGAGAGTGTATTATTCTTTTTTATTTTCAGCTGTTATCTGAAAGTACATATTTATGTATTGACTTGCTCTATTATTTATATTTTTGTCTGTCTACCCACAAGATGTAAGTTTCATGAGGAGCTCAGGTTTAACATGAGGACACTTTGTAAACAAATAGTTATATACTATGGGATAAATGATATATGAAAGTGATATTCTGTGTGCTGTTGGAACATGGAGGAAATGGGGGAGCCAGCAGCCCTGTTCAGAGTACAGAGAGAACTTCCCAGAATAGGTGACATTTGCCCTGTGTTAGAAAAGCCCTAGGATACATTTATAGAGGTCCATCCATGGGTCAAATGAAGTGTATATTTAACATTTTGTTAGATGTTGCTAGATTGCTGCATTGTGTTTTGAAGAATGAGTGGGAGTTTATCTGGCAGAAAAAGATGTAACAAGGGATGATATTCCAGGCACAGGGAACAGCAAGAACAAAGGTATATCATGTGCAAGTGATTGTGTAGTCTTGTGGGATATGTGGTGGGGGAAGGCCAGACATAGGACCGTAAAAGAATTTAGGGCTAGGTTAAGAATTAGGTAAGCTGAAGGCATCAGGGCATATTTCTCAGTGGAAATAACCTATCAAACTTTAAAATGGCAATAGAATATAAGGTAAAGATGAGTAGGGACGTGAATCCATTTCAGTGGATTGTATCTTTTCCCCTCTATTCTTCCCTCCTCCTTCCCTTTCTTCCTGATTTCCTATACGCTTGCCTTGCTTTTCTGCCTTCATACATGAATTGAGCACCTATTCCATGCCAGATACTGCTCTGGGCACTGAAGAGAACAAGGCAAAATTCTGATTTCATGGAGTTTGCATTCTAGTGGGACAGACACACAATAAACAAGTGAAAGAGAGAGGAAGGAAGGAAATCCAGAGGGTATTCAGTGCTATGAGGGAAATAATTAAGTGAGGGAGAGCATGTGTTAAGAGGGAGGTGGCCCCGATGACCCGGTAGGCAGATGCTGTACAACCACCTCCTGCCAGAGTCCTGACCAGCCCCTATTTGTTGCAGCTGGCATTGTTCACCCAGCTTGATGGGATTTCTGTCCTCTCGGGACTAAGCTTCCGAATTTGTGGTACCTGTTGCTGCCTTCTATTTTAATTTTTTATCTTCCCTGTGCGATTGTGAGCTTCTTGGGGACAGAGGCTGAATTTTTTCATGTTCAGATTCCATACTAGAGCTCAGTACCTTGAAGCAAATAACCCTTATCTTTTAAATAAATGCCATTGTGGAAAAAACTTAGCCAACTACATTTTCTATTTTTTCTTTGCTTTTGTTTCTCAACTCATTTGCACGGTCACTGCTGCTGAAGAACTTTTTTGCTCCTGCTGAGTGGTTCTGCCTACATCTTCAAGCCACATTGTTCCACTCGTGGTAAGATGAAGGGTATGTTGGACTGTGCACCTGACCTCATAATGAGAATTATCAGCAGGCCTGGAGGATTCCTAAGTAATGTGAGCCCTGCTGTCCTGCAAATATTTTTAATAATAAATGTTGAGAAAGGCAGAAGGTATGATATATTTTTCTTTTTTGTGGAACATCCCCGTATGTGTTTTGTGTCTGAATTTAAACTATAAAAGAAAGAAAGCTATCTCTTTGGGCCTTTGGTTGCATATCATGAAACAATTTTACTTTGGAGTGAGATAGTGACTCCTTTGGGATCAGAAGGATTTCCAGAAATTATGGAGGCACCTCACTTTTGGGTTTAATTGCAGGCTAATTCAATAAAGGTAATTATTAATTTGTGACCAGTTGATTTAGCAGGAAATGGATTATAATTAGAAATATGAGTTAGAGTCATGCTGAATTAAAACTGTAAGTCCTCATGGGAAAAGTTAACTTTTTTCCAACATGGCAGAAAAGACTCTGTAGTATTAGATTCTAGAAACATGGAGTGTTAGAGCAGGAAAGAACATTAGCAATCCACTTTCTTCATCTTATAGATGTGAAAGTGGGAGCCTAAACTATAGAAAGACAACTACTGATTATACAGCCAGGCAGTGATAGAGGCCTGCTTGCTGCTTAGGTCTTTTGACTCATTCACATTTCCCTCTGTTATGGATACATAATAATTAAAGAGCTTGGTGAACTGTAAAATTTTATACAGATGTGCACTACTATCATCCTGTCATTTCATTGTGCTGCCTCTTACCCTAATCTGACTTCCCTAGGCTTTGGCTTACTTGTGCATAAAGTAGGTGGGGTTAGTTTATATCCAAGTTCACTTCTATTTCTAAAATTTTATTCTTTCATGGCCTTTTCTTTTTTAATAAATAGAGATAATGGTCGAAAGAACCTTAGAATTCACCAAGAACATTTTGACTTTTGCCTCTATTAACTCTCCTCCTTCAGTCTCCCCTCTTGCCACTTTGTGCCCATCCCATCCTCTTACTCACCAGAAAGTACTGCTCCTCAAACACCTGAGGTTCTCCCATTGTCTCAGAGCATCTGCATATGATGCTGCCCTGCTAACTCCTATTGTTTTAAGGCTCAGTTTAAACATCTTCTCAGGAAGTCTTTCTTGATGTCTTCTTATAAGCTTCCCCATCACCCCATGCCTCCCACTCTCACAGTGTTTATTGCACTATGTTGGAACTGTCTACTTAGATCCCCCTGCCACCCTTTCTAGGCTGTGAGCTCCTCAGCTCTGAATACTAGGTGCCTGGAACATAGAAGAGGCTCAATAAATGTTTGTGTAATGATCTGTGGAGAAATTGCTGATTGGTTATCTCCAAGAGATGACCAGCAGTTTCACACTTATGTCCATGTATTGTCTTTCTGCAGACTTTGACATCTTGGCTTTGGCTGGTACACACAGCCAGTTTGTGTCTTGGATGGAATAATGAGGGTGTTAAGATTCATTTTTCATGAGCCACCTCTACACATTGCCCCCAGTGAAGTCCCTTGGTGCCACTTTGCTGATGGAAGGAGCTCAAGGTGAGTGGCTTTTGAGCCTTCATCACTGAGGACAGCATGAAGCTAGTTGCTTGCCATCTAGCTGCACCGGAGCATGCCACACCATGTTTCAAAGAGGGAGCTCCAGAAAGATATGTTGCAGCCCCAAAGAAAGCTCCTTTGAGTTGATAAGATCTGGTGTACACAGGCAGCATCTTTAGAGTTCTTTGGGGATAGAGGTGGTGCTTCTCTCTGCAGCTGGAGGATGGGAAGAGATCAGTAATTCTCTAAAATTCTCAGAAGTTTTTTCCTCGGAATTTACTGAATGGTTTCTGAAGTGTGTTAACTCACTTTTGCTAATTGCTGCTGATTGCTGGTTAATTGCTGGCAATAGTGAGCGGCTATCTTGGCAGCAGCAAAGCCATATTCTAAGATAGCAGGAGTGGGGATAAAATGGTGTGAATGACACTAGGATGCCTAGACACAGAATCCCAGATTGCCTGGGCAGCACAACAAGCCACTTAGCTGGGAGAACCCAGAAGGTAAAGCTCACTTGGAAACCCACAGTCACCACGAGCATGGAAACAGAGGGCATGATTCCATCAGGAACTGGAATTCTGCTATGCTAATTTTTATGATAAATGATGAATGGAAGTTGGCCACCAAGCTTGAGGAAAATTGCCTCTCAACCTTTCAGTATGTCATAATTCTATAGGAATCCAGAATAAAATAAGAGAAGTAATACTAAATGGAAATAATGAAATTCAAGATTTTGAAAACCTGATCAAAATTAATAGACGGTGTGCACAAGACATGTAATAGAAAAGTAATTCCAGACTATTGAGATTACCTAATAATTGTTGACCCTCTCCTACTCTCTCCAGCAAAGTTATGAATGAGGCTCTCCCCTTTCACCTCTGCTTTTCCTTCTCTTCTAGGCAGAAGAGGGGATGTGGGTGGGGATGTGGATGGTCCTTTCCACCATTCATTTATTGAGCTCACTGATTGCATTGCAGTAGGCTTTAGGGATATAACATGAAACTAGATGGGAGTTTAAAGTGTTTTTGTCCTTCCTGCTTTGTCTTTATTCCTCTGAAAATTTAATCCAGCTGTTGACACTTCCTGGATGCTATTTTCTTTACTTCAGTTGGGGTGGGATAGGTGTGTGTGTGTGTGTGTGTGTGTGTGTGTGTGTCCCCCCTGGGGCATGTAGATGATGTTCCAGATGGGAGACTAGGGTGATTTCTTGGTAACAGGAATCAACATCAGACACAAAGGGAAGGAAGGCTTGCTTGAAAGCCTTTGGATCAAAGGGTGCACTGAGGCCTGGTTGGACTGGTTACTTTTTGTCAGAGTAAAATTACCACAGACAAACATAGTTGATCAGTAGTTGCATCAGCTGGGACTCTAGCAGGAAATAGTTGGCACACTGAAATGGACAGTTGGAGAGAGTTCAATGAGCAGAATTTTTTCAGAATAGGGGCAGGGCAAAGGAAATCAGCAAGGGATGAGGAAGTACATGGTGGAGAGTGCCTTCTGATTAAAGTTTGGCAATTTTGTGGAGCTACCACTTGGAGACAACATAGAATTACTAGATTGTCAATTAAGGACAATGTGGTTGTTATGTGCACTTGCTTTTAAAATGTTCAGTTCTATTATAGAAAATGAATAAATTTGTAAAACATAAATGAAACATTTTAAGCTACAAACAAGCAGTAAGTGGATCATGTGTGTATCAAACAGATGGGAAGAAATAAAAAGACCAAATGATATCTAATATTCATGAGGTCCTGTGTACTAAATATTTGTTATATACTAAATATATATAGGATATAAGATATACTAAATGTAAAAAAGGCACAAAGTATTCAGTTTACTAAATGAGCGCATAATATTCATAAGGCCCTAATCCATAGCAAACATTCTGGCCCCATGTGTCCTCTGCCCAGGAAACAAAAATAAACCAGGGCTATTCATTGGCTAACTGGTGAACTATAGCTGTGGCCAGAGGTACATCTCTCCAATGAAGTCAATGTGTGATGGGCCCAGGGTACCTTCCATTCATGAGCCTCCTTGCTCATATCTTAATTCTGGTCTTTGTATTTATGCTATTAGTAGGAAAGCTGTGTGTGTGTGTGTGTGTGTGTGTGTGTGTGTGTGTGTGTGTGTGAGAGAGAGAGAGAGAGAGAGAGAGAGAGAGAGAGAGAGAGATTGAGAGAGAGATTGAGAGAGAATACAAATGAACTGTTAACCAAGGATTTAAGCAATGAGGTCCTTCTGCACTGTCTGTACCATTTCTAAAACATGTTAAGTTATCCTGGTCTCTTTTCCCTTCTCTCTCACTGTGTGTTATAAATGAATTTTTAACAAACCATTCCATGATCTTCTGTTAGTATTTTTGGCATTCTGGTAGCCTGTAATGTCTTCAAGATAATTTTCCATGGTACAATGGTAGACAGGCTATGGGGACCTCAGCAAGACCCCAGATAATTATACTTGAGATCCTCTTGGGCAAATGTAAGCTGGGAGGTACTACAAACAGAGAGACTTCTGCCTGTTGCTGGTGGCAGTACTCTGTGACCTGTGCCCCAGGATGCTCCATCTCTCTTGTCTGTTCTAGTGATTGGGTGAAGACGCACAAGGTATGTTAATCAAATTCTAAAGACATGGTAAATAATGAAAGGTTTTTGTGGTGGAGAGGTGTTTTATCTGTTCTGATTCTGAGAGTTAGGATATGGGAAATCAATTTCATTTTGGGCTAGATGATGAGATGTGAGTTGGAGTGGGAGATGGGGACTAGCCATGGAATATAACAAGGCACAGTTGAATTCACAGAATTCTGAATGAGTTAAGATGGTACTCAGCCCCATGAGGTGTGTATGGCATGAGGGAGGTAAGAAAACAGGCCCCGGGTAAGGAGTACTACAGAGCAGGAGGTGAACAAAACCCAGGGTGTCCTAGTAGAAGGGACCTGTGGTTTCCTTTGGGAATACGAAGGAAGCTGCTAACCCCAGCTTCCTGGGAATAAACGAAATCTCTTTAGTCTCTAAGGTCTGCTGTTCATATGATAAACCAGCCTGGCTCACTGCATGCTATAAATAGGTATAGGGAGAATGGACACCTTAAGCCTGTTCTAGCAATCACTTGTGTTTCTGCTCTCACACTGTTCCCCGTCAGTTCCTATCTCACTTCCTTCAAACTCTGAATCACTGTGATGTGGACCTTTGGACTGGGACTTTGAAACGTGGCTTTCTTTAAGAAAATAGTTAAAAAAATTTTTTTGACCTTGACTCACTGTGAGAAATACATTTCACGTTACAGTTCACTATACATACATTAACATATGCATACATATGAAACCAAAATAAGAGTTTCATGAAATTTACCCTTATCACATTTGATGAACCCTAATGTAGTCCATTCCATTTCACTTAAAAAATGCTGATCACAACAATAAATTGATGTACAGTTCACTAATGGATTATGACTCATAGTTGGAAGAAAAATGTTAAAAGATTCAGGTTTGACTTGCTCTTTTCACTGTCAGGACCCTGTGCTTCCTTGTACACCAACCAAATACCTTAATTTCTTTCTCATGGATGGACTAGAGATGAATGAACTTTACTGGGGAACCCAAAGACTTATGACTCAAATAATTTGTATATATTTCTTTATGTAATTCTCATAGTCATCCTATTTATTTTAATAGGATATTTTAATTCTCCTTTCACAAGTTAAGAAAATGAGAATCAAGAAAGTTGTGTGATTCATTATTGGTTACAAATGTATTAAGTGAGATAATTGGGACTTGAACCCAAGACTGTTTGACTATAGCTTCAAGGTCCCTCTCTTCTGTATTAACAAGATTCCTACTCCCAAACCTCTTCTGTGTAGCAAATCTGGAGCTTGAATTCCCTTTCCATTTTCCCTCCTGAAACCCAAACCCTCTCTTTGTTATATATGCCACTGGAATAACTTGAGAGTAAAAATTTTATGTAGCAATGTTTTGTTTGTTTATTTGTTTGTTTTTGTCGTGTACATGTATGGTTGGTGACTGTCAGCCCTGTGGGTAGCAGTATATATAACTTTGACTTATCTTCAGAAGTATTTCCTAAGCAACATTTTGACTGATGTAAGAGCTGCCCTTGCAGAACCAACTGTCTGTTATGTTGTCTCTAATGAAATATAACAATCTTCCTCCTTAATTAGAAACAGGATGTGTGTATGATTTATATCCTCAAGCTATGCCTACCAGGTGACATCTCAGCTGTTAATATTTGAAATATCTTTTATACAGCCTAAATTTAATGCAACAGAATGGGAATGGCAAAATAAGAGATACACCAGGTTCTGGTAAAATTCCTCATTACTCTATATCTACTTTATGTATAAAACAAATGTGCCGATACATGGCATCTAGTGATTTCTAGAATTGTAGAATTTTAAAGCTTTAATAATCTTGGTTAGAATATGGGGTCAATGTCTTTGTGCTTAAAGAATATTTTCAAATGAATTGGGTTGGTTTCAATGCTAAAAAGGACATGAATCATTCATGAATAAGTATAAAAAGGTCCTAGAATTATTTTAAGAGAATAGAAGCTTGGTCACTTAAAAAACACAACATTTTTCTCTAATTATAAAATAAATACACATTTATTGTAGATAATTTTGGAATAAAAATTGCATAAAGCAGAAAATAATATATTCTTAATGCAAAAGTTAACTGTTTATATTTTAGATATATTTCTCCTGAGTTTTTTTTCAATATATCTCAAATAATAAACATATGTACCCATATGTTTACAGAATTGGGATTAAATGCATTATCTTGAAGTATAGTTTCATATCTCTGCTTTAATAAATTTAAATTTTTAAAATTTTATAAAGACCTTTTTTTTATACTACCATATATTCTTTGGAAATATATATATATATATATATATATATATATATATATATATATATATATATATATATATATAAATTTCTTTCTTGGGCATTCTGATTTGTTTTTAAGAAATTAAAAGTAGAGTCAAATATTGCTATGTTTTTACATGTAAAATTGTGACATCTCTATGTATAAGAAAAGCAGTATGAGAAGGTGGAAAACATTGAAAACATAAACAATTCATGTAAAAGCAATTTTAAAATTAATCTTGCCAGCTTGCAATGGCTTGGCATATGAGTGCTTTTCAGGTACACTTTTTTTTTTAATAGCATAGGTATTTGTTTATTTTACATATATTAGACTTTATACAGAACGCTTGCTCAAAACCCCTCCTTTCTATCCTCTGATTGGGATGTAACTCATGTCCCATTGGTGATTAATGTTAGTTGATGGTACTGATCAGTTAAATTGGTAGTGCCAACTTCAGAAAGAACATCTTTTATTAATGACATTTTTTGACTAATAAATTTTTTTAAATGTCACCTTTCCATGGTAAGATATTTCAGTAAGACCTAAAGTGTTTTAATAAATTATTATTTCTTTTAAAAAAAGATTATTTCATAAAGAAGGAAATTTGAAAGGAAAATCCCCTACCTTTTTCTCTATTGCCAACCCCTTCACAACTCAACGAAGCAAAAGCAGTCTTGGGTGTTCATGGGACCCCAGGACTGCCGGTATTAGTTTCCCTTTAATTGTTCACCATGACTGGAGCTTTTATTGTTCTGTTTTCACTTAATATTTCTCATAGAGATCTAATTTTAATCTGTATTAACTGTTAAACCAACTTTGTAACACAGTAATTTTAAGCGATGTTGCACAAAGCACAAAGATGGAGATCTCCTAAATTGCCTGGGAGGTTGTGATTCTGGACTTAATTTTGGAGATTCTGACTCAGTAAGTCTCAGATGGGGTCCACATTTTGAGAACCACTTTCTGGGGAGGAGGCTAGGTACTGGTAGGCAGATGAGTGGGCTTTAATAACTTCTCTCTGTTCTACAAGAATAGAAGTTTTTTTAAAAAATCTGAAAACGACCTTCCTAATGAATGCTGTGTTTTCTCCACCCTGATACAAGTTTCTGAAAAGCAGTGACTTTCAGAAACTTATAGACCCTTTCAGAATCTTACAAGAAGAGGTGACTCTATAACACAAGGGGGCTACCAGCTGCTCCACTTCTGGAAAAGCTATAAAATGCTTTGTCCACTACTACTGCTTTTTTCTGTCCTTCCTCATGCCCGTCTTTACTCCTGGGTAATTGAATCAACATTCTCTATAATGTGCAGGGTGATGCTAATGGATATTTTCACTAAAAATGAGAAAAAGAGGCAGAAATAGCTACTTAGTTTTGGCAGTAGCATAAAAATATAATAATGTGCTTTATAATTTTTGATGTGGAGGATCGTCTCACACTGACATGTGAATGTGCTGTTCCTTTCAAGTGGGCTGTTGAAAATAGGGGATTATTTTTTTTAAGTGCATTATGTTGTCAATAATTTTTTTAAAGTAATTTAGTATAGACATGTAAGTATGTGTATATGAATTGCTTGGAGTCCACTCAAAATTGGGCAGTCAGTTACCCTAGGCTGCATGCATGTTTCTAGGGCTGGTTAGTTCATATGTAACCAAATGACACACCTTACATACAGCCCCTCATCCCTTCCAGCCATTTTATCTGTGATCAAAAGGGAGCTAGACATTTTTTTGATGTACAAATGGGTTCTCATTGGGAAAATTAATGGCTTGTTTTGTATAATGGCTTTTAGAAATAGTTTTATTTATATTGCTGAAATTATTGTTGTTTAAGATATATGGAATTTTTTGGAAATATTTTAGAGATATTTTCCCACTCTGCATGAAAGAGTATAAGAAGCTAGGAAGTCCATTTCCCTTCAAATGTGGTGTTGGTGGTTGAGGCTTCAATATAATATGACCCTTGGGTTCCTACAATTTTGAAGATTCTGGTCACTTGAGGCTGACTGAGAAGTTAACTGAATTTTGCCTATAGAATTTATGTTATTCTTGAATATATATATTTTTTTGTGTAAGGTGTGGTCAGAACACTTAAAAAGACTGAGCTTGGGAATTCATCTAGCTAAGAAAACAGGTTGCTTTTGAGCTATCTGCAAATAAATGCTTGTATATGTGGAAGAATTTTATCAGAGAATTGCTTTATCTATAACCTGACACAATTATAATTATATATTAGTAAGCTGGTACAAATGTACTTTCACTTAACAACATTGATGATATCAAGATTACAATTGAATGGTCTTTTGAATTATTAAAACAAACCATTCAACAGTACAAGAAAATTCCTGTTTTCCTTAAAGAGAAATCAAATTTTCTGATGATAAGAATCAGAATAAATACAGGTTCAATTTACAATTTTACAATAACTAGTATATATTTATCTGACAGTATAATGGATAGCTAGTACTTTGTCTTCTCAAAATATCTATGCTGATAATCTTTTTATTCTTTTCAGTATTCTTCATTAAATAGCTAAGAAAGAGACACCTCTGTTTCTGGGAATATGGAATAGACATATTTTTCCCCCTATTTTGTCTGCTAAGTACAATCCAAAACCCTGGATTGTATAAATAAAACAAGCATAAGGAGATTCTGAAAGATGGAAAGATGAAAGTAGACTAGCTAAGAACCTCAGGACTCAAGGAACAGCATAATGGTAAATGTCCCGAGTTTTCTTTTTTTCTTATAAATCTCAGACTTGGAGCTCAATAAGCTAGTAACCTGGAAACATCAATAAGCATAAACCCAACCCCACCCTCACAAAAAGACCTCTTGTCTCTAGCCTAAGGATTAGGAAAGCTGCGGTTTAGTAAGATGTAAAACTTTTAAATAATAACTGCTTTACTACAGCTAAACACCACAGAAAAACTGTGGCCCCCACCTTCATGAATACCAGAAATGACTTACACTCTCTCTGTGCTATAATAAGGAAACCCCTCTGCTGGAATTGTGTCAGAGAAGACCTAGTAGAGTTAGGACTTTTATCACCACCCAATGGTAATGGGACTACCTCCCTGTCACCCATGGTGTCAGTAGTGGTATAAGTTCTCTACATATATAATGTATTGCCCAGAGCAATTACTAAAAACTATACAAAGAGCTACATTCAAAAGTAATATAGATAAATCTAAATGGATTTCTAAAAATTGTTTAAGTAACCTATAGGATGACAGGAAAAAGAAAACAGAGAAATGGAAAACTGAGAGAGCAAAAAGAAAATTTAAAAAATTAAATGGTAGACTTAAGCCACAACATACCAATGACTACATTAAATGTGAATGGTTTACATGCTCCTTGGTAGAAGGTGCTCATTGATAGGAAGAATCAATATCATTAAAATGACCATACTACCCAAAGCAATCTATAGATTCAATACAATCCTTATCAAAATACCAATGACGTTTTTCAGAGAACTAGAACAAATAATTCAAAAATTTATATGGAACCATAAAAGATCTTGAATATTCATGGCAATCTTGAGAAAAGAAGAACAAAGTTAGAGGTATCACACTACCTGATATCAAACTATACTACAAGGGTAGAGTAATCAAAACAGCACAGTACTGGCATAAAAACAGATATATAGATCAGTGGAACAGAATAGAAGCCCCGAAAATAAATCTACACCTATATAGTCATCTAATCTCTGACAAAGTAGGCAAGAATATACAATGGGATAAAGACGGTCTCTTCACCAAATGGTGTTTGGAAAACTGGACAGATACATGCAAAAAATGAAACTGGACCACCTTTTTATACCATTGCAAGAATAAACTTAAAATGGATTAAAGTTTTAAATGTAAGACCCAAAATCATAAAATCTCTAAAAGAAAGCGTAGGCAGTAACCTCTCTGATGTTGCTATTAGTAATTTTTTTCTGATATATCTCCTAGGGAAAAAGAACAAAAGAAAAAATAAACAAATGGGAGTACATAAAACTAAAAAAATTTTACACAGCAAAAGAAACCATCAACAAAATGAAACAACAACCTACTGATTGGGAGAAGATATTTGCCTATGATATATCTGATAAGGGGTTAATATCCAAAATTTGTAAAAAAAAAAAAACTCATACAACTCAACAAAACAAACAAACAATCTTATTAAATAATGGGCAGAAGACCTGATTGAGTATTTCTTCAAAGAGGAAATACAGATGGCCAATAGACATATGAAAAGTTGCTTACGATCACTAGTCATCAGGGAAATGCAAATTAAAACCATAATGAGATATCGCCTCACACCTGTCAGAATGGGTCTCATCAGTAAATCAAAAACCAACAAGTGTTGGCAAGAATGTAGATAAAAGGGAACTCTTGTACACTGTTAGTGGAATTGCAAACTGGTACAGCCACTATGGAAAATAGTTTAGAAGTTCCTCAACTTAAAATAGAACTACTTTTTGACCCAGCAATTGCACTTCTGGGTATTTGTACAAAAAAACCTGAAACACTAATTCATAAAGCCCTATGCACCCCTATGTTCACTGCAGCACTATTCACAGTAGCCAAGATGTGGAAATAACATGAGTGCCCATCAATATATTATTGGATAATGGATATTGGATAATGGATATTCCATATATACAATGGAATATTACTCAGCCATAAAAAATGAAATCTTACATTTTCAATGACACAGATGGATCTAGAGAGTATTGTGCTGAGTAAAATAAGTCAGACAGAGAAAGATAAACACCATATGATTTTACTTATATGAAGATCTAAGGAACAAAAGGAATAAAGTAAATGAGAACAGATACACAAATACAGAGAACAAACTGATGGTTACCAGGTGGGCAGGGATTGGGAGCTGAATGAAAAAGGTAAAGAGATAAAGAAGTACAAATTACTAGCTACAAAACATTCACAGAGATGTAGAGTACAGCATAGGGAATATAATCAATATTATTGTAATGACTATGTGTGGTGTCAGATGGGTGCTAGAGTAATTGAGGGAATCACTTCATAAATTACATAAATGTCTAACCATTGTACTGTATATCTGAAACTAACATAAAATTTAAAAATGTGAATGGCTTAAATTTACCAACTATAAGACAGAGATTGGCAGAATATATTAAAAAAACATTACCCAGCTATATGCTGTCTATAAGAAACTCACTTCACATATAAGAGTATAAAAGTTTGAAAGTAAAAAGATGAAAAACCATATTATGTAAACATTAATCAAAATAAATCAGTAGTGGCTATTTCATATTATATAAAGCAGACTTTAGAACAAGAAAATTGAGTCAAAAGGGGACATTATAAAATGACAAAAGGTTAATCCTAAAGGTGTATGCACCAAACAATAGAGCTACAAAATATGTGAAGCAAAAGCTGATAGAACTGAAAGGAGAAATAGACAAGTCCATAATTATAGTTGGAAGTTTCAGTACTCCTGTATCAACATTGACAGAACAACTAAAGAAAAAATTAACAAGGATGTCGAAAACTCAACATTATTAGCCATTGAAATCTAATTGACATTTATAGAAAGCTTCACCCAACCACAGCAATATCCACTTCTTTTCAAGTGCCCATGGAGTATATAACAAATAGAATAGTTGAGGTTTGTTTTATCTTAGGCCATAAAATACACCTCAACAAATTTAAGAAAAGAGAAGTCATATAGTATGTGCTTTCTGGACACAATGGATTAATCTAGAAATCACTGATAAGATAACAGCAAAACCATATCTAAGATACCAAATTTTTTTTTAAAATGTCAACATTTTTGGTAAAAAGAAAACTTCTCAGAAAAACAGGTAGTAGGGAATTTCCTCAACTCGATAAAGTGAATCTACAAAAATCCTATTGCTAACATCAAACTTAATGGTGAATGACTATATGCTTTCCTCCGGAAGATGGGAACAGGGCAAGGATGTCAGCTCTTACCATTTTTGTTTAGCATAATGCTATAACTTCTAGCCAGTGCAATAGAACAATAAAAGGAAATAAAAGACATACATATTAGAAATAAAGTAATATATCTGTTCCTATATGCAGATGACACAATTGTTTATATAGGAAATCCCAAGGAAGCTACCAGAAAGAACCCCTCCAAAAAAATCCAAACAAAAACTGGAACTTCTAGACAATTAAGTAAATCCAGCACAAAAATGAATTGTTTTTCTATATAGTAGTTTTTCTATATGCTTTTCTATATACCATATACTATACATGTGGACACCGAAATAAAAGTACAATACTATTTACAATTGCTCAAATAAAGAAATGGGTGCATATTTAACAAAACTTATATAAGAGTTATAGTCTATAAATTACAAAATAGTGATAAAAATCAAAGATATAAATAAATAAAGAGACATATTATGTTCATGGTTTGGAAGTCGCAGGATAATAAAGATGTCAATTCTCTACACATAGAACGTGCATGTTTATGCTACATCTATTAAAATCCTAGCAAGATTTTTATACATATTGACAAGATTATTCTAAAATTTATATGGAAAGACAAAAGAATTGGAATAAATAATTTTGAAACAGAAGAATAAAATGGAAGGAATGACTATCTAATTTCAAGACTAATTATAAAGCAACAGTAATCAAGATTGTTTGGTATTCATAAAGTGTTATAAATCATTGATCAATGGAATAGAGAATTCAATAATAGACCTATACAAATATGCCTAACAAATTTTAACCAAGGTACAAAAGCAAGTCAATACAGGAAAGATAGCCTTTTTAAACAAATGGTCCAGAGGCAACAAAATGAATCTCATCTAAAATTTATACCTTATACAAAATATAACTAAAAATGTATCATGGACTTACATATAAAATGCAAAATTATAAAACTTTTAGCAAAAACATAGGAGAACATATAATTTTGGATCTAGGGCTAGGCAGAGTTCTTTAGCTTGACACCAAAAGCACAATTTCATAAATGGAAACTTGATAAATTGGACTTGATCAAAATTTAAAACTTTTGCTCCATGAAAGACCCTGTTAAGAAGATTAAAAGAAAGGTACAGACTTTGAGAACATATTTGCAAACCACATATCTGACAAAGGACTAAGTATCTGGAATATATAAAGAAGTCTCAAAACTCAACAATAAAAGAACAAATAATCCAACTGTTAAATAGTTAAAAGACATGAAGAGACATTTCACTAAAGAGGATATACATATGGCAAATGAACACATGAAAAGATGTTCAACATCATTACCCACTAGAGAAGTTCAAATTAAAACTAAAATGAGATATCACTATACACACCGATCAAAATGATTAAATATATATGTGATAATACTAAATGCTAACTAACAAGGATATAGAGAAACTGAATCACTGATACATTTCTCATGGGCATGTAAATGACACAGCCTCTCTGGAAAACAGTTTTCCAGTTTCTATCTACACAACTATTAAGTTATTTTTTATAACAGCAATAGCTTGTAGCTATAAGAGCTTCCATAACTGACCAGTCTTTCTTCTGATTAACTTGGTGTTTCTAAAAATAGCAGTTACTTTCAGTGAAGCTCAGGTCAAACCCACAAGCCTGGGAGCCATCTCAGACGCCCTCGGGTATCTTTTATTCTTGTGCGTTGATTTTAAGGCATGCTATTGCCATTATTTCTAAGTCCTTGGATGAACATTATTAAAGCTCTGAAATTTTGGTGACTTTTTAATAGTGGTAATTGTTACTATTTCCTCTAGGACATTGACTTTGGGACCTCAAGTAAGTTTTCCCATGACTGGCCACAAGTAATTTTGGGAAAAAGGCAAAGTTGACTCTCAGTCTCCTACCTGCCACCCCATGCTCCAGCCATGAAGCCAAAGGGAATGCACTGTTAGGCCATGTCTGTACCTGTAACATAAAGTATCCCTGGGAGCCTCACTGAGTTCTCAGCTCCAGACCCAATGAAGAGAACTCGAGTGACCCTCATTGTTCCATGCTATTAGACAAATGGAATGTGGCACAGAGAAAACTAAAATTCTTCTGGGGGTGTATTAGAATTACTAGGTCCAGAGAGTCATTTAGGGTCTTCCTGTTTGGCTGAACTTCAAATCCAATAGTGGTTCCTTGCCTATTGAAGTGACTACCCAAAGTGATCCCTTTTCTAGGGAACCTGTAGTGTCATCTTCATGGGGCAAAATTCCTTGCAATTTAACTACACAAGTCAAGCCGGTAACATCCAAAGCTCAAAATGATGCCTCCTTGCCCATTAACAGTACATTTCTCTGCTTGATTGCTTTTCAGCCATGGGGATCTGGGCTCTCACTAATTTCTCTGGCTGTCCTGGTGTCTTAAGCTTTCAGAGTTAGAAGTACTATGCACTAGGTTGGAAAGGTCAGCCTTGCTAGAAATAGATTTCATCCTTGTTAACATCTTGGCTTGATTAATCTCTGCTGTTTCTGTCTTTTCTTACAATTTTTGTTCACTGGCTCTTTGATTTACCAATTCTTTTATTTACTGAAGTTTGGAAGGTGGAGAGAAAAGAAAAAAAAAGATTTTAAACTTTGAATTCTATTTTGGGTCAGCACATGATTTTTATTTTCAGATTAAAAGTATTTGTATAAAGCTAAATTTTATTTTCTCTTTAGTAGATTATTCTTGATATTTTATTTTATTCTATCATTCTTCCAATTTACTATAAGTTTGTATGTATTAAGATTGTTTTGTATTATAGGCTCTTCATGCACAAGTAGAGCTTATTTAGCCAATTGTGTTCAGCATTCAGAATGCACACATAGATCTTCAGTCATTTTTTGATGATAAAAGCTTCTCAGGATGTGGAGTCGCATAGCTGTTTGTAATAGAAAGTTCTGGTTGGTGGAAAATTAACTTCATTTTTTGAGGCAGTAAAACATCAATCACAACAACCATTTACAATACTTATTTATAATACAATCCCATGTAGGATTCTACACAGACAATAATGAAAAGAAAAACAGAAATGATAACTTTCCCCTCATAAGAGTTTACTTTCTTTACTCTGCATTCCCTGGCTGGAAATCTCAAATTTTAAATTGTGAGTTTTAAGAGGAGCATTGCTTTGCATTTCTTGGACAATATATCATGCAGTGACTCACAGAGCTGTGGCGTCAGGGCAGGGACATCAGGTTACTCTAACTGAGAACAAGACAACATGATGTCACAGAGTCAGCTCTGTATAATGTGTCATCCACACAATATTACCAAGCAGCTCTTGCCTTGATTCTGAATCTCAAAAGATGCTGCAAAATGCTGGAGGGAAGAATCTGTCTTATGAGATTGTCTACTGCAGGCATGAAATAAAAATCAATTTGATCCGTTGGAGGTACCTTTATTCCCAGAGGATCCCAATGTACTCAGCTTCTTCCTGCCCTGAGTATTAGTCACACACCTCTGAAATGTCATCTCCTCTGTGCTAGAAAAGGCAGACCCCTCTGAGGCAGCCCTCCCTATGACATGTTTTATCTTGAGTGAACTATTAAATAGTACTTCTAATTATAATGATGGAATTGTAGAGAGGCAAAATGTAATTTCCCACATTGGAATTTGACGAAGACACAGTAGTTAATAATGCTCCATTTTTAGAGGATTGTATGATTTAAGAGAAAAGCCCCCTCTTTATTGCTGAGAACAGTTGAGTTCACAGGGACATGGAGAGACAGAAAGATCAGAGGAAACAGGTAGAAATAATTGGAAGAAGGATGGATACAGTAGGTTTAAGTGGATGAAAAAGCTATTAGGTTATCATTGGTATCAAAATACATGTCTGGTGTTTTAGAAATGTTTGTTAAAATTGAAATGGCCATCAAATGACAAGGTATTCTTTGCTTTGAAGCTTTCAAATGTCTAACATCTTAAAGATGGAGAGTCCTTGAAAGACCTTCTGTTCCATCTTCTGCATTCAGGTTGAATTGTTAAAAGCATCTTTGAAAGATGAGAATTCACCCTAATTAAAAAAAAAAATCAGGGAAGGGGTATCAGAGGACCAAAGGCAACATATTATGTAAGTTAAATTCCTCAAGTTTCAACAAAAACCATGCTCTTCTTGTTTTTCTTTTAGGGTAAATGAAAAGTAGCTTTTCACTGTGTGAAGGCCATTCTCATACGTTAAAGACATTATTATGAAGCTTTTTTTTTTTTTTTTTGCTAAACTCAATAATTCTATTTTCTTAACAGTTTTTCTAAGTTTCATTTCCCAGTTCTGACCCAGTGAGGGTTAATGAGAGGGTCTGAAACTGAATGGAGAGCACTTTAAGCCTGCTATAACTTCACTTATTAAAGGATTTTTACCATTATTATTTTATATTCATGCTGAAGAATCTACAGAGCTCTTCACTGAGGATATGGCAGAGAGCTGAAGAGCTGACAGGATAGGAAAGGGCCAGTGAAATCTTTGAATTTACCTGTCTGTGTAGCACGAGAACCAGTGACATGTTGTAAACAAATTATAGGCAATGTAGTACAAAAAGCAACTTTGATTGAACTGGGCTTTCAGTTGGTACCTATCAGTAATACCTCAGACGTGGCATCATGGGAGACTTGCTGGTGCCAGTTCTCCTGGTCTAGTCACCGGCTATGAGGTTTCAACATGGCTGCTACTGTTCCTCCCAGCCTTAGTTCCAAAGGGCTGTCCTACGGGTACTCTTCCAAGGATTGATTAGGATCCACTCCTCAGGTGACAGTTGCCATCATTCCACAGGCTCTGGTTTGCAGGGGTAATGTTCCATAGGCTGTTGATTTCTTCTTCTGCAGTATATCTATGAGCCAACATAAGTGGTACTAGGTGGATGGTACTGGATGGCTTCAGCTTTTTTCTATTATGTGTGAATAACTCCTGAAAGTAACATCACGTGTTAATTTGGCCAATTTTTAAACTAATCAAAAAAAAAAAAAAAAGCAATTTGTCTAAATAACATGTAGTCATAGCAAATTAGAAAGCCAGTACCTAAATATGATAAAATACAATTTTCACTAACCTTGAACTCACTTCAATTTTTGCTTAGGCTAACTCTGAAAAAAATATTCTAAAAAAAATTTAAAAATATTTTTAAATATTTAAAATATTTAAAAAACATTTATTTAACAAGTATGCTTTAGGAATCTGTTGGTACCAAGTAGTGTGCTAGGCATTGGGTTTGCAATCATGAATAAGACCAAGCTGATCCTTATCCACAGAGCAATGATAGTCTGCAGGGATACAGTCTTCTAAGAGGTTGAAGACCTCCTCTGAAATTGCAGTTCTTTTGGATCAGGCTTTAGTTCCTGAGAGTTTCAGAGTAGGCAGTGTGATAAAACCTTTGTAAGTAGCAGAGGAATCAAAATTAAAAATGCACCAGTTGAAGGTTGGCTTTTAAGTTCCTGCTTCTAGTTCTCAGAAGAAAAACATTGTTTGATCTTTTGTTTCCCTGTGGTAAAGCAGAAGAGAGAAGGGAGAAATGTGGAGTCGTGTTTACGGTATAAGCTCCATGATTCTTTTTCCCCAGAGGGCAGTTGCCCTAGAAGTTTCTAAGTCACTTCAGCTTTTCTTCATCTTCCATCAGATCAACAGGTTACTTTCATATAGTGATTATCTTACCTACATCTTCTGATTTCTTATGACCTCTGAGACAGTTTACTTATATTTTCAAATGAGTATTTATTATAAAACATCTTCTTGAAAAACTGTACATGTTTATTAAATTTGGAAAATATAGGTATGTGGAAAGAAGAAAAAAATCTATAATCTTACCACCTAAACATATCCACCATTTATATTTTGGTGAACTGTCTGCCAGGCTATATTTTTCTTTACATAAGTTCCATTTTAAAATGTGAAATCATAACATGTATTATGCACACTTGAGTTCCCTTTGCCTTTTGATTTAACATTACATCTTAAGCATATTCCATAGTATAACTTTTTTTAGAATGCTTGTTAATTATATTATAATATTCTATTGAATGGAGTCATGTTATTTTATTTAACTATGTTCTTTCAGTTTTTCACTATTATGAACATGCTAAGATGAATATTGCTATGCAGATTATCTTAATCTAAACCTAAAAAGATACCAGTATATATCAGCTAACTTTTGAATAAGACAAAGAATAAGGCTTTGAAACAGAACTCTAAAGGTGCTAATGCTCCAGAAACTTTCCAAATACCCACTGTAAGCCCCTTTCTGATCCTCTACTCTGCGTTATGAAGACAGGAGTCTTGCTGCTTCTGTAAGTTTCTCCTTTCTCCCATCAACTATGTGATTTCCCTTCCAGCCTTGTCTGAATTGAATCCTCATAAACCAGTTTTCGAATAACCAGACTGTTTTCCTGGAAAGGGTTCAATCAGCTTGTGTGTTGCTACCTCTAAGTGAAGCATTGAATTTGGCAGCTGTCTGATAAATTTACCTCGAGCTTCCTAGAAACAGTTTATATCTGAATTATCTAGTTTGGTTGGCATCAGGGACGTTGTAATTTGGTGATAAACAGGTACGTTTTGTCAGGAGAGGGGGCCAGGCTCTCTCCTTGGCAGATGTGTGGAGGAGTGGAGTGAGACAATCAGGAGGATAGCAGGCACAGAAGCTCTAAGAGATGTCTTGGACATGAGAGTCTGGGAAGGAATGCCCAGTAATGGCTCACTTGAAATCAGTTTGCAGCATGGCCACAAATGACAGATTTAGACCCGTACTTGGTTGAATGTCTAGATGAGGATGAAAATTGGAAAGGAAACCTCATGCAGCATATTATAGCTATTTTGGTCGATATTTCCTAAGGTGAACAATTGGAATATTAAGGATTTTATGGGCCAAGAACATACTTTTTATATATAATGGCTCATAATTCATATGATATATTGAAATGGAAACTAAGATATACCTGATTGCTTTAGATAATCTTGTCGTTTGACTGAGATATATAGGTTTTGAGCTTGAGAGTTTATATAACAACCAAGATCAGTGAGCAAGAGTACATGAAACATCACTGCCATCCCACCTACCTGTGGGCATCCAGGGCTTCTTTGTACTATAGCACGACATGCAAGAGCTGCTCCAGATGGGCCAGCAAGAACAGTGTGTGTGTGTGTGTGTGTGTGTGTGTGTGTGTGTGTGTAGGTGCATGTTATTTGAGTATGAGCACCCAGGGGCTAGACCCTCCTGGCAGATTCTTAAAATAGGTCATTACTACTGCTCTATGTGCCCAGTGTGCCAATGGGTGTGACTCTGCAGACCTATGTGCCCACTTGTCTTCAGAGCTTCCTTGAGTTATCTGGATTTGGTCAAGGGTGGGTGAGGATTTCTTGGCTCTATGTAAACTGTCACTATTACCAGTCATACCTTGGAGAAATGTCTTCTCTTACCTATCTGTATGATTCCCTTGCTCAGGAAGCAGTGGGCAACAGTTGGGCATCAAAGAGGCTGATTTGTAAATGCTAGCCCATTTCAACTCTGCTTTTGGGGGGCTGTGCCCTTGGGAAGCATGTGCAATGACACCCTGGCTGTCAGGCTAAGCGTGTGGCTTCTTCCCTCATAGCCTCTACTACAGACAGGGGATCACACTATTGACCTGATCTCTGATTCTGTGGGAAGCTCTTTGGTCCTATTTGTTTTTACATGTATAGCTCTCAAGAATAAAAGAGGTTTGAAGAGAAGTGCAGACAACTATATGTGTATATAATGGCAATTTTCTTTGCAGTACTTCCACCCTGTAAAGGTTTAATGGCTCAAAGATAATTGGACCACATACAGGTCATGAGAGCCCAATAAGAAGAGACTAGATCACACCACCAGCAGGTCCATTATTGTTCCTGAGGCATCTTCCTCATCCTGGCTTGGTACATTGGGATAAATTGATGCTATTGTTATGTCTTGGTGCTGATGGAATGTAAGGAATTGAGGGTATTCTTTATGGTGCCAAATAAGTTTTTGTCTTAGAGAAGTGTTCAAAGCTGTACTGTCTACTCAGTTCAGTTTTACTAGGGAGCACTCTACCAGGTCAAAGCCCTTTTTAATGAGGGAGAAGAGCCTTTTCTCTAAGCTGGCTCTCCTACTTTAGCTGCTTACGTGGGCCAAACTCACCAGAATTGACTCAACTCTCCTCTTTATTTAGCATATCCAGTCTCAACCATGTAGTTATCCCAGCCATTCTCACCAGGTTATTCTCAAGTGTTACCTGCAATGGATTCTGTGGAATCTTGAGGAGAAATTATTGATGGGTGGTATTGGACCATGGGCTGATGAGTGTCCATTTTAGGATGGGGAGAACTTGATTTGAGGAATGGGATTGAGATGGGTACATGACTGTGATGTCACAAACCTCAGAGAAAAGTAGTTATTATTGGTTTTTATAAGGGAGTAGGAGCAATGCCTAGAAACAGCAGTTGGGAGCAGAAAAAATGTCCACCTGCCTTCCTGGTGTGTGGGAAGCAAGTGAATGAGCAACTTCCATTGAGAGGTTTTCGAGGGAAGGAATAACAATACTCATTCAATAAATATGTGTTGAGCACATCCAGGTGCTGAGAAAGCAATGTGTCCTTGCAGTCATGATCTGGGAATGTGATGTGAAGCCAGCTTTCAATCAAGTCAAGGGGGATCTGTCAGATGGAGGCAGAGCCCCATGGAGTCTGAGGGGGTCCAGTAATTCATCTATGATGGACAGGATCCAGGGTCACAATGGAAGCATTGGAAGGAAGGAGCAGTGAAGAACTAGGTGAGGGAACCCAGGAAACCCCTCTCTTGTCTCTGTTACTTGTGCAGCTGCTTCTGCTTCTTTTCATTACACTGACTTTCTCTCTTGCTCAGTACCCTTGGAAGAAAACAGATGTCCTCAAGGACCCTGGATTTTTATATTTCCTTTGCTCAATGGGCAAGCCCAGTCTGAAACTGGACACTCAGCCCTGATTCCAGATTTCCAACTCTGGCCCAACTTAGGTCACCTACATTCAGGAGGTTGGATTGCAGAGGATAGGTATGCCTGAAGTGCCTGGCTGGCAAAGGGCATTTTTCAGAGAAGGAATAATGTTCAGAACTGGATGAGCAGCCTAAAAGGTGTCTTCTCTGTGCTACTTTTCAGGAGTCTAAGGTTTAGGGCAGATATTGGGTGTGAGTCCTCTGTAGAGTTTCCACAGGATAGGTGCTATAGTTAGGCTCACTGGCATGTTGTTACTATTCCTCTGAAGTCTCCTTCAGATAACTCCAAAGGCAGAAAAATGCCAAGATATCCTCCAACCTAATCAGATTAACCTTAGTAATAAAGAGATAGCTTTTACTTCCCTGCTCTAGTATTAAGAAGAATGTACATTAGCTGTCCTTCTCCTGAGCATGTCAATGTTAGACAGCAGCATGTTTTTATTCATAAAGAAAATGTAGTATATCTTTAATTCAGATGAAAAATGAATATACATCTAAATGACAAAGTAACACTTTATTAATTTCTCTCAACCAGCTAAGCTCCTTATCTGTGCAATTCTTATCTTGCTGCACAGAAACCTTCTTTGCTTCTCAGATATGCTCTTTGGCCATCCAGAGGCAATCTGCCAGAGCTGGTGCAGCTGCTGGTGTCCCTGGGTTGTGCACCTGCATCACTCTTCTCACTTCCAGGTGCCGAAGGGAAGATCACTCTTGTTATTGATGATGGCAGGCTTGGCCTTTGGTGTCTGATGGATGGAGCCTTGGTCCGGGTTTATGGATTATAGTTTTCATGGGACATGGTCAAAATTCAAAGAACACGGGTAGGTCCTTGTTTTGACACTTCCTGCTTGAACAGACCCAGTCAATAAGACTAGAAGGGTCTATTTTTGGAGCAGATGGAAGAGGCCTCTCAAGGGCAGAGAGAATAAATCAAGCTTTATCCCTGTATTCACTTACTTCAGGCATTTATAAGTTTATGTTTTCAAAACAGTATTGTCTACCCAATGCACAGTAATGATGCAGTGATCTAGACCTATCTTCAGGGAGCTTTTTGGCTAGTAACAAGCAGTTTCCATCAGCATGAGTGCTTCGATTGGGAGTAGAAAGAAGTATTAGGAGAGGACTGACCCATACCTTTAAGTAGCTAAGATGGTTCCAGGAGGTGGTAAGTGTAAATGCAAAGGATGAACAGGTGCTGGCTGGTAAGGAGGGCCTGAAAGTATTGTTCTAGGTACAGGACAAATACTGTTTTAGCTACTTGGGAGATAAAGAGAGCAAGGTGTGTTAGAGGATCTAGGGAAGCCCAGGAGCACAGGCCAGGGTGTGGCCTGGGGTTGGAGCAGGAGCCACGCTGTGCAGGCCTCATAATCAGCTGAGGGGCTGGGACTTCCTCCCAAAAGGAATGGGAGCTACTGAAAGGCTTTAAGCGGTGGAGGGGGATGAAGGCTCCCCTTCCTTAGTGCCTCCAGTTTCTTCTGCAAGGTCAAAATGCATTAATTAAATGTCACAAGTCCAGTTTTGTAAATGTTCCCAGGCCCATACTCATTTTATCCACGTGCATGAATGAGAAGTGAATTAAATTGAAGAAAAGTCATGTGTTTGGTCCTGTCTCTGGGGTCAGCTGAAACCCTTTCTTAGTTTCCCCTCTTCAAATACCCAGTTCATGCAAACCCTGTGACTGAAGCCATGGAATTCTATAGAAACCCATGACATACTTTTGTTTCTGCTTGCCTGCTGGAAACTAAGTTTCTCTCCCTGTGAGGCATGCAGAAACCTGTGTCATTTCTGTGCAATGTAGAAAGTGTAGACACAGGGCCCCAAGTCACAGCTGTTACAGTGAGGCTATGCAAAGAACCCCATGGGGCTCGATCTGCTGGAGGTTGACTTGGGTATGGGGAGGTTATTTTCATGTCTTTGGTACTGCTTCATTCTGTGCTTCTA
This sequence comes from Macroglossus sobrinus, assembly GCA_004027375.1. NCBI lineage: Eukaryota > Metazoa > Chordata > Mammalia > Chiroptera > Pteropodidae > Macroglossus > Macroglossus sobrinus. The sequence continues at coordinate 311,895 of PVKZ01001265.1, forward strand.
CTCAGGTGGCCTTTTTACTTCATCCCACCGTATGTGTCAATAATAGCTGTAGACAGCAGTGGGTGGGGAAGAAAGAAAGAGTCTAGTTTTGTCAATAAGATCAGTTTATGTGCTCCATGCTGGAAGTACAAGAGGACAAAATTGTTTCATTCAATTCAAAGTTTTATTTTTGACTTTGATTTCTGAAGATCTGAAGGTGTTTAAAGGTGATTTAGCCAAGAATATGGGCCCCAGGATGGAGCCAACCTGGGCTGGAATGCTAGATCTACCTCCTACAGACCAAGGTGGCACAGGGCCCCCTTGGGCAAGCAGCCCTTTACAGAGATGACAGCACCCACATTTCATAATTCATTAAGTTGGAGATGAAGGAACCAACACAGCAACAATCTTAGGTGTGCCAGTTATTGAAGGACAGCTGTGACCTATACTTCCAAATAAGTCTTCAACATTATTACCATAGCTAAGGTGGGAGATAGTGATTTTAATTACAGAATTTGCTTTGAGAAGCCCAGTGAGAAGCTCAGTAGACAGAAGCAAAGGGCCCAGCTCTGACTGCTCTAGCCACAACAGGGATTAGGGCCTTTGACATATAGGAGGGACCAAAATGAAGAAGCAGTGGCAGCTAGTCTCTTGATTTCCCCATGTGCTGCAAGGGAAGCTCATTGCACATGGTAGGTCCAAGTCTGCTGTTCTTATTCCTCCTCAGGGATTTTCATCTAGAAGAATGGGTTCACAGAGCTCAGAGAAAGTATGTAAGGAAAGCAACCAGATAAAAATTATTCTTCATTTTGGCAAGCATTCACCTGCACAGCTTGAAAGATGACATTCAGAACAAAAGTGTGGAGCTCTTGAAGTTTTATACCATGGGTCCCTGTCTTTGCTGAAGTCTCCAGCTGTTGGGACAAAGCTGGTATGAGACAATTGGACTAAATTTGCCAGCTCACCTAGTTGTCCTTGAGGTGATCCTCTGGACAGAGGTCACTTAAGCCTGCTGACCACATGTTCCCTTGTAATCCTGTGGTGAAGGTAGGTAATGGGCCAGCGGCACAGCTTGCAAAATCCATCACCATCTGCATCCATTCATCAACAGATGTTTGATGTCCACAATGTATCCGGGCCCAGGCTGGAAGGATCTGGGGCTACAGAGATGAAAGTCTTGTTTTTTTCTCTCAAAGTCATGATCAGGTAGGGGACACAGACAAGTGGACTTTATAATATAGTGTGATGAGGACTAGGACCCCAGAGGAGCACAGGGGGAGGGGCACCCAGCCCAGCTTGGGCAGTAGACAGCACTGAGCAAAGAGGCAGATGTCTCGGTCAAGTGACAGCCTTTGGAGAACCCACCTTAGAGATCTGAGCTCATCTGCCAGTCTGAGTCCAACAGCCAAATGCCCATTTTTCTGGTCTAATTGATCTACACTTCCCTGTATCACTGTCATTATGTGATACCAACTGGTGTTGGTGGAACGATCCCTGGGCTTTGAATCTGGAGCCCTCACGTGGGGTCCAACTCTCCCACAAGTGGATTAAGCAGGTACCTTCATTCTACTTACTTCCCCCTTGCCTCAGTTTTCTCACCTCAGCCCCAGCCACTGTCTTCATCAAATCAGATTGTGTAGAGTTAAAATGAGAGGATATAGAAAATACTTTGACCTCTCTGAAGGAAAAGTACCTCACAGTACATTTTATTATATTATCAGTGTTGTTAATAATATCTTCCATGCCAGAAAGACATCTGTATTGTTTTCGACTTTCTGCTGAGAGGTCATGCTCAGTATTTCTCTCCATTCATACATCACCTTTTCCTAAACCAGCTCTCTTTTAAGACTCACTTTCAGGCCCAGATTTTAAGACTAGTTTTCCATTGGTGTTTTTCTAACACCTTCTTTTCAAATGATTCTTGGAGCACTTGGTATGCTTTTATTGAAGAATAATGTCCCTTTCTCCCAGCCTGAGCAGAGAGCCTGGCCTCTCTCCCAACAGCTGCTGGCTACATTCAGGAAGAATACACTCATTTTTCTGTTTCATAACTAGATGAATTATATTATGCTCAGCTCAAGACCTGTAAACCATCATTCACAACGAGAGGGCAGAACTGGATTCCTTGTTGGAAGATGCTCAGAAGGAGAAAGGGAAAGACTTTATAACTATTAATATCAACTAACATTTTCCAGATGCCTAAAAGGGCACAAGACTCCATGCATCACAGAGTAGCACAGCCTGTCGTTATTCAGAAATTCTGGGCCTGAGCAAATAAGGGAGAAACTCATCATGCAGATTCCAATCATCAGTAACTCTTCCTATTGGATACTATGGCTCCCCAACCTGGCTCTGGGTCACTCCCCCACCTGGAAATACAGAATCTGCAGGGTGATATCAGGAATCTGTATTTTTAAGAAGCTCCCTAGAGAAATTCAGGTGCCTGTTTAAATGTGGGGACTGATGCAGTGCTCCAACAGGCACCATCACAGACAGCGCTGTCAGGGTTCAGAAGAAGTGGATCGCCCTCACTCATCTTCCTTCATGCTCACTCTTATTCATTCTTTCCATAAATATTTTATTGAGGGCTGGCTCCAAGCCAGATGCTGTGCCCTGGTTGACCAACCGATGAGCAGGAAGGACACAGTCCATAGTCCCAGGGATCCAGCATCCTCTGCTGTAACCTCACTGAGGCTCAGAGAATGAGAGAAGGCCTGGAGATCTGCAGAAGGAAAATGAGAGTCTCTGTGGCTAGGACCATGGAGGCCAAAGAAACAGGGGACAATCCCATGCAATTCCTCCCTCCTGCCTCTTGTTTTTTGTCTTTCTGCTATAAATATTTATGGAGACAATACTTTAGAATGTGGCACCACATCATTCTGGGACAAATGCCATACACAGGCAATGTTGTGCTGGGCCAGTTCCTTCTGTGACATGGGCCTCCTAGTGCAGAGAGGGTGGCATGAGGGTCTGGGTGTGCAGTGTGAATTCAGGGCCTGGACACAGGAAGTGCTTGATGAACTAATGGGACAAGGTCCCCCTTCTCATAGCACACACATTCTGGAGGGAAGAAGAAACTTCAACAAGTGAAAAATGAAGAAAAAATATGTTCAGGTGGTTACACTGCTATGAAAAGCCAAAAAATTTTTGTTTTAGCCTGAAACTGGTGACACTGGCCCTTGAAAAGCCAGCAAGATTTAAGGTAAACTGTTCCTTCACATTACTTTAAAAACACTGCCTAAATCTTATTCCCTGCCCTTCCCTGGGACAGGGCACTAAATACAAGGCTCCTCTGTTCCACTCCTCTCCTGTCTTAAGAGTTGCTGGTGGTTGTCAGACAGCAGTGGCCTTGTAAGCAAGCACCCCGGACCTTCTTTCAAGCCTCCATCTGCTCCTGGTCATTGATCTGTCTTCCCGCCCTGGTTGTGCTGTTGTACTAGGTTAGGCTTCTGTGCCTGTTTCTTCACTGCCTCCGGTTTTCCTGGAGACCTGTGTCTAGGACAGCTGCTGGCTCATTCACTACCTCTTGGGGCAGGGTAAGGCCGTGTGGTGCAGCTTGGTTGTAGAGGTTCCTCGCTTTCCTGAGTGACTCACATGGCCCTCAGGGAGGGATAAAAAAGTGTGTTCTTCCTGGATTTTCCCAGGACATTGAAGTGAACCCCTGTGGGTGTGTTTACTGGGTTATTTATGATGCTCCTGCCTTATTCCAAATATACTTTAAGATATCTAACAAACATATGTAAAATACAGGTTAGAAAAAGCTGAGAAATGAAGAAGAAAAACAAGAGTAGAGACAATGGCATTGACACGAGACCAATTCAAAAGTAATGGCCATGTGGAGTGCTAGAGGGAAGATACAGTAATCAAGGGGATCGTTTCATAAACTGTAGAAATGTGTAACCAATGTACTGTATATTTGAAACTAATAATAAAATACAATTTAAAAAAATACAGACTGTAAAATCTTTATATTTGCTTATGGGTGGACAACAACTTTGCTTCTCTCATAAGCAACATAAAGGACAACTTTGCCTCTGCCTGCCATGGGGCTAACGTCAGTCTCCATGGCTGACAGATTCATGAGGGGCAGAGGTGTGCTGGATCCCAGCCTCAGCACCATAGGTAAGGTTCCTCTTCAAATACATGTCTCTCCTCAGGACAATGCAGATGGTGTGGGCAGGTGTTCATGGGGCAGAGCTTCCAGAAGCTGCAGGATTGAAGGTGAGGTACATCTCAGTTTTAATTCCACTACTCTGCTTATTAGCTGTGTAATGTCAAGCAAGTTTCTTAACCTTTCTGAGCCTTGGTTTATGCATCATAAAGTGAGCTAAGAAAGCTTACCTTGTGAAGACTGAATGATTTAAGTAAACTCATACAATGTATAGTGTGAGTGTGGCTGTTAGCACTGTCTCTGCCAAGATGAGCATGTTGATTGACAGTTGACTAATATTTATTGAAAACTGACTACATGAATAGCTATGCCTCCCTATTATCCCTACCACAACCCTAGAAGATAAGCATTATTACTCGTATTTTAAGGAAGGAACGATATATTCAGAGAAGTTAAGAAACTTGTTCTTAATACTGAGGCTTCATCTACCTTGCCTTTAAGAGGTTAAAAAATAAAAAATGTTTTGAGGAGGAACTTTGGTTCTACCTGGGGAGTACTATAATAATATTCATTATAAAAATAACAGGTAACCCTTATCGGACACCTTTTTGTGTTCAGCATTATGCTTATGCATTTTATGTGAATTATCTTACTTGATCTTTAAAACAACTCTCTGGTATAGGTATTGTCATTGTTTTAACAGTGAAAACATCAGAGCTTTGAGAGGTCACCTTAGCAAGTTAAAGATCTGGAATTCCTGAGATGAGCATAGGAGTCTTTGTTCATTGGTTTTTCAACAACTAGTCATTGAATGGCTGCTATGTCCCAGGCACTGGGCTAGGCCACGAGAATTCCATGATGTACAAAATAGGGTGGCTGTCCTCATGGAGCCTGGGAACCTCTCGGGGAAGACGGTCACATCCAACAGGACAGGGCTTGGACTTTGGTCTCTTTTCTCAAAATGTGGAGTTTCTTCTACATTACACTGTAGGCAGAATTTCATGATTTTCTGGTCTGGTGTTTCTTTTGTTTTTGCTGTAGAACTCTTTTTCCAACTTTGAAATAGAATAAAGCTGGAACTTTCTGATTGAGGGTGCGGGGTGGGTCTCTCCTTCATCCTCAGTGCACCTCCCCAGACTGAGGAGAACCCACTTTGAATTTACTAGTCCAGATCATTGTACTTGAGGCTTAGGATAGAAAAACAGACAGTGAGGCATTTCATTCAAGAAATGGTCCAGTCATGAGAAAATTTGTTCTTTTGATTCTCTTTCTTCCTTTGGTTTCACCCTCATTTACATTATTATTGCTCACTAGCATTTTTACATGAAGGTTTACAGGAAAGCTCAATGTTATTAGTTAAAACCTAGAAAAAGCCTTATTTGTAAGGTGGCTGAAAATAGAAAGGAGACATGGAGATTTTCCATTGGTTCAATTATCTTGGTTCTGCCAATCTATTAACCAGAGAGAATCAGAAACTGTTGCAAGGTCGAGGGCATTTTTTCCCCATTTAGTCATTTTTTCCCCATTATTTTCCCTATTTGATTTCAGTATTTTTAGTTTTAAGCCCTCTTATTCTGTAATCTAGCCACCTAAAAACCACAGAACTAAAAGGAGAAAGAGCTTATTTTTCCCTTTGCTCTGTAGGCATGAGCAGTTGTATATAGTCACATAAATACATATATACACTTATATAGACGTGTGTATATAGTCACATAAATACATATATGCACGTATATAAACATGTGTGTCTGTTTGTGTGTGTGCGTGCATGTGTTTGTCAGAAAAAGACTTTCCTCTGCCCTCTTGGGATTTTTCAGAGGCCTTTTAATTAAACTGATAAAATACAAATTATCAAGAGAAAAGACAGATTTTTATTCATGTAAATATGTACATGGGAGTTCACAGAAAAATGTGACTCAAATGGGTGGTTAGAATGTGAGGTTTATTTATCATTTTAATAGGGAAAGGTAAGAGGAAGTAGTACGCTTACAGAAAAAAAATGTCACTTCTAATAGAGAAAGGGAGGGGATCTCAGGGCACTTATGGGAAAATAAATGACTTTTTGAAAAGATATAAATGGGCCCTTAGGAGAATAGGTGGGAGATATGATAGTTTCTTTTTGACAGTGTCTATCTGGGTGTGGTGGTAAGAGTCAATCTTCCCCAGTTGCTTCTGGGAACCCGATTTATGACCATTGAGTTCTTATGGAGGGCTCTGCTTTTAGGCAGATAAAGGGATTTCAGGAACTCAAATGCCTTCAGCTCAAAATAATTTTTATGCTGCAGTAGTCTGTTCTGGATCCCTTCATGGCATATGTGCTTTCATGATCCATGCACATGTCCCATTAGAAACAGAGATAACAGCTGGTGAGAAGGCATCTGCAAATGATGACATCATTTCCAGATTATTTTTCTTGGTCACAGATAAGCCCACTCTGAGCAGAAGTTGTTCATCAAAGCAAGTATGGGGTTCACATGCTTCCATGGGCAGAGGAGAGCTGGAAAATACATATTTCTCATATTTGGATCACCTTCTTTTGCTCATTCCATAAAGACCTTTTGATTATTTGCCAGATGCCAGAAATGGTACTAACAACCGGGAATAGAAGAGTGAAAAAAATCCCCACTTTTAAGGAGCCTACAACCTAGTGGGAAGATTGTAATGAAACTCATAATTAAACATTGTGTGCTAAATACTAGGAAAAAAAAGGGCCCACAGGGCTATGGGAACTAGTGGACAGAATTCTCAGCTCTGCCAGGGCAGGTAAAGCAGGAGAGAAAACTTCACAGGGGAGGTGGGGTTTGTACTGAGTTTGGAAGGATGGATGGGCGATTATCCAGGGTTACAGGAACACTATGGGCAGAGGGAATGTGTCCAAAAGCCTGGGGCACACAACATCATGGAGTTGGGGAATTGCTAGTGATGTTACTGGAGTTAAGTGCTAAGGGGAATGCCGATGATAAACCTAGAGAGCTCTCTGGGGCAGGCCAGAAAGGCTCCTGCAGCAGCCCAGCAAGACAATGGAGGGCAGGTAGGAGGGGCAGGGCACTGTAGGCAAGGGGCCCAACAGCAGAAGTGGAAAAAGAGTTATAAGAATAGATTAAGATTAATTTTGCGAACAGCCTACATCTGCATAGAGGCACTTTCATTGCCTACCTGGCTGCGCCATGGGCAAGGCTAAAAGTGAAATGGCCCCCACAGCAAGTTGGAAAAAGTTGAGCATGCTCTAGAATATATTCTTTGGCTTCTTACTTTGATTATTGTTACAGAATATGCATAGCCAGGAAGAATTATACATATGTATTTCCCAGTGGCTACTGCTGAGCCAAAGGGAAAAGAACATTTGCATTTCTTAAAGAATTGATTAAGATTCTAGAGCCACACTGGAAAGTTAATAGTAAAAATGCACAGCTTGAAAGACTTTACTTTTTGGCAGGAAGAGTGCAGACCAGATTGACTCTAACTATGACACAGTTTTAAATTAAGTATTTATAATGAGACATTTATAGCTACTCAAGAACTTTTTGGCCCTTTGGGGAGGAGACATGGAGGAGGAGATGTTTGTAATTCTAGCAGAAATTAATATATAAACAGACTTCAATGTGTGTTTAAAAAGAATCAAATAAGGGGAAGCACTTTGTAAAGTGAAACTTGTCCCACAAATTAAAACTAAATACAATGGGGGAAAACTTAGGAAATATACATAGGTTAAGTGTTGTTTTTTACCCCAAAGCATTTGCTACTAGAACCAGCATTAAGACTAAATAGTTTCTAGTACCAATTTTAATGTGTGTGTATGTGGAGGCTTCCCCACACCAACAGGGAACTTTGAGACACCAGCAAGGTGTCAATTCTGACACTATCTATCCAGAGGTAGAATTGAATTCCACAGGAGGTTCAGTGCCCCAAGATCACCTTTCACTTTAGATGCTAGTCGCAAGCCAAAGTTGTTACCTATATTCCGACCAACCGAGCATAAGTCAGAGAGGTCCAGGACCCTCTCCTTGGGTTCAATTTATTGGCTAGAACAGCTCACAGAACTCAGGAGAACGAGTTCACTCACTAGATTACAGATTATTACAAAGGGTATTAAAGGATGTGAATCAACAGCCAGATGAAGAGACACATAGGGCAAAGCCCCAAACAAAGCAACTTCCGTCCTTGTGGAGCTTGGGGCCTAGCAATGTGGCTCTCTGAAAAAGGGCCAGTGAACTGTCCTTTTCTGGATTTTATGGGACTTCATTTTGTAGAAGTGATTGACTCAGTCATTGGCCACTGGTGATCTGTTTAACCTCAAGAACCTCTCCCCTTCCTGGAAATGAGGAAGTGAGACTGAAAGTTCCAGTCCTCTATCTTCAGCTTGGATGTTGTTGACAATCAGCTACACCCTTGGTTGGGGGTGTAAAAGTTACCTCATAACATAACAAAAGACACCATTGTTGCTCCCATCACTTAGAAATCTCTGAAGGGTTTCGGAGCTGTGAGCCTGAAACAAAGGAGAAGACCAAATTTATATCTTTTCTTATGAATCACAATATCACAAATACTATTAGGAAATTAGATAACACTTTCAAGTTAATTAATTCCCACTGATTTTGATTTAATAAGCATCATGCTAATACCAAATATTTTCTCAAAGAAATAAAACTGGAAATTAACTGCTATGAAAGAGATGAATCCCTGTTTCATATGGAGTCATTAAGCTCAGTGGCTTGATACTGAATCCATAATGACAAGACAGGCCAGTTAGACAAAGCTTTGTCTAAAATTAGACTCAACTATGTTACTAATAACAGGGTTGAAAATTAAAATAGTAGCTAAATTTTCTCCTCCTTGCATCATACCTCTAAGCACATGGTTCTAAGCTCCACTACTGTTGTGATTTCTAGATATGCGTCTCTTAAGCTGGGCTGTGTCTCTGAGAGGAGGGGTTGGTGTCTCATATTTGTGCTTTCATTTGCATTTGGCATTTCTGTCTATTTAGGAATCTTTGTAGCGTTGGCTCAGTTCTTTCCAGCTAATATCAGACTACCTTGATGAAGACCAGCAGTTAAAACAAAAACAAAGGCATTGTTAAGGGAAGCCGCTTGATTTGGGTAGGCTAACTGATGTTTGCAACCATTGCAATGGGGCCTCTTTCAGACACAGCAAGAAAACCAGACTGTCTTCCAGAATACTCCCTAAACTACAACACCAGAGTGAATTCTCATTTTGTGCAGTCACACAGCACTAATATCTTGGAAAAGTAGTAAATGTCCACTTCCTACAAAATTGTGCAAACTCTGGCTGTAGTCCTTCCTACTCCTTTTTTTCCCCCAGCAACCTGCAGACCTCCAGAGAGCTCTCAAGGGCTTGGAGCATTCTCACTTGTCATAAATTGCACTTTCTTGGCCTCCATTGCAGAGATAGAGTAGGACCTGAGAGCTACTGGGAAATGAATACATGTGAGATCATGTGGTATTTGTCTGACTTATTTACTTTAGGTTAATGCCCTAAAGTCTATTCATGTTGTCACATATGACAAGATTTCATTCTTTTTTTATGACTGAATAATATTTCATTTTATATGTATATATATGTATGTATGTATAAGTACATATATGTATATATTTACGTTTTCTTCATCCATTCATTCATTGGTAGACACTTAAGTTGCTTCCATGTCTTGGTTATTGTAAATAATGCTGCTATGAACATAGGTGTGCTTGTATCTTTTCAAGTTAGTGTTGTCATTTTCTTTGGATAAATACTGAAGAGTAGAATTGCTGGATCTTATGGGAGTTCTATTTTTAATTTTTTGAGGAACCTCCATACTGTTTTCCATAGTGGCTGCACCGATTTACATTCCCACCAACAGTGCATGCACAAGGGTTCTCTCTTCTCCACATCCTCCCTGACATTTATCTTTTCTGTAATGTCATTCTAATGGGCGTGAAGTAATATTTTATTGTGATTTCTATCTTCATTTCCCTGATAATTAGTGATGTTGAGCACCTTTTCATGTACCTGTTGTTTATCTGTATGTCTTCTTTAGAAAGATATCTATTCATGTCTTCTGACCATTTTTTAATCAGATTTTTTTCTTTTCTTTTTTCTATTAAGTTGTATGAGTTTTTTAAAAATATATATTTTAGATATTAACCTCTATCAGATATATGATTTTAAATACTTTCTGTCATTTGGTAGATTGCCTTTTCATTTTGATGCTAGTTTCCCTTACTGTGCAGAAAGTTTTTAGTTTGAGGTAGTCCACTTGTTTATTTCTGCTTTGTTACTCTTTGTTTCTGGTGTCAAACAGGGGACTCCTTATTTGTTCATTTTGCTCTGCAATCTTGACAGAAGTAGGAAGAATGGATATTGTTGCTTTGTTCTTGAGCTTGTTAATTCTTTCCACTTCTCCAACTGTATGTATTACCGAAGACGTTTATTACCTTCTATTCCTACCTTTGGGTTGATACTTTCAGCTATCACTTTTGATGGCTAATATTCCTGCTGCAGACATAATAGAAAGTCTGCTGCATAATTCTGGAATTTCTACTAATACTACAGAACTGAGCTGAAATATTTATGGAGCCTTTTCTGATTCTCCCACACATAGAGAGGCTCCCTTCTCTATGTTTCTACATAGTTCTTTACAAAGACCTGCTTTATGGCAGTAATCATATTGCATCATAATATTTATCTCTCTGTCTTTCCCACTACACTGTGTCCTTGAGAGACTGTGCCTTACTCATCTTTGCCTTCCCAGAACTGTGCTTAGAGACCCCCTAATGCCCACTGATGAATATATGAAGAAATAGGAATCAAAGTTTAATAGCTAGACATTTTCACCTTTTATTTGCATTGGAAATGTGTTCCTTTTCTTTCTGATGATACCTTTGTGTGTGAGTGCATGCCCATCTCTACCCCTGAGGATATTTTCATTCATATAGTCCCCTGTTATCTTTACATTGGTGCCTGCATTACAAATTTCTGGATTTTTTGGGAAGGGTTCTGTGTAAAGAGAGTATAGATTTCTTTTAGGTGGTAACAAGCTAAAGGGTCCAAATTTGCCAACTGAAATCAAAGGAGAGGTATTTATTCAAAATTCAATTTTCTTCATTTTCTACTTGTTATGGGATGTCATGTGGTACTTATATTTACTTTAAAATTAAGTGTACTGAAGTGTGTCCTCTGTAAGATACAGATTGTATTTGGATACTAAATGACTATGTAGCTTATGAAGGTAGGACTTTTCACTGATGAACCTACTTATGCTTTTTTTCTTTCTCTGTTATTCATTACCAAGGTAGTGAAGATCTGGGGAAAGTTCTCTGTGAATTATTCAGGTAATTTGCATGAAAATACTTTTTTTTCTCAAATAATGTCCTTTTACTTTTATCTCTCTGCCTCAAAGAATTTAGAATATGTTTTCTTAAAGATTTTAAATGAAGAGATAGACTTACTTTTCCAGTTTAAACTCTCTTTTTACTTCTTCTGGAGAAGGGCTTGAGCTTTTCTCATGGAAATTTTACATTATGTCATTTTCTTTTTTTTTCAGACTTAAAGAATGCAGCTAAGAGAAAGAGTTTAGGAAAGAAAGTCTAATTAGCTATATTTCTTCTCAACTAGAACAATTGTGTGATTTGCATCCTGTGTTTACTTGTAACATTCACTGACCATGTAGCAACTCTGATAAGATAAAGAACTAAACTAAACTCATTTTAAATTTAAAAGTAGGCAACCACAGTCATGGCCATAAAATTTAGTTACTTAGGCAATAAAATTTAGTTACTTAGGCAAAAAACTATTTGTTACATTGATAATGTGCCTGGAAGATTAACATATTAATGTCAAATGCAAATTAGAAATAAAATACAAAAAAATTAACAAAGTTAAAAATTATATTTTATAGGCTCAGAAAAATTTAAAGTTTATTGGGGAAATTAGATAATCTAGTTTAAATCCTCATTTGTAGATAAGAAAATGATTGTTCAGAAAATTTAAGAGGCAGAACTAACATGTTCTAAGGCTTTTTATGCTATTGTGATTCCACTGAAAAGAGATAAAATTTGATTGTTTGAATATTGTTGTTTATGAAATTGTTCATTATTATTCAAGCAATAAAAAAGGATATAAGATAAAATATGATAGACCCCGTGAAAGTCCTACCATCACCCAACACACATGCACATCCATGCACGTACACACATTCCTCTATTCACAGTTAATAGCATAATTTTCTAGTCATCTCACTGCTGTGAAAATATACACACACATATATATTAATATAATTGTTATTTTGTTTTGTTTTGCAAAGAGGTGTCTGTGACTTGCACTTTTCTAGTTGATCTATCTTAGAGATCTTTGATTCCAGTACAATCGGTTGAATTTATTCTTTTTAATAACTGTGTAGCATTTCATGGTATGGATTATGATAATTTATTTAGCCATCCTTCTATTAATAGATATTTAGTCTTAGGGCTCTCCTCTGCAAGTTCTTCCTATTACAAACAGTGTGAAAATAAATACCCTTTAATTGTGAGGGATTTCAAGACATGCTACCCTAAAATATGGTGTCTTGGCATATTGAATATTTTAAGCTAAAGAAATTTGAGAAACAGCAGTTGCAGGGGGGACTCTCCAAGCTTCCCATTCTTCCCTGAAGCAGGTCATAGACCTTCATGTGAGAGGTGCCCTTCCCACACCTGGGGAAAAAAGCACCCTTGTCTCTGAAGACAGAGTGATGCCCAGAGGAACACAAATAAATGGCCTTGCTCAGTTTCCCCTAGTTTACCATCTTTAGCTCATACCTTTTGTCCTATCACGTTTTTCCATGACTTTCCACTCTTCATCAAACCTCCAATAAGAATACTAAGACTTAACCACTTCTTCAAATCTTCATTTCCTTTTAAAGGCTCCTATGTTATGTAAAAATTATATTAAATAAATTTATATGCTTTTCTCTTGTTGCTCTGTCTTTTGTCAGCCTAATAATTTATAGGGCCTCAGGCAGAGAATCTAAGGCAGATAGAAAGGAATTTTTCCTCCCCTATATCTCAAAAAGATAGCTAATAATTTCCAAACTATTTATTGAATGTTCTGTTTCACTCCTCTGTTTCTGATATGAAAAGTTACATCTACTATTAATCAAATTTCAGAGTGTGCTCATGTACATATGATATGTATATGTGTAGAAAAAATGTTTTTCATTTTTTTCCACAGTTACTTATCTGTGAGAGTTTATTTTTCTTTTTGAGTCAATTTTAATAATTTTCTTTTTCTTAAAAAAATACCCATTTTATTTAGGTTTTCAAATTTATTTTTACAAATTTTACATAATATTTTTTATAGTTCTAACATCTTCCTATATATCTGTTTATAATTATTTTCTCTTTCTAATTTTTAATATTTTTATTTATGTCCTGTCTTTTTCATTGTCAAACTGCCAAAAGTTTATTTATTTCATTTTTTTTTAAAGATCTAGCTATTGATTTTCTTGGTCATGGTCTGTTTTCCATTCCATCAATTTTTCCTACATTATACTTCTTTATTCCTTTATTTTATTGATAATTATTTTGTTGTATTGTTTATACTTTGTGAATTTGATGATTAGCTGATTTATTTTCTAATATATAAGAGTTTTAAAGAATATATATTCTCTTTATGGTATATGAAGTGATATTTTATCTATTAGATTTAGCTTGTTAATTGTATTATTCAAAGGCTTTTCAGTCTTATTTTTGTTTGCATGACTTAATCTCTGAGAAACTGATTGAGTTGTCACACTATAATTATAATTTTGCTATATATATATTTTTGTTTTCTCAGGTATATATAGAGATATTTTAGACAAAAGTTGGCAGAAGTTGTGATAGGATCCATTAGCCAGATACTAACATTAAAAACTGTTTGGCAAGGTATTTCTTAATTAAATTTATTGGGGTGGTATTAGTTAATAAAATTATATAGGTTTTAAGTATACAATTCAATAATACATCATCTGTATATTGCATTGTGTATCTACATCACCCAAAGTAAAATTTGACCCCTTTTATTCCTATCTACCTCTTCTTCTCTCTTTCCTGTTGGTACCATTAAACTGTTGTCCATTTCTATGAGTTTTTGATAGTCTTATTCGTTGGTTGCTTTCAGTTTTATATCCTACGTATGAGTGAAAACATATGGTTCTCAACTTTTTCAGTCTGACTTACTTCGCTTAGCATGATAATCTCAAGATCCATCCATGTCGTCACTGATAGCAGTATTTCATTTTTTCTCATGGCTGAGTAATATTTTATTATATATATGTCCATCTATCGAAGGACATTTTGGTTGTTTCCATGTCTTGGCCACTATGAATAATGTTGCAATGAACATTGGGTTACATATATCTTAATGGATAAATGTTTTTAAATTTAGGGTGTCGAGGGACTGCTGAGTCATATAGTAATTCTATTCTTAAGTTTTTGAGGACCCTCCATACTGTTTTCCTTAATGGCTATACCAAAACCACAGGGAGATACCACCTCACAACTATTAGAAAGGCTATTATCAATAAGACAAGTGATAACAAGTGTTGGAGAGGTTATGGGGAAGAAGGAACCCTCATGCACTGCTGGTAGAAATGTAAATTGGCAAGCTATTTCTTAATAACTCCACAATAATTGCTATTTTACCTAGAAGTGGTTTCTATTCGATCATGCTAATTCTTTAGGTTTAAATACATCACAATAATGTCACATTGCTTAATAACCCTATCTCTACCTTGACATTTCACCTTGTCATTATGAATAATTTGTGATTATTGTCTTTTCATCTCTACCTAGATTATATATTCTTTGAGAGAGCAACTTTAAAATTCTTTTAAAAATTAACTGGCTCTAAAGATCCAGAATATTGTACTAAAAACAAAGTCTTTTTATTTTTCTTTATTTTCCCTTATTATCAGTCCTTAAAGAGCTAATGAAAAGATGTTTTTTTCCCTTCCTTACTTTCACCTCCCTTTTCTTCTTCCTCTTTTTTCTTTTTAATTAGGAAGGTGTATTGAAAAAAAACCAGTTTATTAAAGGATATGATAAAAGATATGGATGAATAGTCAGATTAAGAGAAACAGCGGGTGAGGTCTGGGAGGGTCTAGAGCACAAGAGCTTCTGTCCCTGTGGAGTTGGGGTGCATCATCTTCCTGGTACCAAGATGTGTTCACCAACCTGGAACCTCTCCAAATTCCATACTTTTGAGATTTTATGGAGGCATCCTCATGTAGGCATGATCAGGAGAATGGGAAGGGGAGCTGAAAATTCCAAGCTTCTAATCATGGCTTGGTCTTTCTGGTGACCAGCCCCTATCCGGGATACACCCAGAGTCACCTCATTAGAACAAAAGATGCTGTTAGTGCTCTGACCACTTAGGAATTTATAAGGATTTTAGGAGACCTGCATTGGGGACAGGGTCAAAGACCAAATATATATACTATATATTTCTTATTATAAATCGCAATATCACAGGTGTATAATTAGTATCATGATAGTTTTATTTAATTCAATGTCTTCTTAACTGTCATTGACTTGGGTGCTATGTTTTTAGGCTTTTAGTTTCATTTTGCTAATTTTTATATTCTATTAGTCCCACTTAAGAATTTATAATGCAGTTATGTTATCTCCAATAAAATATATATTCCAATTATTATTTATAGAAAATGAGGAGCAAAAATATACCATAGCATTTGTTATAAGCATTTCCCCAAGTGATATTTTATTGAAGTTACTATATGACAAAAACTCCAATTTTATGGCAGTTCTTATATAAAATTTACCTTGTACTTTTTAAATTAGAGTAAATTTATATTATTATGTGAATAAAAGGAATAATCACTATGGAATCAAAACTTAGATGGGATTTAAGCTTGAATTCCTTGTTTGCCTGCCCAAATTGCTATTTTCATCAAGTTCTCTCTTACTTGAGAATCTATAAGCAAAGTAGAACTCAATTCTGAAGGGCTGAAAGGTTATATAATTTTGATATGTCTCATTAAGAAAAAGGATACAAAATTAAAAATATGAAATTTGATATAGAATTAATACCAAGAAAGTACAGATTTAAAAAGAGCTGATAAAAAGAAATCACAAAATTAAATGCCTGACACATTGCTATAGATTCCGTTCCCCTCCCCACACCATATTTTTGGCTGTAAATTCCTTACCATCTGTACCTATGACAATAATTTTGTCATCTTTTCTGTAACATGAATGGAAAGACAATTCAGTCTCTTCTTTGTAATAGTCAATTATAACATCTTATTATTATTTCTGATAGCTTAGAGAAGTTTCTTTTAGTTCACAACTTGTTATTGTCATATCATGTAACTTTTTAGAAGTATTGACACATATGGGATGCCTCTATCACTTTTTTTCTATGACCTGTCACAGATGCTTTCTGTTTGTAGGACAGCTTTATGTTCTGCACTGTAAACAAGAATTCTATGTAATTATTTTAAGGAAGTTGATTATGTGTGAGATAGGGGAACTGTTCAGAGCATTGGTGTTGGTTCTGATGACCCGGTGTTTGAATCCAGCACTGCCACTTACTGGATATTCTCAAGTCTTGGTTATTAAACTGTGTTCTGATAAAGACTAGACTACTGAAGTGCTTTCAAGCCAGGTTTTAAAAAAATTAAATAAACTTCTTATTTTAGAATAGTTTGATTTATAGTTTCAAGCTATTTTCCACATGTATTTTCCCATTTAGTCTTCTTAATATTGTGAGATGAGCATTTTGAGAGTTAAAGGGACGTGAGGATTTTACCTAAAGTGACAGCACATATCAGTTATAGGCTCCATGCTGAAGAGACAACATCTGTGTTAATAGCGTTTGTACAACAGACATTACTAGGAGACAGTAGCAATAGCTGTAAGATCATTATGTAACTAACTAAAACTAAATATCTTTTTTTTTAAATCCTCTTTTTTTTTGGTCACTCTTTTATAGTTGGGCCAACTTCTCTTCACAAGTTTAGTGAATTTTCTTGACAATTCATTTCTCTGTTTAGGCTTTAAAGTCCTTAATAAAGTCCTTATAGAACAACTAACCTCAGTTCTCTTAGAATGGTGTTCTTTGGGCATCAGCAGAGCGCTGAGGGGCTGAACTGACCTCGTGAACGTTGACTCCATTAAGTGAGTACCGGAAATAAGAAGGTATATGTGCCACTGACCATGGTGCATCTATCTTTTAATGCAATTGTTTTCTCTAGGTAGACCTACCATAACTAATTGGTGAAGGAAAATCAGTTTGAAAGGAGTAAAATATATTTTTAGGAGAAATCATCACATATGGGGAATGGGGAATATTCTCTTTCTGCTAAAGTGATATTAAAATGATAAAGAATGCGAGGAAAGAAAAGAATGGGAAAGTTAGAGCCATTTGCTCCAACTCTTAAAAATTTTCTATCATTGAAAAGAAAATTAATTGATGTGCTAGGATTACTTTGCCCTCAGCAGTGTAGCATAGTGGGATGAGCCAAGGCTTTGGAGTAAGACAAAACCTGATTCAAGTTTTGGTTGTGCTACAACTCACTATATGATATTGGGTGAGGCATTACAACTGTTAGAAGGCTTAAGTTTTCTCTTCAGTAAAATAGGGGTAATTGCAAACTTGAAGAATTGTCGTTATAAAAAATGTGTGCAGAGTGCCTAGCATACTATCTGGTACATTGCACTAATGTAACAATATTACCTATGTTATATTTGCATTGCATTGCACTGGAGGGCTTCTTCCTTCTTAAAGAATAAATTAAAAAGGGACCTATCAGTGCCTGATTGTAGTTGTAGTGAACAGACAGGACGAAGAAATCCATTGGATTTTCTGGTACAATAAGAGGCATGTGGGACTGAGAAGATAAAGATATAATAAAAATTGTACTGAGCTGGTATTTACCTATAACAATAGTGTGATGGTTAATTTTATGTATCACATTGGCTAGGCCATAGTACTCAGATATTTCGTGAGACACCAATCAAGTTATTGCTGTAAAAATATTTTCTAGATGAGATTAACATTCAAATCAGTAGACTTCAAATAAAGCAGATTAATGTGGATAAGGCTCATCCTGTCAGTTGAAGGCCTTAAGAGAAAAAAACAGATTCTCAAAGGAGGAGGGAATATGCCTCTACACTGTCTTTGGACTGAAGTTTCAATATCAACCCTTCCCTGGGTCTCCAATCGGCCAGACTACCTTGCAGATTTTTGACTTGCAACCTCCACAATCCAGTGAATCAATTTTTAAAAATCAGTCTCCCTCCCTCCTGCACCCTCCCCCAACTCTCTTTCCTTTTACTCTCTCTGCCGAATCTTGACTAATACACACAGATTAAATGTTAATTTGTAGGGACAAATTGATTTGTAAGTTTATGAAAGGCCAACAAATATGGTTAGAGCCTGGCCTTTCTTTGACTTATTTCTCATCATCTTTTTATCCTTATTTTGACATTCAGGTTTTTAGGGGACAAATACCTATATACCTTTGCTTAGTATTTGCTCTCTATGTTATGGATAATAAATGAAAGTCAGAAAAAACAGCAAATGTTGGGTAATTTATAAGCATTTGCAAAGTATGTTAGTACACATTATTTACTACTTACAACAATCCTGTGAGATATTAAATGTATCCCTGTTTCAGGGATAAAAGAATAACGTTAAAAACAATACTGAGTATTTGTTGAGCTCTTCTGGGTTGAGCATGTCACAGAAATAGTCTCATGTAAGCCTCATAGCAGCCCATGGTATGGATGCCCTTACAGTGTGCTTCTCATTTACAGATGAGCACACTGAGGAACAAGTTCACTTGTGGCTGGGCTAGAACTTGAACTCTGATCAGCTGATTCCAAAGAAGCCTTTTTTTTTTCTGCCATTGAGAGGTGCCTTTTTCATCTCCCTCACCACCCCTAGTGTACAAGACACATCTCAGAGCCCTTTTGTGGCATCAGTTTCTGTGCTAGTGTCATATTTCTGGAACTCAGCTAAAAGTCTAGCATTCAATTAGGACAGAGATCAAATGACTCCAGGCTGCAGAACCAGTGCCTTGCCCCTCTTGAGTCAAAGATTCTCATTTACAGCTATTAATATTGAAAAGGATGAGATATATCATTGTATCAGCCATCAATTTTCCCCTGCCTTAGTGGTGGAACTGCAGGACAATTCTGGACACAGTTGAAGTCACCTGAAGAAGTGAGGAGAGGAAGCAGAGGACTAGAGGATTTAGGAGCCGTAGCTTTTTAACCTTCCCCCTCATTTAATATATGAGGAAACTGAGTCAGGGGAGTTAAGTCACCTGCTCAAGGTATGTTAGACTGGAGCAGCTAAAATTTAATGTGCACTTGAAATCACTTGGAATCTTGTTAAAGTGTAGGTTCTTATTCCGTAGGACTGGGCGGGGGCCCAGGAGTTTGCATTTTCTAACATACTCTCAGGTGAAGCTGATACTTCTGGTCTAGGGGCTGCACTGAATAGGAAGAGGGAGTGAAGCATTGTGACAGAGGACAGGAGAAGTGAAAGGAGAGAATGAGGTCTTAATAGTTCCTATAACAGGATGTAATGAGACAGGCTGTTCTCTGCAGTGTTTATTAATACTTAGGTGCTCTTTAAAAACACTGGCATGATTTCAGATGTACCACAGGGGTTAAGAATTTTAACATTCTGAAACAATAGATTTTTAAGTGAAACAGAATCAATATGATAAAGAAAAAAACCTCATTGTACTAATACAGAATGGGGAGATCCAATTTAATAGCCACTTGTGTGAAAAGACCTAGAGGCTCTAGTTGCTTATGAATTTGGTTAATAATATTATGTGGTTGTATATAGCATGCAGGGAAAGGGATGTGACAGTTTTCTTACACAATGCACAAGGCATAACATGCCTAGAGGATGTGTTCAGTTTGGTATGTGTCACATTAAAAGTGATATTAGAAACCAGAAGTGCATCTAGATGAACAAGTCCAGGGACACCTGGGATGACGCATTTAAGGAATAGTTGAAGAAATTGGGTGTTTAACCTAGAGCTTAAAATGTCATGTAGAGTAATGTAAAGCCTGACCCAAATATTTGAAAGGACATCATTTGTATGATATGAGGTTTATTATGTGTGAACTAGAATCAGTTAAAATGAAAACTAGAAAGATTCCAACACAATCTAAGACATTTGTGGGGAGACTGAAGAAGAGAACTAGGCTTAGAGTTGAATTCCAGCTGTGTGACATCAAGTAAATCACTTATCTACTCTGTCGCAGGCTCTCCATTTTTAAAAAGGGGAAAAGGTCTTCCTCCATGGTCATTATAAGGAGTCAATGAGAAAATATGTGAAAAAACTGTCACTGAAAGTGTACAAGCCTAGCACAATTAACTTCTTGGGAATTTGAGATAAGAACCTGCACGGAAGTTTGCTGCCAGACAGAAATCAAAGAGCATGATTTATAGGGTCCCTTCCAATTTTAAGACTCTGTGCAGGCTGGCATCACCACTTTTTTTCCTGGCTATTAAAAATGCAGGTGGAAAAATTGCTTCATTCGATTGTAATACTATTCAATCCTCTCAGCCAAGATAGGAGGCAGAAATGAACTTTATTTTGAGCATTTCATTCCCTACTCCCAAATTGAATCATTTTTCTTTGAATTCTAAAGTGGTACCATTTCAATTTTGTGAGGATATCAAGGGCATATGTACCATACACAGTAGCTTCTGATGTGATAGCTTCCTATGATTTTTTTTTTCACAGAATAATGGTTAGACATTTATATAATTTACAAAGTGATCTCCCCGATAAGTCTAGTACCCACCTGGCACCATACATAGTTATATAATATTATTGACTATACTCCCTATGGTGTACTTCTTATGTGGTATGAGTTGAGAAGAGCAAAGACTCAGTTGTACAGAACTATTTTTTTCCATTGGTCCTGTTATACATCTTAAAATTACTCTATTATTGTCATTTCTTTGTACAGAACCATAAAATATGAATGTTATAGAGTGACTAATGCCTCAAGCCATTATCAGTCATTGGCCAGACATCTTGGCCAGACCTAGATTGGTCATAAGTGTGGTATTCAATGCTCATGAAGATGCACTGCTCAATTCTGCTGTAGGACCATTGTTGACTGGCGGCCCTAGCTACTGGTCAATAAGAACCTCCACTATGTTTGCATCAGGTCACATTTCCTGTGGGTCACTCCCGGCCAATGAATGACCATGGCAAAGGTAGCAATGCAGGTGTGTTCCTGAGAGATTAGGGCTTCTCCAGTGGGTAACTTTTTCTCAAAGACTCCCCATCAGCCCAGCTGAACCTTTCTAGGAACTGTGTTGCAGTCCCAGGCTTTCCTTACCCAATTCCTTCCCTTCTTCTTCCTTCACAGGTATCAATTAGACCTGCACTGTGGTCTGAAGGTCCTCCCTTCCTCTCTTAATTTCTCCTCTGTATCCTTCACAGGCATTTCCCTCAACAAATCTCTTGTGCATCTATCTAACCCATGAAGAACTTAAACTAACACAAGTTATTCCAGGAGTGATCTGAGAGAGCAGGTGGTAAGATGGTGTTGTGAAACATGCTAACTCACAGCCTGGAAGGCAAAGAGGGCACCATCCTGAGTAATATATGGGGAATGAGTAATCCCTGGCACAGGGTAGAGGCCAGAGGGCTAAACTTTTCACTAGTGGTGACCTGAGGAAAAAAGCCCAAGTGAGGGGAATTGCCTTGCAGGAGCAATGAGTCAGCATTTGAAAATGATGGGGGAGAGGGAGATGTCTACAAAGGCAGTGAACTTGGCTAATTACTACTTACAGGCATACCTCATTTTATTGCACTTAGTAGATGTAGCATTTTTCACAAACTGAAGGTAAGACTCTCCATTGGCAAAAAGATTACAACTTGCTGAAGGTTCAGATGATGGTTAGTATTTTTTAGCAATAAAGAATTTTAAAATTAAGGTATATACTACAGTAGAGTGTGAACCCAAAATCATGTGATTTGCTTGATTGCGATATTCCCTCTATTGTGGTGGTCTGAAACCGAATCAGAAGTATCTCCAAGGTGAGCCTGTAGTTGTACTGATTCTCTGCTAAGAATGAGATGGGCCTATTCTGAGAAACCAGTAGTTAAAGGCTGACAACGAGAGCCAGAGGCTTTCTTTGATAGCTTACAAAGAGACCCTGCTGAGCATCATCTTTAAAAAGAATTGCAGAGCTCAGAGACAGGAGTGCTCAGTTGAGGCAGGTCATAGTAAGGTCAGGGCACTGGTTGAGGAAACCTGGTACTCTGAAACATGGCCGGAAGACATCTGGATGGATGTCCCTGAGGACTTCCTGAACCCTCAGAATTTGCCTAGTATGACCTAGCACTTCCTGTGTGCTGAGAGATGCTACAGAGGCCTCGTTTCTACAAGACAACAGGAGGTGCTCCCACGGCTGCTAGGTGGATAACAGGTTAAATCTCAGCATAACCTGGCTGAACCATTCTGGGCTTGATAATGGAGGAAAGAGGTTATACACGGAAGGAACCTCAAGAATTAGCTAGAGTGTACCTGCCATCAGGGATACCCCTGGAACTAGATTTTAAGGGTGTTTGATCAAGGGAGCTATAATGTATGACTAGATTAATAAGAATTTGTCTTCTTGGGCATAATTCCTTAGGACATGGGAAATTAACACCCTGGCAAGGATTCAGGGTGTCATGTTTGTGTACTCTCTCATGCAATTCATGTGAATCCCCAACATGATGGTTATTGGGAAGCAAGGCTTTTAAAGGGGAGGCAATTAGGGTTAGATGAGGTCAGGAAGGTGGGGCTCTTATCATGGGATTAGTGCCCATGTAAGAAGAGACATGAGATCTCTCTCTGTGACTGCATACACTGAGGAAGGCCATGTAAGGACAAAACCTGGAGGAGGGCCCTCACCAAGAGGCTGAGTATGCTGACACTCTGATCTCAAACTTCCAGCTTCTAGAACTTTGAAAAATAAATGTTTTGATAAGATATTGCAAGGAAATGGTAAAGAAAGAAATACCAGCAGTTCCAAACAACAAATTTGGCTCCCTGGATTAGGCTCCACAGAAAGCTTTGGGTGCCTGGGCACATGAAGATGCTGAGTGCCACAGAAGGGAAGGAGGAAGCACAGAAGTGAGACCAAACTCGATCATTTTATTTTAAGGCCAGTTCCCATTCTGTGTAAATCTTAGTATAAACTTTTCAAAGGAATATTAAAGGCAACCATGAGGAAAAGAAGTGGTCCTGCTTTTCTGAGCAGTGCTCTCCACACCTGACTCCCTCTGGGAGTACATGTCTTCTGCTTAGGGCCCTTCAGAGCCTCACACAAAGGTTGCCATGCATCAGATCCATGTTGCAATGAGAACAAGTTTATGGAGCAGAGCAATGTTACTGATGGCCATGGAGTTTTCTGAAGAATCCTGAACATTTGATTATCTTTAACAATTTAGCCCATTTTAAATGAGGTCTTCACATGTCCCCCATATATAAAAATTTGCTTGAGAACATGAAATAAAGTTTTCTATGACATTTGCAATGTGGCTGAGCCCTCACTTATGCTGGACCCTGCTATGAGCACCATTTGGGCTTGTCTGTAGATATAGGGAGTTTCCTCCCTGAGGTGTGTTTGGGGACAAGGGACAGGTGAGGGAAGGAATTGAAATAGGGAGGAAGTGGACAGACCTTTAGTTATTCTCTATTACAGTTGGCCTTTAAAGTTAAGTCAGAATGGGACTTTGAGTCCCTGCTCTCACTGAACTGATATGAGGATTAGGCTAAATGTGAGAACATATTTAAAGCACATAGAAAGTACCTAGCATTTAAATGCTCAAAAATACCTATTGATAGTAAGAGCAACATTATCTTTCTCGTGTTGCCCTTCCTCTTCCCTGTAGCATATTCTCCTCGTCTTCTACCTACCTAATCTTACCTGTCCTGCTTCCTCCCTGAAGTCTTTCTGACTGGGTTCAGATCACACTAATACATTTTTTGCTTAATACTTTGGAACTTACGTCTCTACCCTCATTGGGCATTTTACCTTCTATTCTGCTCCAGGAACATATCTTATCTCACTTGAGGAGGAACGTATATCAGGAGAGGTAATGGTTAGAATATGGGACAAGGAGCTGGAATGACTGGGATTCCATTATTTCTTAACTATGTGAGCAAAGTACTTGGCTTTTCTATGCCTCTGTTTCCTTATCTGTGGGGATCTTCAACTTACCTCATAATTTGTCATGGAGATTTAGAGAGTAATATGCAAAACACCTGGTACATAAAAAAAATTATATTATTATTTTTTATTATCATAGCCTTCTTTGTATGTTAGAGAATCTAGCAGAAAGGATACAATATTCACTGAACAAATATTTGAACTCGAATTGTGTTTTTGCAATAATTTTAGATAAAGATTGTTATGAAACTGGTGCTTCCCATACTATCCTTGGCATATAAATCCCTTGGAAAATCTAATTTGGTAAATCTGGAGTAGGGAATTTGAGCACAAGTCTCAGAGCATTCTGATACTCACACCACTTGGGAAAACAACTGTAAACTCAAAGGATGCTTTAATCTTCAACTATTATATAAGGGTATCTGTTTCGTAAAAGGAATGGACTTATACTAGCCTCTTAATAATTAGCTCACATTGCTGCCCAGCTACTTTGGGCAAAGTGACCATCAGGAAGTGGGAGGTGGGTATTTGTGGATAAGTGGCATTGCCATTTTGCTACCCCTGGGTCAGAGCCATTAGCTACTAGAAGTGGGTACTGCATCTCTAAGTGGGCTCCAGATGAATTTTCTTAACTGAATGGGATCCAAAATGTCAATTCATTTTAAAGCTGCATAATGTGGTAATTAGAAGCCTCAGTATATTTAATGCCCTGAACGAAGGTCCCAGGGTTGTCTCACAACAGTCGAGAGACCCAAGCTAATAATTACAAGTATTTTGCTGTAATAATTGAGAACCTTGGACAGCTCTAAGGAGAGAATGTCTATGGAATCAATGGCTTTGAAAAGGTAAGCACTGCTCCAATGTCAGGCATTGTTATCAATAAAGAGATTTTGTCTTTTATGAAGCTGGTGTTGTTAGAAAGGAGGTTCTTTTCCATGTCATTGGTTTCCTTTTCATTCACCAGACCACAATAAAATGATTTTCATGAAGCATGAACTGGGCTGAGACAAGATAAAAGTTTAGCAACATTTAACAGGGAAGAAAAAAGAACATTTAGCCCAAGAGAATTTTCCATTGTGTAAGGACAATGGATTTTCATTGTGGAAGCATTTGCAGCTTTAATAGAAGACTTGAAATTTAAACTCAATCTATTTCCAGACAACAAAGGAGGTATCTATAGAAATATCTAATATGTCTTAATATTTGGATAGATTGAAAGCTAAAAGACAACAAGACCTGGAATATACCTATACCACTTGACATCACTCCTTATAAAAAAATCCTTCTTTCTAAGTCTTAATATGAATGACATTATTTACAATACATACTATATTATGTTACCTGAAAAACGTGAAGACCTCCCCCAACCCATTGAACAACATTGGAGAATAAAAACTCCTCAAATCTGCTCACTGTCTTATTTTATAGGAAGTGTTTTTGAAATATTGATGATATTGATGTCACACTCTTTAGATGGTTGTGCATGTGAGATTTGGTTGTTACTGAGGGTTCTTATTTATGATGAGAGAGTCATACAAATGTGAGTGGAGGTAGAGGCCTACAAGTCGAGATATTACATCATGAGACTTTAAGTTGGGAGCAAGTTCTATGACATGTCATTTTTCCAGACTGGTATGTGAGAACAAGACCCTGAGACAGTGAGTTCACCTCGCTGACTACCCAGACCTCTGTCTCATAGTGGTGTTCATGAAATAAAAGAATTAGATTTTTCTGTGGTTTTTAAAAAGTATTTGAAAAAAAATCTCAATATTGCTGATAGAAGTAAAGAGAAAGTTGAGGTCAAGGACAGTTATAGTTCTTAACTAGAAAACCAAAGTTTGGGGTGCATCAAGCAGTGGAATGTGAAATTCAGCAGTGACCTGGTTCTGTGAATATAAGCAATCCACCATATATTCTCTACAGAAAGAAGAAAAAAGTACTTTGTAAAATAGTTTCAGCTGGTGTCTCAACTGGTACAAAAATTGCTCATCAACTGAGAGATAAATTTTAGTGGAAATTGTAAAGACAATCTGTGGTATGATGATATGCACAAGAAGCCTGTGTCTGTACAGAAAACTGATTTGGGTGAAATCCAGAAATTTCCATAGGGATTCATGAAAAACTAGATACTTGGGTATCTGCATGCATTTATATCTGTTTATCTTTATCTATCTATCTATCTATCTATCTATCTATCTATCTATCATCTGTCAATCCATCTATCCATCCATTTGGTCATTCTTTTTTGAAAAACAGGAATGCTGTGTGTCAGGTATTGTGCTAGGACACTCCTAAAACAAGAGGTCTAAGACATCACCATGGAAGAACACTTATTATGGATTAAGGCACCTTAATCTATGACCTAGTACAAGATTGGAAAGAATATAACCCTTATGGTTTACTTCCTCTTATTCATTTTTCATTCACTCTGCTTTTCTGCATTAAACAATCTGACAAGTGGGCAAATTCATTCAACCTTATCAATCCTTTGGTTTTTTTCTTCCCAATTTTTTTTCCAATAATCCTTGGTTAATTGGCCCTACAAATTATACACTATAGAGCAGTTTGTCAACAAGATTTATAGAGCTTATATAGGAATGAAAGGAGTTCTCACTTTGGTTTTCTATGACTTCCTGTGGGTTTCTAGTTATTTGAAAACAAGCATTAAGGATTTCTTTCTTGTTGCTGAATGTGCTTTCTACATGGATGGGAGAACCACCACAGGTGCTTATGGTTAAAGTGATTTTCGAAGGAGAACCCAGAATCTGGGACTAACTTTCTATCTTTCAAGGTCTCAATTTTCTCATTACTCTTTTGCTCTCTTTCCTACACAAATATATCGTGGCACAGTTATTAAAGGGTCTTTCTTATATTAACTCATTTATTGGTTACAGACACCCTAAGAGGGAAGTGCTATTACTATCCCCATTTTATAGATGAGGAAAATTACAGAGAGATTAGGTCAGTGTTTGACATTGCACAGCTGGTAAACTGTGGAACCTGAATTTAAACACATAAGGTCTGGCCCACAAGAATCCAACTTCACTGCCTGTCACAGCAGAGTTAATCAAATGAGAGAAATATTTCTCATTCATCATATCCTCACTGACAAAGAGACTCAAAGAGTTCTTCCTCCTAGTAGATCTTTTGTTGACTGTCCTCTCCATCCCATTAGATTAACTTGTATGGAGAAAGGACAAATATCATTAGGAGCATTAGAGCATATCTCAGTGGGAATTGGGAGAATTCTAAAACCATTTCCAAATACACTCTGGTTACAGTCCTGGCTCTATGTCCATTGGACACAATAAAGATAATTGAGGTAATAAAGGATCCTCAAAAGAAGACATTGTATGTTCTATTAAAAATCTATCTTTCTCACTCTGCAACCAGTAAGTAATGAGTTTATGTCTGGTGAACAGAGCAAAGAAAGATGTTTGGCTTTTAGAAGTTTCAGTGTTCCCATTCCTCACAGATAACGAGTGGGTGCAGTGTAGGGTAGAGGGTCTGCAGAAGTCCTGGACTAGTGCCAGGCCATTTTTACACTGACCAGACATCACCAAATGCTTTTCACTCTGCCTCTTTAAAGTAGCAGTAAAATATGTCAGAAATAAAAATTTAAGTTCTCATTTTAGCTCACAAAATGGATGAGCCAACTCCTTGTAACCTTGATCTTTTCTCTTTTCCATGGAACATTTTTTGAAACTATTTTAAGTTGTTGAAGGAGCATTCCACTTGAAGAAAAGGTTAAAGTAGTCATGACTAGGCTGAGGGGACAAAAATCCAGAAGAATGAGCTAAGGTTCCAGGCTTAATTGACCTATTTCTGCCAGTTTTGGCAAAAGTGTGACATCCTCACTCTTCAAGTGGTTGGATGTCGGTATTCTTTCTGAGCATGTAATTTGTTTCTCTAAACATCTGCCCAGGCGACCATTGTGAGGACTGTGTCGGCCAGGCTGTCCTGAGCAGCAGAAGAGCAGGCAAACGGTTTCTTCTACTGAACATATTCTCTCTGCCTTTTTTTCCCCCTTTCCTTTCCTCTGCAACCTCAAAGGTTATGTTTTGGTTGAAGGGGAAATACAGTCCAAAAGTGAACCCATCTAGATGTGGTCATGACTGTTTTGTCCCAGCTATGCTGGATCAGATCCAGTCAGATGCCGTGGGGCACTGAGAGTATGTGGTGCATCATCTTGATTCATAGGACAGGGTCACAACTGGAGTTCACATTCCACCTCTCGATTTACCCCAAACTTCTGTTTTCTAGTTAAGAACTTTAACTATCTTTACCCTCAACTTTCTCTCTGCTTCTATCTTCAAGGAAACCCCATTGTTTCCTTTTTCTTGTTTGCTTTATTTTCTTTCATTTTCCTAATCGTAACAGTTTCTTTTGAAAAATTCAACCTTGAGCTGAATGTAAAGAAAAGATGTTTATTAACATGTCAAAATTTTTCATTAGTCAGTGCCTTCCCTAATGGACACAGTGGCACAGAGCAGAACTCAGAAATGCCCACTAAGTAAGTGAATAAACATTCAGGCCACTGTCCTCCACTGGAATCTAGCTGCATCACATCCATTCTTTCCAAAGATCGCAATAAAATTCTCGACTCTTGGCGCCATCTCCTTAAGTGTGAACCCTGTGCTTTACTGAGTGTGCTTTACCGTGTGACTTTAACTTCTTAGTGCCTCAGGGTTCTCATTTATAAAAATGGCCCTAATAATAGGACCTACTTCATTGGGCTGTTGGAAAGATTAAATGGGATGATCCATGTGAAATCTTACAGCATTGCCTGGTTTATAGTGCCTGCTATTTCTGGCTCAATGTCCATGCTTCCCACAGGACACCTAGTTGAGTTACTCTTTTCGTTGACGAACACTTCTGATGCTCAGCACACTTTCAGAGCAAAGATTACTGGTTGGTCCTTTGTGTAGTGTTGACTGAGGCATCTGGCCTCAGGATACCATGTCTGAAACTCTGATGGCTCCTGCTGTAGACATTATTGTTGTGTGACAAAATGCTTGATACTTAGAAGCATAAGATAACTATTTTATCGTGCTCACATTTTCTGTAGGCCAGGAATTCAGAGTGCAGTGGGGATGTGGTCTATTCTACAATGCCTGAGCCCTCAGCTGGGAAAACTTGATTGGCTAAGGGCTGGTATGACCAAGACTTTTGTCACTCACATGTTTGGCACCTGGGCTAGTGTTTTAGTTTCCTAGGGCTGCTGTAACAAAATACTATAAAGTGGGTTGCTTAAAACAACAGAAATGTATTTTCTCACAGTCTAGAGTCTAGAAGCCTAAAATCAAGGTATTGGTAGGGCCATTGTCCCTCCAAAGCCCCTAGAGAAGAATCCTTCAATTTTCCAGCTTCTGGTAGCTCCCAGGTATTTCTCGGCTTGTGGCAGAGTAATTTCAGTCTCTGCCTATGTCTTCACATGGCCATCTTCTTTGTGTGTCTTTGTCTTTACACGATTTTCTCCTCTCTTTGATAAGGCCCATCCTACTCCAGTATGACCTCATCTTAACTAATTACATCTGCAATGACTATTTCTAAATAAGGTCAGTTTCTGAGATACTGAGGGTTGGACTTCAACATATCTTTGGGGGAGACACAACTCAACCCCATAACAGTTGAGATTACTCAAAGGCTAGCTCATCTGGCACTGTTGACTAAAGCATCTACATGTGGCCTCTACATGTGGCTTTGACATCTCACAGCTTTGTGGGTAGATTCTCAGAGGTAGCATGCTGAAAGCAAGCATTCCAAGAGAATCAGATGAGAGCTGCATGGCCATTTATGACCTAATCTTGAAATCACAGAGTGCCACTTCTAATATACTCAGTTGGTTGAACCACTCACAATCCATCCGGATTCTACTTCTTGATAGAAGGAATGTCAAAGAATTTGGGGGCCATGTTTTCTGCCCTGCCACCACACACACAGCCTGGAAATGGTTTTTCTGAATTTGCCCATTTTGATTTCCATATTATAATATAGAACACAAGATCTGCTCTGAAGAAATAAAAAAGTTAGTCTCTCCCACATTCCCATAAAAATTTTTTGGTGTCGTTTTGAAGATGGGATACCAGGATAAATTAGCATATCTTTATATTTTAGTTTAACAATCTAAATAGTTTTAAAGAAGAAAAAATTAGACTAGAAGAAAGTATTCTTGAAAAAAAATTTAATTTTTTTAATTAAAAAATTCTATATGAGTTGAAAATAGATGACACGACATGAGCCGTTGACAGTGGGAAGTCTGTCAGGTGAGAATACCATGATTCCATAGCAATAAGAATCAAGGTTGTAGCATAAGCTTACTCATTGCTGCTTGATTTTAGAGAACAAATCATTGCTGCTTGATTTTAGAGAGCAAACTGCCAAAATATTGTGGAGAGATGATGTGACTGTCAAATCATCCTATTTCTTTCTAATAGATTTCTAAATACACTCAGCATATACTTTCTTATTGAGCTTTCTAAAATAGGGCCTGGAAAGACAGATTAGATACATGACCATCTGCTGTAGGGCCAGACTCCCTAGTCACAGATCAGGATACACATAGTACATGGCGTGTTTCCCACACAATGGCAGGACAGGCATGAGTCCATTGGTTGTTTTGTCACTTATGCAGCAGATCGCTTAGAGAAGACTATGTCACTTGTGCTGATTCAAAGAAGTGCTTAATTAAAGGAAAAACAATTATGGGTCAAAGCCTGAGTTGAGCAATTTCTTGAATACAGCCATGGAGAATGTTCTCCAAGGCACCGTGCATACATCATAGGTCAGGAAAGTTTCCCTGGGATTTGAGTGCACTCCGCTTCCCCTGTTTTGGTGAGATGAACAGTACATTTAATTTCAGCTCCCAAGTCCTGAAAACCCCCTCAGCTCTACTCCACTCTTCAGCTGTGTTTGCTCCTCTGTTCTCAGAGAGCAGCATTTTCACTTGGTATAAACTGTGAGGAACCGTCTAAGCAAGCAGATTGGTTACTAATAAGGAAACTGGCACTGGCAGCTTTTCAGGCTCTGATGAGAGAAAGTGATGTCTTCACATCAAAATAGCTTATATCTCAATGTAGCGTATTTACTGGTTGAAATTTAGAGAGAGAGAGAGAAATTTAATTGTGATTATGAGAAATACATCTTTTTAACAGCTTAAAGGCCACAGCTTTCATCTTTTCTTCTGGTATGGGCAGCTCAGACAGGCTCTAGAAACCCCAGACTACAACTCATAGTTCTATCACTCAGCAGAGGAAGTAAGAAGTATTTGACTGTAGTACCAACTAGGCAAGTTTCCTATTAGTCATGATTCTATTAGCTCAGTTCATTCCCATCAGATTAATAGATACATTAGAAGTATTTAGAATTAAAAGGGTCCAGAGAGACAATCTTGTCTCACATTCTCATTGTTTTTTTCTTCTAAATTAAAAAACAGCAAATAAACCTAGTTCGAATGAGATTAACTTGCCTGAAGTATTCCATCAGTCAATCCCACAACCCACTAATAACCCTATTTACTATGTCAGTTTGATGACCCACTTCCTGTAGCAATCTTTCAGAGTCAGAATGACTTCTTGCTGAGAGGTACATGTCTGTAGGATGAGGACTATTGAGAAGACAATCGGGAAAGAAAGAGAGTCGGCTTCTCCCGTATACCCCTTTTCTCTGAAAATCCAGAATATGGGGCTGGGACTGAACACCAAAAACATCTGAAAAGTCTGCTTCAATCTATGACAGTTTTGGGAGAGTTGGCTGTTCTAAGCCATTCCTGGTATAAGAGTCCCTAGTGGGTATTAGGGAGACTCTGTAGATGTGTGCTGTTCTGATTTAAACCAAGGTATTCAGTTCTTTGTAGGGCCCCCTCACTCTCATCCCTATTTTGTGCCATGATTCCCAAATATTCAAGAGAGTAAAATTGTATTCCTTTCTCCCCAAAGTCCTTCTGACATTAGAAGACCTAAGACAGAGGCAAACCTTTTGGAGACATTTTGCTAGAGTTTAAATTTATGCCTAGCAGATGTTAGGAGACTGTAGTGTTTACCTAGGTAAATTGCCTTTTCCATGGCATTGTTTATCCTTAGAAGACATCCAGAGTGAGTCCAAGAGGAGATTCTGCTATCTTCTGCTCTGTAGATACTCAAGAGTTTTGCCACATGGGATTTATAGCTAATAATGGTGGAGGTGAAAGAAATCATAGACAACACTGTGTACCACACTCAACATTACATATCATGGCACAGTTAAGTGACTTGACAATTCTAGGTTTCTGAGCCCATCTCCATGACTAGTGCAGCTGTCAGAACTAGAGGGGCCATCTCTGGGAATCCTAGGGATGTTTTAAAAAGATGTGAGATTTCAGACATATGAGTTCTTCTGTTTCCTTATACATATTCTCAATGTATATCTCCCATTCCTTAATTTCTTCAATAAGTATTTCTTCAACACTTACTGGAGACTCTTGAAACAAGCTGATAAACTTTTATGAAGCTCCTGCTCTGTGCCAAGCACTTATGCATATTGTCTCAGTTGCATTCAAACTGCTGTTTGAACCAACTTAGAACAAACACAGCTAAGAGGATAAACTTTGGCATCTAAGAAAGCTGGTTTAAAATTAGGCTCTCCTTGTCATGTATAAGCTACAAGCAACTGAGAAGTGAACTAAACCTGAACTAAACCTCAGATTCCTTCTCTGTGTGGGAATGGAGTATGTGTGGGATGGGGGGAAGTGGGGTGTAATGTCTCCCTTATAGGATGGTTGGGAGGCATAAATGCCCCTTAGCACAGGGCGGGGCACATGGAAAGTGTACTGAAATGGCAGCTGTTATTATTAAGTATGATGTATGATGATAAGCAAAATAATAACATAGCTTTATGCATTTTCACTCAATAAAATAAATTTATATCAGGTAAGCTAAGGAGTTACCAGGATTAAACATCTGATGAGAGCTCAGACAGATTGACCTTTACAGATCATTTAAACCCTAAAGGTCTTGATTTTATAAGCCCTTTTAGGGGTTGAGTGCTAATTCCAAGCAAGGTCCTTGGGTCATGTTTTTAATTAGGTGGAATATTAATGAACAGATAAATAAAATATAATGAAGAAAGGAAACCACAGATTGAATACATTCTTCTTCACTCATGTGCAAAACCTTACAGTAAAGGAATTTAAAATGCATGAACCTACAAGAACAGAGAAGTGGGAGAAGTGATGAGAGAGAAAAACAAAACTTTGAGAACTGGAAAGCAAATGGAGGGGTGGTAACATGCTTAGTAGATTCAGGACAGTTGAAAGCTGCATGTTTGCAGAGGGTAGAAGCCAATAAGAAAGAATGAGAGAACGGAAGCCAGTTTTGATGTGGAACCTTGGAAAGGCTTAGAATAGGAAAATACCTGGAACTGCTGATGGCAAGGGTGCTGAACAGGACTAAAGCAGGAGGCTTGGTCGAGAGTTTGCAAAAGGAGCACTGGCACTCCTTGTCCCCTCCTTGCCACTTAGCTAGGTGGCTACCCAAGCAAGTTCCACCTCTCCAAGCTTTTCCATCATTACCTCTGGCCATTTCATAAGAATTTTTCTGATGTTGCCACAGCTTTTTTTTTTTAGTCCACTTTATCCCGAAGTATGGATACAGAAGCTTCTCTTCATTCTCCAGTGCTTACTAACACAACATGAGGTAGTGATGTTTAACAAACTTTATAATGAAGAAAAGGAAAACCTAAAACAAGGTACTATATATCACTGTTCCTGGATTCTGTCATTATGTCCCTTTGAACATGGTAAATAGTCTGCTACTGGTTCTCCCTCTCCTCTGGCCCTTGCCTCCTGCCAATGAACAAGAGCCTGTCCTCCTCCATGCATGGAAGTCGTCTTTATCTTGTCATCTCAGACATATAGTCAAAGGGAAAACCTATTGACAATATAATAGGAAATATAATAGTTGACAGTGTAACTGACACATCTTGCCCAATCTGAAAATAGAATTTGTCATCGTTGGAGTAATGAACATTCTCTATGTGCAGCATGTAGAGTTGCAGCGTTCCTTCTGTTCAGAGCTTCTGCAAGCCCAATGCATGGCAGAGTACTTTTCTCTGTGCATGGCTGAAAAAAAACCTCACCAAAATGAACCACCAACAAATGGGAGAGGACGTACTCCTAAGAATGCATTCTAAATTCTACCCAAAAAGCAGGTGCTTCTAACAACTCTCTAGAACCAGGTTGTTTTTTTTTTTTTTTCAAACTCAGATATATCAAGATTGAGATACAATCTCCAAGTAATAAGAGATTTCGGGGGCATACCTCTAAAACATTGTTTTGTTTACCACTACATTTCCTTTCTGATTTCGTCATATAATATTTGTTGTTCTCTTATTGATGTTCTCATTCTCGCATGTTTATATAAACAACAATAAGATTTATAACTCTATCACAGCTTACTAATGTTGTTTTAGTTTTTTGTTTTTGTTTTTGTTTTCTTTTTGTTAATGAGACTGTCTATCCTGGGAAGCTGTGAACTATTTGAGGGCAAAGAGTATTTTATTCATCTTTATATTCCCAGCACATTGTAGGCACTCAGTAATGCTGCTGCTAAATTGAACTTGCTGTGGTAAAAGAACAAAACACTTCTCTTCAGTCAGCATTTGTTTTCTAGGATCCATTCCAATATACTTCCAACTTGAAATGTGATTTAAAAGATAGGCAGAAAGTGAATTGAACGAATGTTTTGCAAAAATACCTTGTCTTTAAAGGTAGGAGGGAAAGATCAGCCACTTTCCTAAGATAGCTATTCTGTCCCACATCTTGAAGCAATGAAATAATGAGTGCTGTGATCAGAGAGGACCCTCAGAAAATAAATTAAAATCTAACTCTAGTAATGCAGCCATAAGCTAGGAGGAAAATTATGAAAAATCTTGTTTTCATTCTGATATTTTTAGAAGTTCTTTTGTGACAGGTCAGATTTTTGAGAATCAGAAAATGATAAAAATAAATGTGTTATTCCACAAAGGAGGCTCTATATATATCAGGCTGATTTTGAACACTGCTTGAGAATGTTGAGAAAATATTTTTAAGTGTTAGTGAAATGATAGGCTTTGGGGGCAGACCCAGGCTTATTTTATAAAAGATTTATCTTGGTGGAGTGGTGGGTGTGGGGTGGGCAGGGGAGCATAGAGGTTTTAGCGATGCTGGCATCATAAAAAATCAGCAGTGGATGATGTAGGTTTTTATTTCTCAAAATTTCAGAAGGGTCCACATGGTAGAATTTCATGAAATATATAGAAAACTGAAAATTGCTTTTGAAGTTATTAGAGGTGCCTGGGATGTCCTCCTGTCCTCCACCAAATAAATTTAAAGCACTTTTGTTTTTCTTTACTGTCAGACTGCAGGGTTCTGTAGGATTTTGTTTTCAGCCTTCATTTGTAGCTATTGCAGAGCGGCCCCATAGCCATGTATCTAATGGGGCATGGGGCTCTGGATTTCAGATAGAAATGACTGTTCATTTGGAATGTTTGCTTCCTTAAATACTCAGCCATCTGACTCCCTAATTGTTTAGGATTAGTCATAAGTTAAGTAGGACAGAGAAAATGTTATAGTTTATTGTATATTCATTCAAGACATTTAAGCTAAGTTTATATATCCTAGCCACTAAAGGAGAGACCCTATGTGTTTATTTGAAACATCTGATTCCTGTTTCATTTAGAATATATGAGTCTAATATGAACAATGATTCTATAATATTTATATCAGTTGCTCTTTTTATACTTATTTTGCTACTTTTTAAATTTCTTGTTTATCTTAAATCTGAATTTGAGCCTTTAAATGTCCTTTTGAATATTTTTTAAGAACGTGAATTAAACATTTAAGTCTACATGTCAAGGAAACTTTATACACTTATTTATTTGGAGTGGGGAGGTGACCGTTATCAATGGAGTTTATTTTACTGACTAGTATAATTTTGGTAAATTAAGTCATACTGTGGCCAAGGAGATCTGACCATAAAACTGAAATAATGTTAAAAGGTGTAATGTTAAGAAACGTGGAGGAGCCAAAAGTAAAATGTCCTATATTACCACAGTAAAGAACAGTTGACAATAGGACTTTTAAGTAGCCTATGTCATTTATAGTATGCTCCAAAACAGCTCTGGCACCATGCATAAATGACATCAGATGTTGCCTCTTTGGGGTGATTTGAGGAGTTCTGAGTGATTTCCTTCAAAATGCCACCACATCGGTATACCTGCCACAGACACACATGTTCCTCCATCTGTCAAGCACTTAGACTTAGGCAGCAAAGGCCTCCTGCAGGGTGCAAACATGTTACTGGAAGGGACGATACATCAATGTGTAGCATCTGGTGTCATTAGTTACCAAGTTAACTGGCCTGTCTCCTAAGCAGAGGTAGGAGAGGAAAGGAGAGGAGGAGGAGATGGGAGAGGCAATGCTGTTCTTGCCCTCATGGTGGGAGTACCACACACCCCATCTCTGGGCAGCCAGTGTCGGGGGAGGGGAAAGGAGCACACAAAACAAGGAGGAGAGATCAGTTGCATTGCGGGGAGTGGGCAGGGAGACCACAATGACTTCACAAATTTGCTGTGAGGCTGCAGTTTCCAATTCAGCAGAGCTGCTTGGAACAGGTAATATTTCAGTGGAAATTTACACAAATGTTCTCCGGTTTCTCATGGAGTTTCTGCAGGTCAAGGACTCTTCTTATATTAACATAAAACATACCCTCTTTAGAAACTGCTGTTGTGTGGCACAGTAGGAGTCCAATGCAGGTAACTTGAGTGGCCCAACTCTCTGGGAAAAATGGTATTAGGAAGTTCTTTCTGGCAGGCTTCAGCAGCATTCCACCCAGAAATCTTCCTGGAGTTCCCCACTTCTGATGGCCACTTGTGCTGGAAGCATTCTTCTCACTGCATCATAAGAAGGAAATTCAGAAGTTATCTCTCCCTATGGCTTAAGACTTGTAAAAGATGTGAAGAATGAGGGTGGGTCAAAAATAAGGATAAGTGCTGCAGGTAGGGGTCAAATGATCACTGCCAGTGGTGCCTTTTGGAGGCTGTACACTGTGCTGGTGCCAATCACTTAGGGTGGGTCTTTCCCAGTCCTTTTGAAGCGTTGGTGAAGTGTGCTGACAGTCACCAATGTTTGTGAGCCCAAGTATAGAAGGAGGCCGTAGGTTGCCGACCTCTCCATCAGATTCCCAAAGGGCAGTGTGTTTATATAAACATCTCACTGGGGGATTGGCTTTGGGCAGAAAATTTTTCTTGCTTTTATCTTTCTGCCCTAAAAGAAGCATTATATGGTAGGAAAGAAAAGGACTTAGAGAGATAAGGCTATACATTCAATCTCATTCTATCAATTTTAAAGCTCATGTCATTCAGGACAATTAATTTAGTCTCGTTTAATCTCATCTCTAAAATGTACATGATTATAATAATGGCTTCATAGAGTTGTTGAGAAGATAAAATAAGGTCAAAAATGAAAATTTGACATTTATCAAAATAATGTTCATGAGATTCCTAGTGGCAAGGACTGGCTTTTGATCAGAGTCAGCCTTTCTGAAGGGAAAAATTTCAGGTTCCTCCTGAATGCGCCAAGCTTTGGGAGTATTTCCGTTGGATTTTAGATATGAAAGGAGCCTTAGAAATCATCCTGTCCAGTCATCCTACTTTATTTTTTATTTAAAATTTATTTTTTAAAGAGATGCTTACATATAGTTTTAAAATAAAATATACTGAACAAGTTTCCTACTCCCATCATACCTCAGAACCCACTCTCTAGATCTTGATGAATTCAGTTTTAGACATTATCTTGTATCTAATGCTCTGATATATGCGTATTTACTTTATTGTACCTACCATCTCTGTACCCATCCTCTCAATATAGTCTTATCACTGGTTTTAGTTTCTTCATGGCATAACTTTGTAACTTCAAAAAATTAATTTTATTTCTAAATTTATCATGAGGCTATAATCCTTAACTTCACACTTTGAAAGATGAAGCCATTAGCACCCCTCCCTTCCTTTCACCCTTCTTCACTGCTTCCCACTTCCCAGTTTCTATCATTTGAACTTCTGTTCTGTGTTGCTGAAGTTGTTGACATTTTGTTTTATAATCAAAATTGTCTCATGCCTTGTTTAAAGGTTGTTTATAAAAGCTTAAAATCAGAAAACTATTTACCTAAGTGTGGTTAGCCGGATGTGGTTTATTCTAGAGTCAAGTGAAAGACAGTGATTTTGCTGGCTCTCATGTACAGCATTTTGTTTTTCCAGGAGTTTCTAATTGAAATTTTTGCTCCATCACAATTTAACTCTTGTCATTTGCTCATTTTAAACATTTTAATTTATATCAGCTATCCTTCAAGTCTTCTTTTTTTCCCTCCAGGAACCTTCCATTCTTTACTGGTAGATTCCTGGATTTGTGTTCGTGTTTTTTTTCTTAGACTTGTCTTTGCTTTTCTGGTTTGAATATCTTGTTTCCTAGATCCCAAGACTTCTGTTTTTTTTTTTTTTTTTAAATTTACTTTATAGGTTGAAGCAGATTCTCAAATAATTTTCTAAAAACAAGACTGCTTCTAGGTATGTGACGCCTCAGACAAATAATTTTTGTGGGGTTCTTTTAACATAAATAATTTTATTTAAAAAGTACTACAAAATTCATGGGCCCATGTATAGTATAGTGTTTCATTGGACCTTATTTAGAATATTAGATAGAGATGAGATACTTTACATATTTAATCTTCAGTTAGTATGTGTGAAGATACTTCCCACATCAGACATGGCTTCAGCAGACCTGGGAAAGGATCATGTCCTCACATCAAAGGCAGCAGGAGAGGACATCACTTAGGATAACACAAGATAAAGGATGCCTGCTGCCACCTTGTGTTGACCTTGAGTGCTAAAGATCAGAGGCAGCACCATAAAACAAAGCCAGGCAAGAGTTGACACATGGACCCACACATGCAGCTCAGACCAGGAGCACATGGTGTTGTCCCGTGTTCAATGTTTGGTAGTCACTTGAAATCATCATGTCAGTGCCATTTTGGCAGCCCAATCTCACATGACTCTGTGAAAGAAATACAAATCTGGGCAGCAGGAGCAATTCACATGCCAAGATGCCTTCCTGGAACCAAGGTCAGCTCAGCACCTCAAGAAACCCTGTGGCAGAAGTCCAGAACTTGGGAAATTGGGGCAAACTCACGTGCAGGGTAGATGGTAGGAGAGCACTGGGAAGGGGAAGAAAGGGACCTGGGGTCCATGTAGATCCTGGGGCAGGCTAGGGCGTGCCATCAGTAGGGTTCTGCTGGCCCTAGTTAGTCTCAGGCACTAGAGGAGGCCTTAGGAAATTTCAAAGAAGACACATCTGAAGACCAGATCCCGTGAAGAACCAAATCTGAGCTTGATACATCCTACCCAGCACTGCAGGTCCCAGGCCCAGAAGAGAACTTAGAACTTGAAGGAAACTAACCCTCAGGGGCAGGATTCTCAAAGTGTTACTGTTTGCAAGTATAAAATGTAATGTTTTTCAGTTTATGCATTTCTGAAAATGGCTCTTTTCACCCTCATCCTTGATTGTTGGGTTAGTATGGAATTCAAGGGTGACAACTGTTTTAACTCAGAACTTTGAAGGCTTTTGCTGCACTGTCTTCTCAGTGCCAGTGTAGCTGATGGTGAGAAGACTGAAGCTGCTCAGAGTTCTTGTGTTTTTTAGGTATCTTTCAAATTTTTCTTTTTGCTACTGAAGCTTCTTAGTATCTTCTCTTTATTACTGATGTATTGAACTTTTATAGCTGGGTCTAATGTATGTGCATGTATATGACTTAGATAACGCATTGCCTTGGGCACTTAATTGGCATCTTAATCTGTACACTTATGTCCTTTGACTCTTAGAAAATCCTTTGTGATATTCCTTTGATGATTTCTTCCTCTTTGTTTTCCTTTCTGTTACTGTATTTATTAAAGATAGAGCCTTTTCAATTGATCCTCTATATCTTACCTTTTCTCTTAATTTTTTACATCTTTGTTCTAAGATTTGGTGGTTTAATTAGACTTTATCTATAATGTATTTGAATTTCAGAGTCATATTTTTATTTCATAATAATCTTCCCTCTTAGCTATTTGTATTTTGTTAATGCAATAACTTTTACTCTTTCTAGGAATATTAATTAGAGAATTTTTAAAGGTTAAATTGTGTTACTAAATTATGACTCTTTCTTTCAGAGTTACATATTCTGCTTGTTTCTTGTAGTCTTTCTTTTTTTGTGTGATAGAGTTTCCTCAAAGGTCCAGTGATCTTTGGCTGCTCTATCATATTTAAAAAACATATAATAGGTTAATCTTGAGCTGTGTGTGTGTGTGTGTGTGTGTGTGTGTGTGTGTGTGTGTGTGTCAGGGGAAGGAGGATGCTTGAAGGCTGGCGGTTCCCACTGCCAGTCTCCTTAGATAGATTTCTTCTCTTTTAAGGGAAAAATCTCCAACAAATTTTTGGATTTTTTTAAGGTAATAAACTTTTAAATAACAGCAAAAACTTTTGAGAAGAACCTTTTAGCCCAAACTTTTGAATGTCTTTAAAACAGAAATTAAGCTCCAATATGAGTAAATAACTCTGTAAAACTGGAAGGATTGAGAGTAGTGACTACTTTGCAACATCCTCTATTAAATGATTATAGATAAAACATTAGTTTCATTCATTCATTCGTTCCTTTATTTTTCAGTTATTTCCCCCAACTATCTGGCTGATAACAAGCCTTGCAGTGGTGTGTGTGTGAGTGTGTGTGTGTGTGTGTGTGTGTGCGCGCGTGCACGCACACATGTGCACACATGCACGCATATCTATGCACACACACACTCAAGTATCTGCCTAGGTCATGATTATGAGTGTGAGTGATGTCTGTGCATCTCTGTATGGCATGTGAATTTATGCACATGTATTGGGTACACTAAATTTGAGCTTGCTCAAATAAGAATAAACAGAATTTTATCAGA
This sequence comes from Macroglossus sobrinus, assembly GCA_004027375.1. NCBI lineage: Eukaryota > Metazoa > Chordata > Mammalia > Chiroptera > Pteropodidae > Macroglossus > Macroglossus sobrinus. The sequence continues at coordinate 353,146 of PVKZ01001265.1, forward strand.
ATAGTCCAGAGGATAGCCCTAATATCCAGTGCTTTCTCTAAGAACAATACGCACTCATTCAGTGTTGCTGATTTTCATCCTTTGCATCCATAGAATACTCGGAGGTCTCTTCTAACACCTTGTTGGCTGGTGATTTGACCCTGGTCTCATTTGGGCTGTCAGTTCTGGCTTCTTGGAGGGCTCCTGCTGCCCATCAAAGACAGCTCTGATAAAGCTTTCAACACACACATGTTTCACATGCTAGAGAGCTGCAGCAATGGGCCTAAATTCTCTAAGCCTACTTCCAGTAGGGACTAATAACTCTGACCCCTGGAGCCCATGACTTTGACCAGCTGAAGGCACTGAATTCTGGGCTGGGGGGCTGAAAGAATGCTGTGGACTTTGAGACTCCAGGGATCCAAATAAGGAAGATAATTGGAGACCAGTCTGCAAGGGAAAGTACAGTCTGGGGAAAAGGAGGAGAGGAGACTTCAGTCATTCTTTTGTTACCATTTGGGCTAATTTGTTTCATTTTTTTTTCTTCAAATAACATAAATTCTATAGTAAAAGAGACTCCTCTATATTCTTTTTCAATATCCCTCATAGGGCCCAGCAGACAGTGTCTGAACTCTGGTTGATTGATATGTGTATCTTATTCTCTGTTTCAGTAGTACTTATTTGGGGATTTCATTTATTCATATATTCAACAGATATTTATGGAGCACCCACTTTGTGCCAAGTATGATTTTAACTCTGTTACAACACTGAACCAAACAGATGAAATCCCTGCTTCTGAGGATAGACAACAATAAATCTGATAATTAAGTAAGATAGAATGTCAGCACTAACAAGGACAAGTGAAAAGGAAGATTTTAAGTGTCGGGGGGAGAATGGGCTAAAATTTTAGACATGGTGGTCAGAGAAGGTGTGTGAAGACTTGAGAGATTTCCTCAGCTAACAGATGGGAGATGTTTTCCGTGTGGATCACTTTGTAGTAGACTCAGCACGTCACTTACCAAGTGGGTGTTTTTGTTTGGTTGTCTTTTGTGAAACATCTTTCTTCCCCTCTCAGAAGAATCAGTGCTCTCTTGCTTCTATGTTGGCTAATCCCTTCACCTATGTTCTGGGTTCCATATTTCCCATCTCTTTGAGATGTTTTTACTCATCCATATGGAACTCTTACCTTTCTGTGGGCTTAGATTGAAACTTGATTTAAAATCTTCCTTCTTAACAAACAATTAAATGCCCTTCCCTAATTTTGCACCTACCTCTTCCAATCACTTCATTATCTTTTTCTCTCTCTTTTACAGAAAACTTTTTGGAAAAATAGTCCTCATTTACTGTCTTCACTTCTGCTTCTCAACCCATTGTTATATGGCTTTCCTCCAAACCATTACAATTATACTTGTGAGAATCACTGTATAGATTATAATGCCAGTTACTCAGCCTCAAACCACTTTACTAGATTCTGATTTGGGATTCTGGGGCCAGTAGTCCACAGACTCAATTTCTCCTTTGTATCTGCTTTCCACTGGTCCTTGCTGAGAGGACACTAGAGGGAGATTGGAGGCAGGAGGAGGCTCTTTCTTGTTTGTTCACTGATTTGCTACTTTCCTTCCGAGGCTGCCCTGTCTGAAATGACCATCTTTCTTATCCTTGCTGACCATTCTTCCTGTTCCTTCCAGTCTCAACTGAGGCATTGCCCCCTATATGGAGCTCTTCCTGAACTTCCTCCTGTCCCTTGTCTGAGTAGACCCCCCTCTTTGTCTCACACACCCCTCACCACAGATGATGTTGTTGTTAACATGTCTTCCTTGGTGAGCAGTGAATACCTCAAAGGCAGCAGGGATTTTACTTGTTCAATTTTATCTTCAGCATCTAGCACAGAGACTAGGATATAGTAGATGCTCAGTAAATATTTGGAGAACTAGTAATAATTATTTTTAGTATTCTCTGGCCAGTTGAGTTCAGTGGTTAGAACCTGAATTGGGGACTTACTCTGGGCATAAGTGTATCAGCTGAGAGACAATGCCCTAACCCACCTGAAGGGACAGTCACAGAAACAGAAGTCACCAGTGTCAGGTTGAATTTTGCAGTGTAATTTTGGCTGCCTGACAGTTCCTAGAATAATATAAGAAAACTTTGACAAAATAGTGTGACCCACTCTTGGCTTTGAGAATCATACCAAATGATGGAGAAATAAGAAGCAAGAGTCCCAGCAAAGGCAGCATGCTAATCAGCTCCCTGTGTCACATTTCATGTATAAGAAAAAAGAATCATGCAAATGTTTATAATTGTTTGTCTTCATTATGTGAGCTTGTTCCTCACTTCATTATGTACAGAATTTGCAAGTTGCTTTCTGCCTTCCTCCCATTTCAAATAGCTGATTTAAAATTTCAGAAAACGTACATATTAATTAGTAGGCCTCCATATAGCAAATATTAGAAACTGGTATAAAGCATAAACACCAACTTATACTGTCCATCATAGGATGAGAAACTGTACAAAAGTTTCAAAGACTGAGAGATTCGGGGAGATTGGAATCTATTTTGAGAAAATGCATAAACACATTTGTGAGTAGACTGTCCCCATTGCTCCTGGAAATGGCAGTGAGGGATGAATAGAATGGATGTTCAGCATCATATATACAGAAGAGGTGTGAGGATTAAAATTAGAGAGGAAAAAACAAAACTGAACAGTGAATGACCATGGATAATGCCTGAGCAAGTTTCCAGGGGTGTTCCCACTGAGCCCAGGCATTCTAGTGAGTGTTCTCTTAGGTGGCATGAACATGAACAGCGTGGTATTCCTCAAAATCACACCTGTGGTTAGTGCTGAGGGAAGAGACAACCCAGGAGCATGGTGTAAATATGGGGCCTGTTCCTTCACAACCATGTGATGCTGCCCACCCCTCCCCAGGGCTTCTGGAAGGCCTGAGTGTGAAAGAGGAGAGGGAGAGAATGGAGGAGCCCTTTGGGGATCCCAGCACCCCTTGACATATCAACTGGGAGACATCAGCCAAATGACTTGCCCATTCTAAGCCTCTGCTTCTTCATCTATGAAATATGGATAAAAATATCTACTCCTAGCAGAGTTCCAGTGAGGATAAGAAATAAGAGATGTAAGTCTTTTGGAGGAAGCATAAACAATGCAGACCATTATAATTTTCTCATCCAAAAAGAAGAAAACTGTGAAGTTCCAGAGGGAAAGTCTCAGTGGCTAGTTCCTGGGAACTTATTCAGCCTCTTTCAGGTCCCCCAGAAGATTTCTGATAAAATCTCAGCAGATACAAACATGGGTTGGCATTTTTGTGTTTCATCAAAACCCCAATTTCCATCCATTGCTTTATGTTTATTTTTAGCTTTATTTCTGATTCCTAGTCAAGTATGTATTTGTTCCAAAGAAGGTGCTCAGAGATGACTTGATTTCAGGGGACCTGACATTGCTTTAAGGATGTGATTGAGACTTATTTAGACGAAAGCCCTGCTTTGAGTCATCCCCTTCTTGGTACTCCCAACCTCATTCCTACCGGTCTCACTACTCGGACCCTGAACCAAGGAGTCTGCCCATATATATTGGAATGGAGGCCCCAGTGGCTCCATGCTCCATGACGGGAACCACCCCCATGATTAGACACAGAAATATTTAACAGATCTTTTAGAGAAATCCAGATCACCCAGCTTCAAGGAGAAGAGCCTACTCTTTCTCCATCTCCACCATAAAAAGCCCTATGAAAAGTTCAAGCACCCAGGAAGATGGCTTTTAAGAAAGAACTGAAGGAGCCAAATAAATGTATTTATGGATTTTCTAAATTTAGACCAGTGGAGAAACACACTATTTATAAGTACTTGAAAGGTACAAACATTATAGTAAGAGGAAGCTGAAGGGCTCCAGAAGAAACTATATCTCAGCGTGTCTTATGGAACAGGATGAACATGAAATTATCAAGGGAGTGAAGTTTGGAAGAGACCTGCTGGTCTGGGGCTGGCCTCCTGGGAAGGCATGAAGGTAGTGTGCCTGTGCCGTCTCCACTGCCCACACCCAGCTGGAGGGGTGTTCTCCAAGGATTGATTCAGGGAGACAGATAAGTGAAAGGGTTTTTTTTTAAATTTATGGTGAATGATTATTTTCTATTGCCTGACTTTAGAGCAGAGACTAAGAATGGAATAATCATAAGGTTGTCTAGGAATGTTTACAGTGTGGAGAAAAATGAGCTCTCAGCCAGCTTGATGCATGTGGCTATCCACATCGCACTGGGAAGAATTGAACAAGTCAGCCTGTGGGACAGCAGGAAGTGCGGGACTATTAATCTTGGGATAGAAAAGATAAATATATTTTCTTGCATTTTATTTTTAATTAGAGTGTTAATTGTGTTTAACCACTCTTTTAAGATGCAAAATTTCCCTTTGAGTGCAACTACTTTCAGTTAAATCAATAAAAGATTAGATTGAGAATAGAAGTTTCAACACAGAAATAATCTTTAATTGAGCAGACATTTATTAAGTAGATAGACATCAGCCAAACAGATATATCCCAAGCCAAAGTGATGCTATTCCCAAGTAAAAGAGGAGGCAGAAAGGAAAGAACTGAAATGCATGTTATTAAGTGAGAGCAGCCAGTCTGAAATGTTACAATTTATGTGATTCTAACGATAAGTCATTTTGGAAAAGGCACGACTATAGGGACAGTAAAAAAGATCAGAGGTTGGGAAGGAGGGAAAAAGGAATAGGTAGAGCACAGGGTGTTTTTAAGCCTGTTAGAGGGTTCCCTGTGATACTGGCAGGGTAGATATGTGACATTATACATTTGTCATAATTAACAGAATGACAGAGTGAACTTTAATGTAAACTATGGACTTTCGTTAATAATAATGTATTAACATTGGCTCATCAAGTATAATAAATTTACTACACCAGTGCAAAATGTTAATGGAGTAATAATAACAGGGGGAGACTAAGGGGAAATGTGGGTTAGGGGGAGAAAGAGTAAATGGGAATTCTTTGTACTTTCTGCTCTGTCAACTTCATTCTGCTCTTAGGAAATAAAGTACATTAATTAATTAATTTTTTTAAAATCAGCTGCATGTCACAATGCTAGGCTCTGAGGAGCTGAGATTAGATAGAATTACTATTTTCAACCATAACAACAACCATCTCATTAGCCCAACAACAATAATAACTAATGTTAATTAAATGCTTCTTATATTCTAGGCCCTGAATTCACTATCTCATTTAATCCCACAATGCTAAGAGGAACAAATAAGAAAACTGACATTTATAATGGTTTCACAAATAAAGAAATGTTTGGGAAAGTTAAATAACTTGCCCAAGTTCACCCAGCAAAGAAGTAATAGAGTCAAAACAGTACTGGAGTAATTTGATAAGTGCCTCACTTGGAAATCTAGTGTGTCCCCACAAAAAGGGGGAGCCAGGTAACATTTGCAAATCTGCTTTGAAACATTTTGTTCTTAGTGAAATCTTTGAGTAAAGATAGTAGAACAAATTCCATTATAAATAGGAATCAGATACGGTGTTCTGCCTCAAAAAGCTGAATAATTTTTTTTTTTACAGAAGAGATCTATTAGGTTATATAATTGTATTTCCCCATTCAAATAAAATCCTTTCTTTGCAATTGTTGTTGTTGCTAAGAAGATGAAAGTATATTAAGCACAAGACAGACATTTATAGCTATTAAGAATTAAAATACAAAGAAAAGTTGAAAAATTAGGTATCTATAGATACATATATATATGTATCTATATTTAACTTTATGTGAATAAGAGCATTAAACTCCATTGCAGGTTAATGCCCTTAAATCTTCTCCATTATCCTGGGAACATAGTTGCTCATATCACTTCTACAATTTATGCAAAAGAGAACAGTGAATGTGGCAAATCAGATGGATATCCTTTCTTTCTCACACATAAGTTTTATATAAACATTTTTTCAAGAGTTAGTTTATTGACTCACAGTTACGAGACCACCTTGAATAGATGTAGCCTTTCTCTTAAGTCAGACATACATTGTCAATCTCCAATAACCAACAAACACTTATCACGTGTAAGCAGTGTACTGGGAGTTACCAATTACAAAGAAGTGAGAAGTAAGCTCACAGCTGGGAGACAGACAAACAAACAGACACATGAAAATTAACTGTACATCTCATAATGGAAGCTATCATCACATTGTCCACAGCTGGATTACAGCAGCCTTGGGGATGAATGGAGCTTGCAGCAAGGTTCAAAAAAAAAAATAATAATGAGCCCACAAGCAGTAACCACATCTTTGAAATTCAAGGCTCCTGAATGTTGTCTCTGTCCCTGAAACCCTCATCACCTACTGACTACTAAGTAACTGCATTTCCTTCATGAAGAATCCAGTGCCACCTACTGCCGTCAGTTTTGTCTAGGGCACTTCTGCCTTTTCACACCTAAAGAAAGTTCTCCTTTGCCAGGCAGGCCCACAGACTTCCAATAGGCTGAATTACTGTAGAGACTAACTTCTTACCCTGACCAGGAAGTGTGCAAACAGACCTGGCCATTTCATAAGTAGCGAGGGAGGGCTCAGCAGCTACTTGCTATAAAGTGACCCTTCCTGGGTTATCCTCAAAAGTGCTGGAAATAGACATCTCATATCCTGAAACCCTCTCTTCAAGGGTGAAAAGTGTCATTTTAGAAGTTTCTCCTAGGAATGGTGGAAAAGGACTTTGTAGCTCTAATCATGGTCTTTAATCATGGTTGGCAATGAAAGTATAGCTAGACCCCTCATAAGATGCTTTGGCTTATTCTGTTTTCCTACTAGCTCCACAGTAACATGCTCTGTGGTCAAATAAGTCTGGGAAATGCTGAAGACTGGGGAATTTACACTGTATAAAAATATTTTAAAATACTAGAAAATTCTTCAGTAAAGAAAATTTAATCTTTCTTTAGCCTTCATCCCTTTTCCCCCTTTGTAACACCCTGTAACATTCCTAGGAGAACTCTTTGAGAATCTTTCTTTAAAGTCAAAAATTGTTCATGAATATAAATACCTGTGCAGGATGCTTGGTTGATGGATTTCTTTCTTAATGACTAACCATTGTAAGATTAGTTCCTGCAAATTGCCCTTCATGACAGAAAGTTCACACACATCCTCTCACTGCTCTCCATCCATTATTTGGAGCCTAAAACAGAAAATTCAATGTATTATGATGTAAATAGAAAGGTCAGTCATGTCTATCAAGACAGGGGCTTGTTAGAGAAGCAGAACGATGCCCCTTTTCTATTGCTCTGAGTCATCTCCCCAGGGTAAGTTACTTCTTAACATCTGAAAAAATAAAGAAACAGGTAACAAAGTCCTTGCCATTTTCTGAAGAAAGGCGATAAGGCACCCAGTGATGATTTCTGGATACTAAGAGATTTGTTGATTAATGGGGAACTGAAAGGAAGCCCTGCCCCACAAACTCCAGAATAGGAATGTGACTGCTCACAGGTAGTGTCATAGATTCTTGAAGCAATCTACAGGAGATCATGCCATTATCTTATATAGCTCCTGTCATCAATGGCATATGATGTTCATTCTGTAGAGGTCCAATGGTAATGACCAAAGACCATAACTCGTTGGTCTGTCTCCTAGTCCCTCCAGTTTACTCTTCACACTGCATTCAGAGAGGTGTTTCCAAAATGCATGTCTGTTTTCCTCCCATTGCTCTGAGACCCTATTGAAATGACAGTATAAACCCAAACTAATAAAGAGAACAGGGTAAGAACCGTAAGCAGGTGAGAAAGTCTAATAAACTTCTGAAATTAGGACAGCAGAAAAGATGAAGTGGTTTCTGAGGAAGCAAGGCAGAGGAAGCAGCTGTAAAGTGTCTGCAGAGAGGTAGCTGAAGAAAGAGAGAAGATGAATACTGAGGAAAAAGGTAAGGAAGCCATTGCAGAAGGCACACAAAGGGGCAGTTTGTTGAGGAAGGAGCCCACCTACAGAATCCAGAAGGGACACGGGGCTTGGAAACTCCAAGTAACACCAAAGGCAGGAATAAGAAAGGGAAGGATACTTGAAAGTCTGTATAAGGAAGAGTCAATCTCTACCAACCTTTTCATCTCATGTGGTGAATGTCAAGTGTTCAAACTGCTTCTACCTGTGAAGCAATAAAGCAAAGAAGAAAACAAACATTTGCAAAAAATATTGTTAATGGCTGAATTATGTCCCACCAACATTTATATGTTGAAGTCTTAAATCCTAGTACTCCAGAATACAACTGTATTTGGAAATAGGGCCTTTAAATAGGTAGTTAGGGTAATTAAGGATCCTAATCCAATATGACTGGTGTTTTTATAGGAAGAAGAGATTCACACACACACACACACACACACACACACACGCGCGCGCGCGCGCGCGCGCGCGCGACCATGTGAAGACACAAGGAGAAGACAGCCATCTGCAAATAAGGAGAGAGGCCTCAGAATTAAAACCAACCCTGCTAACACTTTGATCTTAGACTTCTAGCCTTCAGAGATGTGAGAAAGTAATTTTTTATTGTTATTTAAACCACTCAGTCTGTGCCACTTTGTTATAGCAACTTTAACAAATTAATACATATATTTTCTTTGACTGAAATTGAACAGAGCCAGGGAATATTTCTCTGTGATGTGCCATTTATGGTATCCCCAAAGTAATGATTGTTTCAGCATATAATCACTTGAAAAGTAAGGCTGCTTGGAGACAAGGCCCTTATCCTTCACAAAGAGTTCACAATCAGCTTTGTATTGGCCTAATTCTTAAATATGAGAGTGTAGTTACTCATATACAGAATCACCTCAAGAGATTTAAATATAGTGTCCAACATAACATAGAGAAACCAAGATAAACAAAATTTTTAAAGACTATGGATGAAATAGATAATTCAGGGAAATAAAGCTTAGAAACTTTCCAGTTAATAGTCTTAAAGAACTTTGAGAAAATATTACTCTATATAGCCAAACTAGGAGTTATGAAAAAAGAATGGAGAAAGAACACAAAGCCTGGAAATTGAATATATGGTTGTAAATAAACTAATTGAAGAGCTGGAGGGTATTTAAGAGCTGTTCCAGAAAGTAGAACCCAAAACAAAGAGTCCTAAAAGGTGAGAAAATAATAAACATAGAAGGGTAACATCTTATAATAGAAGTCCTAGAAAGACAGAACAGAGAAAATAGAGGAAGTTAACATAGAAATAATGCAAAAGATTTTCCCACACTTAAAGAACAAGAGTCTCCAAATTAAATGGATAAGTGAAAAAAGACTCAAACACCACTGTAAAATTTCAGAAATATCAATGACAAAGAGAAGATACTAAAATATTCAAGAGAGAATGAGAAAAGGAGAAAAAGGGTCCTATAAAGAAATGAGAATCAGAATGACACTGGATTTCTTATAGCAGCATTGGATGACAAAACACAGGGAACAAGATTTTCAAAGTTCTGAAAGAAGCTTACATTCAACCTGGAATTGTATATGCTGCTAAAGTATTGCTCAATTATCCAGCCAGAATAAAACTATTTTCAGAAATGCAAGAACTCAGAAAATTTACCTACCATACATCTACATCCTTTGTTAGAAATTTATTCATGGATGTGCTCTAGCAAAATAAATGCAGAAATCAAGAAAGAATAAATCATGTGATTCTAGACAGTGAATTTAATTCAGAGAAACAGAAAAGAGAAATCCTAGAAAGATAGCTGTGCATCAGATTTAGAAAGTGACCCGTCTGAAAGCAGCAGGTTAGAGTGCTCAAGAGGGGTCTTAAAAAGAGGAAAAAGGCTTCATAGATTACTTGTCGTAATTGAAAATCTGGAAAAGATTGGAAACATAATTCAGATAGTAATTCTAAAAGAAACTGAATATAAAAAAAACAACTGGTAATTGTAAAACAAAAACAAAAACAAGAAAGGAAATATAATCAGAGCCTATGACTGTTCTGCAGTGAGCAATTTTTACATAGTCAATAATTAAAAACTATATTGATTTTTAACTTTTAGATCAATCTATAGTCAAAGTAGAAGACTTAACTGTGGTTATAAAAATAGTAACACTGACAATATTTACAAATGACATAACTTGAGAGATGAAGGTGCAAGAGGGTATGTGAAAATATGAAGGGATAGTAATATTCTCATTTTACAATCTGGTGAGTGAAAAAATATTGTTTTTATGTGAAGGATAAGAACATGATTCTATGGATATGTTACTAAAAGGTACAAAGTGCAAGGATAAGATATAGAAGAAAAATTTAAAAGCTGGTTATTAGGATGGTGATCACCAATGAGAAATAAATAGAAATTATGGTATATCTTGATGGAATGCCAGTCAATAAAATAGATGACATTTAAATATAAGAAAATATCTGAGATATAATTTTAAGTGAAAAAGAAGATTATAAAATTTTAGTTCTAAAATGTCATCTAGTTGTTTCTGGAAGATAGGCTTATGGATGACTTTTTTATACTTTATTTATTTAACACGTTTTCTATAGTTCATCCATTCAAAAGATTTATTAGGTATCTACCATGATTGGCACTGTGCTAGAGGCTGGAGTAAAGAATATGGCAATTTATAAATACAGTCAAGTCTTGTCGCAGAGTTTACAGTCCAACAAAAAAAATACATATTGTATCCGTAATGATTAAAAATTGTGAGTTTTATGACTTTCATGATGGTAGGAGAATATACAGCACAGGTCCCAAACCTAATCTGGGAATCTGGGAAAGATTCCTTCAATCAATTACCTTTAAGTTTTAAATAAGAGGGTTTTGTTTTATTTTTAAAGTAGAGATTCACAATTAGGAACACAGTGTTATCTCAATTACATAAAATGTATGAGCTCAGGAAAAATTCTCAAGGGAAACAATATGATATTAACTGAGACGATCTTTAGATTCTGGAATAGAAGGGACTTTTGTATTCTTCTTTACACTTTTCTATTTTTTCCAAATTTTCTACAGGAGGATGCATGTCTTTCATAATTAGAAGAGATTATTAGAAGTTACTGTTACCAGTGAAGTAGTTAGATATTTGTGCTGTTTGAGATCCTTTCCCTAGAACTACCTTAGTAATTAGTTACTAAGCTATCTGAAGCACAGTAAAAACAATTAACCAACCACTTGTCCACCCTAGGTATTTTTAAAGGCTGTCAGTTGAGGTGGTAGATTCATTTCAACAAATGTTTATTAGTAAACGTGGAGACTTTGTTTGCCATGAACTTTGCTAACAGAAGCACCTATTGGGATGCTCCTCAAAAGCTCAAGGAGATGCAGATGACAGGAATGAGCCCAACAGAAATACTATTTCTGATATTTCTTTATTCATTAGCTTGCTGTGCCGTGCGTTTTTTATTTTAACTATGCCTTATATTATGTTTTATTTAAATTGGTTTTCTAATGATTCCTTTCAAGAAGTTATTTCTACATGTAAGATTGAATCTGTCAGTGGTGATTTTTATGGATTTGGGTATTTCGTTTACTGCACACATCTGTATCATTATTTTAAGAACCACATCACTCTATACTTTATCAAAAGATCTCTGTTTTCTAAGGTGAACTAGAAGGAAAATCAAATTAACATATTTTAAGTTGGCAATGCATTTAACAACCTCATGTTATAATTACAAGATTTAGCTGAAAGTTATATTGCAATGTGTGTACATAGAGACCTGAAATCAAGTGCCCAGACATCAGTATGCACAGAGGCTCTATGTGTTCTTATGCCTTAGATTTATATGTGATAAGATTTATAAATATAAGTATAGTCTAAGAAAAGATAACTCAGGATTGGTCTGTGAATATGTCACTTTACCTAAGTTCATCTCACTTTAATTTGTTCATGTGTCTCTGCTTAAAAAGGAAATTCAAATGGTATTGTTATATTATGGAAATAATATAGACTGGTAGTCAAAAAAATTAGAATTACCACTAAATAGTTAAATGACTTCAGGTAAGTCACTTAACCTCTCTAGTTCTCATTTAAACCAAATGGACCTCTTCAAGCCATGTCTCATGTGAACATTCAGTGATATGATGAGAAAAATTGTGAGTTGGGGCTTCTCTGCACAGTTCCTGCGCCTCTGGGATGTAGGCCTTTTGTTCCTCACTCTCAGTCAAAGCCACTCTGTTGCTAATCAACCACCCACTCTAGAAAAATATCACGACAAGGATTCAACAGTGATGAGGGAGTTATACTAAAACATCTCTTAAATGGCCCAATAGGATAAGCCCAAAACATGTTGTTTCTTCTCTGGAGGTGCCTCCCAGGCCTTCCCAGCAAAACCTTTGGTCTTATCCATTTCCTAATTCTTCTTCTGCATCTATTTACCTGAACTTCCCCTTTTAAATCTATTTCCACCTCCAGATTGACATCCAAGATGATATCTGCCAATGGAGACAGAGATGGGTTCATAAAGGAAAGTATGCAAAAACGTTGAGATTTAATCCAACTTGGAAAAAAGCCCACAAAGGCAAAAATGAAGGTCCTGTACTCCCCCTGCCAACATGAAACACAGCTTTTCTCTAAAAGCTCAACCATTTTCCATAATCATGATCTTTTATTAACAACTCACATTTTCCCCAGAAGACCCATTTTTCTCTCTGTTCTTTCACATCCAATGTACATTCTATAAAGCAGTTATCCAACTATGAGCTAACTTCTTTAGAAACTGCCATAATTTCTCTTTCTACCTTCTTTTTGTTTCTAAGAGCAATTGTGGATTGGTACAGACCCAAAGTAGGAGTTGAAATATGCATGACATCATTTGTCATGTTAACTACAAAGGAAGCAGCAGAGGTACCAGAAATGAAGAACAGGAAATTTCTGATAAACAGCTCTGATGGTTATCTACAAGCTGAATTGAATCATAGATACCAGGGTTTGAAATTGCATTTTGAATTGCAGGATTAGAGGTAACTGCCTCCCACCTATATGATAATGTCAATTTAATTCGAAATTTGAGTGTGGTTTCATAGGCGTTTCATTTTGTGGTTTCATAGGCATTTCATTTATTTCTCAGGCTCCCATGGAGCACATTTGAGTTTGGAAAAGGAAATTATAAAACACACACACACACACACACACACTTTGGTACCCCTGATGTAGATACTATCATGGTTATTAATTGTATTTGGAAGTTAAATGAATGAAGTTACTTTTTTACATGCTTAAGATTAATCAATAATGAAAACATGCAACTCATGGATTCAACCCTGTTATCAAGCAGTTTATGCCTTTTCTCCAGTATAGAATAAGAAATTAGAATGGATGCTTCTCTCTTGAGTTTGCATTGCGTAGACTAAGTAAAGATTGTTTAATTCATCCACCTCTCACAGGTCCTTTCTCTCTTTCATTTGGGAGTAGAAAAGTCCACAATTGTTTCAGAATCTGAAAGGAGGAAAAGTGGAGGAACAGTGAGGTCCTGGAGGACTTGAAATCTTTGCTGTACCCCAGACTGACCCTGGTTTGTGCCCCTTCATCATGGGAGTAGCTCTTGTCATTATTTCAAGAGACATCGATCTTGCTTCTGCAGTCTCATAATTCTATTATCTGTTCTTAGGAGGAAAAGGCTAAGTGTCCCTGCACTCCTGTCTCTTTCTTCTTCATTCTTATCCAGGCAGGAAGGTGATAGGACACTTTGTCTCTAGCAAAGGGATATTTTCAGATACTGAGGTGTTGCCGGAGATGACTGGCCAAAGAAGTTAGGAAGGAAGGAGAAGAGGAGGATCTAGAGCCATCCCCTGTAACTGGTTGCTGCTTCCCCCACAGGCCTGTACATTGAGAGACCTCCCTTCCCTCACACCTTCCCTTCCTCTCCTCTCTCAGTTGCTGGTTCTCTTCTTATGCTCAATTTGGCCCTTCAGAGTAAGAGGTCAGTATGTTTTCACACTTCGGAAACCTCATTCAAGAATTTTTGTCAATGGACAAGTGATAAGAAAGCCATTCCATTTTAGGGCTGGTTGACGTCACCAAGGAGGCGATAAATATCTGTTGATATAATTGGATGTGAGATTCAGTGTTGAGATAGCAAAAATTCTGCCCCTGGTTCCCTGTCAGGGCCCTATGATTTATGCAGGAGCAGAGGCAGCACGCAATCGAGCTGTCAAGAGAGCGTCAGCTTATTAGGCAAATGCTGCGTGGTTTCTAAAGAGGGTCGACACTATAAAATCCCACTGCAGTCTGTGGTGTGGAGAAACTCAGAGCTCAAGTCTGTTCAGAGACTAAAGAGAAAGAGAAGAGAGAAAGAAAAAGAGAGTGGGAACAGAGGAGAAAACCCCTGAAAAAGCCTCGGAGACGTCCCGGGGGTGAGCAGCACCCGGCTCACCTGCAGAAGAGCCTCAGAAGGTAGGGAGCGCCTGGACGGAAGCGCGCCTCCAACTTCGCACTGCCGGAGCTGCCACCGTGCGCTCCGCGGAGCCGCTGCCGCTGTCTCTGTTCCTGTCCGTGTGTGTGTGTGTGTGTGTGTGTGTGTGTGTGTGTGTGTGTGTGTGCGCGCGCGCGCACTGACTATGGGCAATAGCAAACTTAGACGGCTACTCGTCGTTACCCAAACTGCCCGTTACTCCTCGCTGGCTGTGTAGATCATGCCCCCATCTCTCCCGACCCCAGAAAGAAGGACACTGGGGCAGGGATAGATAAATAGGAGGAGGCAGCAGCTCTCAATTTGGAGGAAAACACTGAAACATCCGGAAAGGGGTGGGAGTGGTGTTAGAGTGGCTGAGATCTGAAATTTGTGGAAAATCAGTTTGGGGGGTGGGGATAGTTAGAAAGAGGATTCAGGGACCGTCCCTTTGGGGGGCTTGGAAGAAAAAGGATCATTCCAGCCTTGCGAGGGGCTGGGCTTTGGCTCCAAGCCCTGCAGGCGTCTTTTTTCCTGCGCCCCCTCACTCCAACTCTAGAAGTCCTTGTTCTGGAGCTTCAGCACCGCGGACAGCACCTTCCCATGCCACCACCACCCCACCCCCGCGCCCCACCATCTTGAGCCGCATCTACGGGTGTCCTGTAGGAAGATCCCCCACCCGCCAAGCTCACCTCTTAGTTATGCTAAACTCTGACCAACTCTTTCTTTCTCTTTCCTTCTCTCATTCCCTCTGCCCACGTCTGTGCCGCGGCTAGCGCCCCTAACATGAGACTTCCGCTGCTCGTGTCCGCGGGCGTCTTGCTGGTGGCTTTTCTGCCCTGCCCGCCATGCAGGGCCTTCCTCAGCCGGGGGCCTGTCCCGGGCGCCCGGCAGGCTCCACAGCTTCCCCAACCTCTGGATTTCTTCCAGCCGCCGCTGCAGCCCCAGCAGCCCCAGCAGCCGCAGGCTCGACCAGTCCTGCTCCGCATGGGGGAGGAATACTTCCTCCGCCTGGGTAATCTCAACAAGAGCCCCGCTGCTCCCCTGTCGCTTGCCTCCTCGTCTCTCTCTGGCAGCAGCGGCAGCCGCATTTCCCCGGACCAGGTGGCTGCCAACTTTTTCCGTGCGTTGCTGCCGCAGCTGTCGCTGCCCCGGCGCCCGCTCGACAGCCCTGCGGGTCCCGCGGAGCGCAGCGCGGAGAACGACCTCGGTGGCCGCCAGGAGGCACCGGAGAGGGAGAGGCGATCCGAGGAACCTCCCATCTCGCTGGATCTCACCTTCCACCTCCTCCGAGAAGTCTTGGAAATGGCCAGGGCTGAGCAGTTAGCGCAGCAAGCTCACAGCAACAGGAAACTGATGGAGATTATTGGAAAATGAAATGGTGCGTTTGGCCAAGAAGATTCTGCATTTAACACAATCATTACAAAATAAAATAAAATAATACAGTATTCTGTACCATAGCGTTGCTCTGATACCATTTGTTTATTTTTATATAGCTTGAAACATAGAGGATGTACAGCAAGAACGCCTATATTCCTTACTCAGCATGCACAAAGTGAATTCACGTGCAGTAACAGCAACACAATGTTATTTGTATTGCCTACTTTTAGTTTCGATTTCCACGTATGTTTAATGGTGTTTTAGAGTATAGACCCAGAAGGAAACTTTTATTTTTTGAAGCAGCAGCAGCAGCAGCAGCAGCAGACAGACAGAAGTCACCAATTGACTTGGTTGTGGTCTGAGCCAAAGAGAATGTCCTTCTCTTGGGTGGGTGAGACAAAATCTATAAGCTCAAGTTTCCTTGCAAATGTTTCAGTAATAAAACATCTTTCCACTCTTCGATTTGATTGTGTAAGAGAATGTTCAATATTTATATTTTTAATAAATGCTACAAAGGTAATCATGAGTTTATTTTCCTCTTCAATGCTAGCAAGGGAAATACTCAGCTCCAGGCTTCTCAGCACACACACATACACACACACACACACACACACACACACACACACAAGACAAAACTCTGCATTTTATTTTCTGCTACAAATATAAATTTATCTGTGGTTTACACAATCCTGAAATTGTCTTGGACTCATCTCTGTTCCTCAGATTACTCCTCTGAGATTGAGTTATATAATTTAGGAAGTTTCTTCTAGCTCTAAGACTTAGTAATTTTATAAATGGAAGGTCGATTCATAATGGAAATAATTTAACCCTGATTAACTATAAGATGTAAAATAATTTGGAAAGGCTGGGGAAGGAGGAAGGGAAAAGAGAAGAGTTGAGGAAGGGCATTCCTCCAAACTATAGGGCCAAAATGCTGTCTTTTTTTTTCCATGAGAAAGGCTTATATATTACCAAGCTATTACTTTGCTACCATAAAATATTTTTTCTAAGCTATTTTCCAATGCCTATTTCTAGCATGAGGAATTTGATAGTCTCTCCACTTAAAACAACTAAATTTAGTTACTATAAAATGGCTCAGGAAAAAAAAAATTTGTAAAGAATATTTTAACTTTAACAACTTCCCAAATTATATCTGTCAACTCTAATCATTTTAATTTTTAGAAATATAAACTATCTCTATTTACTTCTAAAATCAAACAGTACATCTAATTAGTTTTACAATGCATTCACCTTTCGTAGTTTAGTCATAACTTAAAAAATTAAATTGACTGTTTACTGCTTCAAAATTAATTTGGATATATGAAGATTCTTCATCCCTTGGGACCCTCTAAATATCCTTGACTAATGGATTAATCAGATGATATAAAACACTGAATAAATCATTATAAGACTAAGTTGTTAAAAACAGCATTTATTTAAGATTTTATACAGAATAAAGTTTGTGTTCTAAAGGAGCCATTGTGGTGGGAAAACTAAAGGATGATTTAAGTATATATACACACATATAATGTTTATCATGTGTATGCATATGTGTATTTAAATATATGCATTTCTAGATATATATCCAGTGACATATATTATGAAAAAGAGGAACCCTTTATGAAACATTTCATACCTTTGGTCAATGATTTACCTTTTGTCCATATATTGATAAATCAGTCATTTCAGAATTAACACTGAATTTCACTGACCATCTGCATTGTTAAAAAGGAAATAATAAAAGCTACTATGATATAATAAAACTTTTTTCAACACTTGCCAATTGTTACTGATGTAAGCACACACATACCACACCTATACATCTGTCATAATGTTTCCCACACAATGAGAGATTTGCATAAGATCAGGTTTCTTTCTTCCAGTGCTTTTCTGCAACTATTTTTTCAAAATATTGTTTTCCCTTAATGTATCAGATAAGTCATTTGGAATTAAAGGTTTATTTTTTTATTTTTTATTTTTTTAACAGAAATCCTGTCCAGAGGTCCCTTTAATCATTGCATAATATTAATTTCATGTAGATTCCCTGCTGCCTGTGTACATCTTGGCCAGGCAGACAGAGGGGCAGCAGTTGGAATGAACATCATTCTTTCAGGGAGTTCAACCAGGAAAAGGAGAAGATGTGGCGAGCTGGCTCAGAATCAGCTCCATTCCCACTCCCTGAAGCTGCAGCCTGTCCCTGGAGGGGAGGGTCCTCAAATCCAATCTGCAACAGAGAAAATCTGAATCAGAGGAAGAAGAGGCGAATCCTTTTTGGATTGGTCCACTCACTTTTCTACTGAGGAGACAGGATCATCATTATAATAATTACATAGAACACAATTATTATTAGGGATGAGAAGCAAGCTTGTTATCTTGGCCATGGTCAAGAGCCATGAAAGTAATTCACACTCATGATCCAAAAAGGGGCAATAGTAATGCATGCAGCAGAGGGAAGTTCTTGGGAAACAGTCAGGCTATCTACCATTTTGTTTCTAAGTCCACTAGTACACTCTTTACTGAGATGAAAGTTGCATTGAAACTAAAAGGAATTTGGATTTAGAAAAGTCTGCAAAATAAATAAAATCCTATTTTAAATGACATTATTACATCACATGATGTTATGGGACATAATCTTCACTGCTAAAGTAAGAATTACTACTAGGATGTGAATATACACATATAGTATAATTTTTTTTTTAAATGTAGGCTTAGTTTTTATCAAATCATGAGGCCATAAAATCTAATAACATCTATATTTATAAAGCAATATCTATCTTTTATATAGATATCTAAAGATACCTGACAGATACAAGTTATAATTTTGAAGTAATTGATCAATCTAATTTCATAAGTCAAATTTATTTATGTTGTTTTGAGCTTAAAAAAATGGTAACTTGATGGAATGAGGAACAATTGTAAAGTCTTGTTGAAATGCAACTTGATGTATAAACTCAAACTCTTTACATTGAAAGGCACTATGACAAACATTGGTCTTCCTAGGGGAACTACCAAAGACAGATTAATATGTTCTGATGACTTCACTGGTAAAATTATTCCACCAGATTAGAATGCCACTGATTTCAAAGCAATGAGATAGGCACATGCATTCAACTTAGAAGCCCCAGGTGATTTTATGATGCTGCTATATAAATGGAAAACACTTGGCAGGCAAAGCAGAACTTTGATAAGTATGTAGTTTTGTTGCTACTCGAAATACTTCGATGTGAAAAATCAGTACCTATCCCATACTTTACCAGGTTTGACCCTAAATATATGTTTTGGGGGAGTGTTTCAAGTTCGGTAAAATTATCCCAAATCCTTATGGCTTTGAGATATCCCTCCCACAGCCATGTTGCTCTCTGAAAGAAAGAAGGGCCATGAAATCATGTTCACCATGGTAGAATAAAATTGAAGCATGTTGTTTTCTATGAAGGAAATAGTTGAAACATCAGGTGCAACTGGGTTTTTATAAAAAGGCTGCTATTAGATTCTGTTGGTAGTGGGTTAACTACCTCAATGTTCTTAAAGTTGAGGTGGAATAAACATCATTTAAAAAAATTTTTACAAGTGTTTATTTGAGCCAAACTGACAACATTGCCAGGAAGTAAGATCTCAAATGCTCAATAAACATCATCTTGACAGAATCTTGTGCCTATTTATGCACATTAAATTGTTCTCTTCCCCACAATAATCACCTTACTCTCACAAATCATTTAAAAACAAACAAACAAAAAAACTCTCAAGAAATCTGGGCATATCATTGATGTGTAAAAGACTTTTTTTTCTAACCGTACTATATGAGTGAATAGAGAATCTGCCTAGATGAACAGACCATGAGGGTCCATTTCGTAGCCTCTTTTCCTTGAAAGTAGTTTGTAATCTTGAAGAAACTATGTGACTGCTCTTCTAAAATATCTGAAGGGTGAAGTAGTTGGGTAAGGTATTATTGCAGAAAGATAAAGTCTTTGTGAATCTGCTGGCTGCTAACAAACCATTTGGGACTGCTTTTGGAATTTCTATGTATTTTTGTGCTTTTCTGTACTTGTGGTAAAAATCTATCTTCCATTTAAAATGTTTTTGCTGTTAATACTCTACAGCCTTCAAAACTTGGTATTTAACAGTTAGGGTTTGCTGCTTTCACGCCCTCATGTTCTCAATCAGTTATTAGATTTTCCTCCAAACAATATGGACATTATCTTTCAGAGAAGAAAGACCAGTGCCAGAGAGGGGCCAAAAGCAGAGATTATCCTAAGTATCTCTAGATGATTACACCATCTCCTTGGTCTTGTTTATGTAAATGTGAGGACCTACCAAACATCTCAGCAAGGAAGTTTTATGCAGAATCTTACCCTGGTTCTGAATCTCAGATTAACCACTTATTAGCTGTATGACTCAGATAAGTTACTGAGCCTTGGTTTTCTCTTTTGTAAAATAGTGATGAGATCCTATCTCACAAGATTGAAGTGAGGACTGAATAAATAAATAATATACCTAAACCACTTAGCACATGCCTCACTTATATAAATTGTTTTATAAATGTTCATTTCTACCTTCTTTCCTCCCTTCCTCCCTTTCCCCCTTCCTTCCTTCTTTTTTTCCATTAATGAAGAGGCTCCTCTGTCATGTAGAATGACCTGGGAACTGTTTATGAGGAACTATATATAACAGCAATGACCTCACAGTAATGAAAGACAATTACACTTGCAATGCTCACCTTTCTAGAATTAAATATCATTCATAAGATTTAGTTCCTTTGTCATGTTGTAATCCATGACCCTGTCTAGTGTGTCTCCAAGTGGCTCTCTCATAAAGGAAGAATGAGTTAAAGATTTAGAAACCTCCTTTTTATAAACATAGCCCATTGAATTGTAAGCAAACATTTTTCCTATAGCCTTCCCCAAAAGGAATTGTATATATGTAGTCATTTAAAAAGTTTTTCAAATGTTGGCTTTCTTCCTTCATAGGAAGTGCTATTTTAGGAGAGTAATGATGTCTCATGAAGCTGAACAGAGGACAGAGATTGGTAAACACTAATCTCCTCTACCTGCTTTTGAGCTTGTCCTGCATTCCATTTTAGTTCAAGGTGTATAAAAAGGTTAAGAAAGGATTAGTAGTCCCATCTCATTTCTAAATTTTACACATTTTCTTTAGGTGACAAACTAAATGAACAAACTTACAACCATCACTTAGCACTCTGCTCTATCACCATGGGGCTTTAGATAATTTGAGAAATATGAATTTTAGTCATAAATAAAACCATAAAATGGAGGTAGCATTTTCCCTCTATCTCAACTGTAAGACCCAAATTACTCAAGATACACAAAAGATCAGCAGAAGGGAGTGATATACCTTTGCATAGAGGAAAGACTATTTTTTCTTGGATGAACTTGACCAGGAATTCGGGTATTCATAAACCAAACTCACCAGAAACACAAAATCTTTTCTTATTTCCTGTTACTAGCAAATGTCCTTTGAAAGGAAAAAAATTATGTCAGGTTGTGGCACTAGGGTATCATTTCACTGCACAGAAGAGCAGGGTGATGAGAGATGCTTCCACCCAGAGCTGTGTGACATGCAGGCATCACCTGGACAAGTTATGTCACCTAGAGCCACTTCTTGTTAATGGGGATTAAGGAGCATATATTCTACCAGAGACTTGTTAGCACTATGCCAGGCCAATGAAGAGGATGTTAGGGGCGATGAGCTAATTGGTGTTCGGGCCCTCACACTTGGGCCTCCATCCCTCTTGGCTGCCGTGAATGTCAATCACAAATTCAACCTGATAGCAGGATCTGACTACCACTGCATATTAAATGCCAGCTTTCCTAGGCCAATTCAGAAGAACTCTTGCCCATCTATAATAAAATCCATTTGCTTTAAAGGAATGTGGCTAGGAGGAGTAAGGCTAAGCTTGAGGCTGCTGAATGGGCAATCACTGTGTGTCTACCCTGCACCTGCTAGGCTGGATCAAAGAATCAAAGCCAGATGCTGGAAACAGGTGTGAGTAGGAATGCCAAGGTCATGTTTAGAATGTTTATTCAGAAAGACTAAACCCAAGTATTGGCCTGCTCCCCTACTTAGCATTCCTGAACCTTGGATCCTTGGATAGCTTAAGCATTATGGATTCCAGATTGGGAAAGAGAGTACAGCCAAGAGCCTGGGCTAGTCCTCATGCCTGAGAAGGAACTGAGGCTGGCCTGTGACTCACAGCCAAGGGCCTAAGCCCTGAGAACTCAGGCAAGTCTGCTATTGTGGGCACTTATTGCACAGAAATGCAGACATTTTACTTGGTGGCAGAGCAGCCAAGATGTGAGGAATGAGGCACAGAGCTGTGAACATGTAGCACCCTCTCTGTGAATACTAGAGAAAAAAGGAAGAAAATAGGATTCTCCTCCCTGCCCGCCCCAACCCCCAAGAGCTCTGGCAGGAAAACTCTCACTGAAAAGCATATTTTTCCTTGGGAGGATTATTTATAGCTGTATACACTGAGTGCTGGAGGGATGGGTGAAGGGAGTGGGTTTGGGGGCTTTGTTATTAGGTGCTTCCTTTTTGCTAAGGGATGATCAGAAACGAGCAATTTCCTCAGGTCTGTGAAACAAGAAGAAATTAAACTCACTCATTTTATCTTAATGCAGAGGAAGATGTACCGTGTAGTCTGTTTGGTTTGTTTCAGACACGGTTTCTGGGAAGTGATGGGGTCAGGTGCAGAGCAGGAAGGAGAAGCTAAAATGCTGATATCACAGTTTGGCAAAAACTTCGAGCCAGCTGTCTTCTCATATATGGACCTGACAGCTGTTAGTCTAGTATAGATTGTGTGTGTGTATGTTTGCAATCCTTTCTGAAAGGAGAACTTAATTACAAAGAACTGCTAATTAGATAATTAATCCCTCATAGATAAGGGCCTCTTTGCTTTGTGTTAGGTAAATAGGCCAAATAGGTTCTCAAGAGCCATGGGAGGTGGGTAACATTTGTATGCCCAATTTATGAATGAGAAAACTCAGACTCAGAAAGGCCAAAGAACTTGCTCAAAGTAACTCTATGGATAAAATGCCAAGAGTCGTTGATAGTGACCACAAACCCTAAGAGAAAAGGGGCAGCTTAGTGTTGTTGAGCATATGAGACACTGGGGACAAGCCAACCCCACCCTCTAGAAGTCAGATAGAGAAGCAAGTTAGTCAACAGCACTATAGGATAGGAATGCTCTCATTTACAACGTACAACCACATCCCTGCAAGCAGCGGAGGTGGAGAAATGACCTCTCTGCCTGTGAGGCTATGCCAGTGGGTCATGAGTGACCCTTGGGAACCTTTGGTCACATTCCTTTTGCTTCAGTCACATCAGCCCAGGTAAAATGGAGATGCACTCACTTTTCCTGGATGTGGGCTTGGCCTCCATTATACTGCATGCACATACTCCATGGGGGAGGACAAGGCGTCACTGGGCATCAAGCTCCCCACTGCTCTATGATATTGAGCAAGTCACTCAACCTCTATGATCCCCCACCATAAAATGGGGAAGTTTAACAAATCCTCCTGTACTGGGTTATTGGGATGTTTAACTGAGAGAACCTCTATGAAAGACTTTGTGAATGATAAAGCAATGACTACACATCAGTTATAGCCATTGCTTTGCTTTGTGGGCTGTAGTGGGGAAAAGGTATTTTATGGAAATCACTGAGCTACTTAAATAAAGACAGGAAAAAATCCACAGGATGTACAATACTGGCAAAGGTCTTAGGTTAAATCAGAATAATAAACAATTTAAAAACACAGGAAGTAAAATTCAACCAGATATGTCATAACAACTTCCCCAGAGGGCTCTCCCCAGAGCCTGCAGTACTGTTTTCATGGAATTGTAGAGCTGTAGGCACCGGTTGCCAGGGGAAATGAATTCATTACACTGCTCACACACAATTTACATTTTATTTCCCTGTAAAATGGATATATCCATTTTAGCTTCCTATTAAAGTGACATTTACAGAGGATGCTATTTGATCTTAAGAAATATAGTCTATGGTTTTAGTATAGATTTTTTTTGTCCTTCTAGAAAAGCTCCCAAATTGAGTTATTAGGATGTCGCCTTCCCAGCAAGAAAAAAAAACAAGCAAACATAAAAAGAAAACTGTAGTTGTAGGATGCAAATTAAAAAGCATTAGTAATGTGAATGTAATGGCCTCATTAAAACACTTAAGAAAAACTTTACTCTCTTCTATATTTTCCCTACGTAAAAATGCTTGCATTTCATTATTAATAAGTTGTTGTAATTTCCAGGATTATTAAGTCCTGGACAATGTTATGCCGTAAATGTAGGCCAGTCCTGCCACTGATCAGTTTTCTCTCTATCTGACCAAGCCGAAATTCCAACACAGTCAGGGCATCTGGCATGTCAGTGATTTGTAAGCTTGAATCTCCTAATTTGTAAAAGACAGCAATTGCTCTCGGTAGGAATTTCTATTTGAAAATAATTTGACACCCTTATTCCCTCAATTAAATTTAGAAAACATAGTTAAATTTTCATTCATTTCAGTTTGTTTTGAAAAATTAAATAGATCATTTCAAAGAACACAGGACCTACAGTCACACTCATGGGAAATCATGTTCTTGGTCTCCTGCTATATTCTTTAAAATGTTCTATAGTACCTTGAGAAATTAATCTTGCTCAGAAAAGCTTTCCAACTCTCTAGTCTCAGGTATCTCTCTCCTCAGTCTCTGGTGGCATCTGGAGTTGATATTTACCCTTAAAATCAGAGTGAATGATTTGGTATCAACTGTTATTTGCACGAAAATGATTTTATCTTTTTGTGTGTGTGACACCTTGTGGAGACCCAGGACTGATCCCCAAGGCTGCTTCTCCTCGGAACTTTGGCCTATTGTTCATCCCAGTTTAGGAAAACATGAATATTTTCAAGGGGACCAAATCTTGGGATGATGAGAAATTTGGTAAGGTCTCAGGTCTGGGGACATGTGTAATAATAGTTTCTGAGAGCCTAAAAAATAAACACTGGGCTTCAAAAAAGAATCTTTGTTAGCTCGCCACCTGTCTTTTTAACTTAAACCATAGGTCTTTCTCTGTCTCCTCTCTTTTCCTCCCTTCTCTTCTTCTCTTCTTCCCTCTCTCCTTCCTTCCTTCCTTCCTTGAAAATTTTTTCCTCAGGAAGTACCTTTATAAACTCAACAGGCAACATTCACAGAGCCTGGGTTGTGGATTAAGATGATCATGTGCTTGTTTTCCTTGGTGACATTTTTCCACACTGGCTTTGATGTCCACACATCCTTCTATTTGAGAATGAAGAGCTCCCAGGTGTGGGTGACCCACATCATTCCTTAGGTTCTTTCAGCTCTTAATATGCTAGATAGGGAGAACCTGGGAGGGAAAACCTACACCTTCTTGGGATGGAAGCCTTGGACCTTCTTCATCAAGAGGACAAGCCCAGTGCTGGAAGTCCCTGTCCCATGATAGGGTGACTTTTGCCGTTCTGTGGAAATTGGTTTAGATAGGACTGAACTAAGGAGTGAACTAAGACATAGGTGTGTCATGAAAATGCACAGAGGTATTAGCTCATAAAGCAATCTACATCAAACCTAAAAATAGGGCCCCATGGACCAATGGCAACCAATTACCTGATTGTAAAGTTCAGCCTAGTCACTTAAAAGCATCAGGCAACTGAGCCATCCTGGCCCTTGCTATATTTGGCCTTGTGCATGGCTGTGGGAGGAAGGGAAGACAGATTTGTTGGATTTAAGCCATGAGGCTTTCCCTATGGCCAGTCATTTGAAATGCCTTAAGGACTGTCAGCACCTTCCTCCTCTAACTTCCTTCCCATCTGCCACCTATCTTTTCTAAGCTACCTTTAAAGACAGTATATGTGAATGAGGACCCTCTTTCTATCCATTCAGGCAGGCAGGAGCAAAAAGAGGAGAGACAGAAAATAAGTTACCTTTTTTTAGCCCTTATCTTGGGGTAAATTCTTTAAGAACTATAATAATGCTAAATGTGAATGCACCTATTAGAATTTCAAAATCCATGAGGCAAAACTGATAGAACTCCAAGAAAAATAGACGAATCCACAATTATAGTCAGAGATCTCAAAATTCCTCTCTCAGCCATTGATAAAACAAGTTAACAGCAAATCAGTAACAATACAGTAGACTCGAACAGCATTATCAATTAATTGACCTAATTAACATTTGTAAAACACTCCACCCAACAACAATAGAAAATACAATGTTTTTAACTGCAGGTGGAACATTCACCAAATTAGATTATATTTTAGGCCATAAACAAATCTTAATAAATTTTAAAGGACTGGAATCATATAAAGATTAGTCTCTCTCTACAACAGAATCAAACAGGGTTCTAGAAAATCACCCAATATCTAGAAATTAAACACTACTCACCTAAATAACCAGTGAGTCAAAGAAGAAGCCACAAAATAAGTTAGAAAAAATTTTGAATTAAGTGAAAATGAAAATACAACATATCAAATCTTGTAGTAGCTAAACAGTGATTAGAAGAAAATTAATAGCACTAAATGCTATTATTAGAAAAGAAGAAAGATTTCAAATCAATAATCTAAGCTTTAACCTAAGATTTAATCTAAGAAAACCAGAAAACAAAAAAGAGAAAATGAAACCCAAGGATGAAAATAATAAAGAGTAAAAATGAATGAAATAGAAAACAGACAGAAAAATAAAGAAAACCAAAAAGTCAAAACCAGTAAAGTAGAGAACTTACATTGCTTGTTCTGAAGACTTCTATGAAGCTATAATAATCAAGACAGTGTGATTTTGGTAGAGGGACAAACACACAGATCAATGGTACAAAATAGAGGGTCCAGAAGTAGACCTACACGTATGTGGCCAGTTGAATTTCCACAAAGTCATCAGGTTAGTTCTCTGAGGGAAAAGATAGCCTTTTAAATAAATAGTCCCGGAACAAATATCCATATGGGAAACAAACAAACCAAAACCCAAATCTTTATTTTTACCTCACATATACAAAAATTAACTTAAAATGATCTTAGGTCTGTCTAATTTAAGAGATAAAGCTACAAAAATTCTTAAGAAAAATTAGAAGAAAATCTTTGTGATTTTGAGTTAAGTGAAGATTTCTTAAATAGGACACAAAAAACACAAATCAAAAAGGAAAAAATGACAAATTGGACTTCATTAAAACAAAAAATGTTTGCTCTTCAAAATACTGTTAAGAAAATGAAAAGACAAACCACAGATTGGGAGAAAATATTTGCAAAACATGTCTAGTAAAGAAATTTTATCCAAAATACATAAAAAACTTTTACAACTCTCTAAGAAGATAAAAAAACTAATAAAAATATGGTAATAGATATTTCATCAAAGTAAATATAAAAATGACTGAGAAGCACATGAAAAAATAGTAAATATCAATAGTCATTAGAAAATACAAACATCATTGCACTAGAAAATGCAAATCAATACTACAAGAAGGTACCATACACATCCATTGGAATGGCAAGCATGTGGAAGACTGACTCAATACCAAGTTCTGGCTATGATGTGAAGTATTTAGAATTCTCTTACATTGCTGCTGGAGACACAATATTGAACAGCCACTATGGAAAAGTTTAACAGTTTCTTACAAAATTAATCATGAATTTACTATTAAATCCAGCAATTCCACTCCTAGGTATTTACTCAAGAGAATTAAAAACGTACATTCACACAAAGACATACATGTGAATGTTCATAGAAGCTTTATTTATAGCAGCCAAAACTGCTAACAATAAGACCATCTATTAAGTGATGAATAGATATATTGTAATATACTCAATGGAATACTACTCAGGAATAAAAGAAAATCAGAGCTACTGATACATTCAACAAAATGGACGAATCTCAAAAGCAATATGCTAGGTGAAAGAAACCAGTCACAAAAGTCTATAGAATGCATCTTGTCATATACATGAGCTTCTAGAACTGGTAAAATGATAATGACAAGCAAAACATCAGCTGGGATGCAAGGAGGAGATTAGCTGCAAAGACACATAAGGGAACTTTTTGGAGTAACAGAAACATTCTACATATTAATTGTGGTAGTGGCTATACAAAGCTACATATTTATAAAAAGTTACTGAACTGTGTGTGTGCACTTACAGTAGGTACATTTTAAAAATCACATATCTTTCATCTCTTCATTCTCCTAATGAATGTCTTTTCTCCTAATTTCTAATATTCTGTGATTGCCTCAATGTGTGCAATCTGTTTTTGCTCTACTGGGCAATGAGCTCTATGAGTACCTTTAGGTGGACTTCAGAGTTGAGTTATCATGGGTTTTATGGAGTTTACTGGCATCTAAATGGGTAATAACTGCTGTGTAAACATTCAGTTAAATGGGTATCTAGGAGGAGATCTGCAAAGCAGTTTGGGAAATGGGCTTTATGTACAAGCTTCGAGGCAAGAAATATATTTGAGGAAATGCTATGGGCTGAGAATCTTTTGTTCTTATTGTTACAGAATGATATGTGCCAGTCCTAAGTCCATAACCCTTCCAATGAAAATATCCTGAAACAATTGATCAAATCCTTAATACTAGATTCTTCACTCTCTAATGTGTAAAGAGATGAATCTTTTTGTTGAGTAGTTGCTTCATTTTCCTAGTGCGAAAACAGGCTCAAAGAAATTAAATGCCCAGAGTCAGGTGCAAAAGCAACAGAACTGGAACCTAAGTCCTTTCTCCTAATTTCATTGATCTTTTCAGTGCACCAAGCATTAGCAGAATTTCTGCCAAACTTGTTTGTCTATTTTCAGACTTTAAGAAATAAATGTGTAAAGGAGATATTCTATTTTAAAATCAACAAATAGCTATGATATGGTAAAACTTTTAGGGTCTTGTACAACTAGAACTTCATGCTCTGGCGAAATATGAAAGCTGTGGTTCTTTATGGAGGCAGAAACTGCAGATTTTACTGTCAAAGTCTACATCTCCAAAGCAATGCAATTTTCTCTCTGTGGAGTGTGTGTGTGTGTGTGTGTGTGTGTGTGTGTGTGTGTGTGTGTGTGTGTGTAAGGGGCAGGGGTGGCAGTGGGGTCGTCTGACCTTATGGCAGCTGCCATAGTCCAGCTCAAGTATCAGCCAGAACAGCTGTTAAGTTAATCCACTAAATAGGGAGACATTGCTCTGGAAAGCCCTGTTCCCTGAACAGCTCCCATTAAATGGTTTGGAAAAATTCTTTCACCGAAGGCCACTAAACCTCACTGGGAAGGGAGAAAGAAGGACAGTGAAGGGCTTTCATTACTACTCCCACTTCTGAAAACATCTACTTGCCACTCATATTCCCAATGATACCCAGCTGTCCATGGGCCTGGGCCTGGGGTGGAGGCAGTCCCTGTGTGATAACTTAGGTGTGATTCGCATGTAACTGGTACAGAAAGAGGAAAGCCAGTGGATAGAAGCAAACTGGACTGGGAAACAGCAAAGCATCCCCAGGAGACAAGTCTAGTGGAGACTGTTTTCCAAGGGTAGCCGACCTGTCTCACAGAGGCCTTCTCCCCACCTTTTGATTGCCCTGTCTTCCGAGGCTGACTAGAAACTGGTATAATTTTTAAAAAAATTTTAAAAATTGATACATGACATGGATCCACTGTCATTTCCAACAAACTCTCTGCATTGACAGAGCGTACAGGGGCTTGCCCTCGGAAGGTGAAAACTTAAGAGGGAGATTTTCTAGCTGAAGACCAGTTGTGTATAGAGGCTTTGGACAGTGGCCTGTGACCTCTTTCGTGAGCTTTTCTGGGAGGAATGGATTGTGATTGGATTCAGAGTGCATCCTGTCAAAGGACAGATGGGAACCAGGGCCTTCAGTGAGATCCAAATTTGATTTAGGGCTGAATTCAAACTTTGTTGAAAAAATTTTTTTCAAGAATGAGGGTGGGGAAAGTAACAATGCTGCCCTGAGTGCTTGTTCCCCCCTGGTGGAGACAGCTGACATCTGGATTTTGCCATGACCTGCTTCTGACACATAATCTGCCTACGTGATTAGGTGAGGAGAGAAGGTATGTGATAGAGATTGCATGGCATCAGAAACCACAGGTAGCAAAAGCAAGGGCAGGTTTCACTGTGTGAATGGCTGTGTGGGGAGCAGCTAGAAATAGAATGTTGGCCTCGAAAAGTTTGCAGTACCTCTGATGGGGGCTGGAGTCAGTTTATGGATGAGCAAGCGAGCCTGAGATGTTTCTGAGTTTTTAAGGCAACATCATCTCTGGCATAGGACTATGCAGTAAAGACAGGTCACACCACCAGTGAATCAAGGAGAACTTTTGTATCATATCCTAAATGTTCAGGGAGAGACTAATGATGGAGTGTGAAATTCCAATAAGCTACCCTTGCAATGGACAAGTATTTAGTGAGTTCTGAGGTGGTGAAGGTGAAATCAGGCCTGCAAAAAATTCAGAGGCCAAGAATCTGATACTCTGTTGTGGTCTTTATCCATCTGACCACATCCCCATTCACAGGTCCAAGGTTGGTGCTCCATCATAATCGGGTTTCCTTCTCTACATGAAAGGCCCTTTCTCAAACACCAAGAACTATGTAAGCAAAGTTCTTTGCAATACTGAATGCCAATTCACCCTACCCCAGCCCGTCCCCACCTGCCTCACCCTCATTTCACCAGACAGGCATGTAAATGTCAGCATACATGACATGGGCTCGGTGGATGGCAGACAAGAAGCATGACTCTCCCCCTGCAGCCTCAGAGAAATATTACAAGGATACATGGCAACAAAGTCCAAAACCTGAATTTCAGAATGTAAGCTAACTCTTCAGACAATTATTCAGATCCACAATTAGGATGTTCCCAGACAGCATGGAGTTTTCTCTCTCCCTACTTGCCCCACTGAGTCCATGGCCAATACTTCCTCCCATTGCTTTTCAACATACATAATGATAGGAGGAGGAGTTGTATACCTGAGCAGACTATGAGGACACTCGGAACATTCTAGGGGCACAGGTTTCTGGCTGACTAGACACTGGGGGCAGGGCCACTTACACACAGTTATAGACGTGACAGGGACCCATTAAGATCCCACTGCCTTTGCTGCGCAGACAGCTAATGAGGCAAAAAGGAACTCCATGATAGGGATTTCCAGAACTTCCCTGGGTGTCATCTCAGGGAAAAGTCAATGAAACAGAAATAGCCAAGGCCTTTCAGCACCAGGCACCCTGAATTGCTTCTGAGCTATGGGTGCAGGGAGCTGGGGCTCAGGTCCAGCAGGATAACTTACTAAAGTGCACAGGGTTTGAATCTTTAGATACTATTAATTAAACTGACAATGTTCAAAAGCTATTAAAGGAGTAAGCTGTCAGTCCCTAAGCAAACCTCATAACTATAATCAAGAAAAAGCTTGACTATGAGAAAGGTGATATCTCAAAAATAACATGCCATTTGTTGGTTTTGTGACTTTTCTCTGGTTCTAATTCTTTACGGCTGGTAAACAAACATTGATCTCCGGCTCTTTATTCATTCAGATCTCACTTGGCTGCAATCCCTCTGAAGTCACTATGCAGGGCACCTTTTTCTCAGGGCCCTCCTCTCCCAGGAAAGACACTGTAGAATCTGAGGATTCAAAGAGAACTGAAAAGTCACCTAGTCCACCTCCCACCAGTACAAAAATTGCCTCCTTATCCCTAATGGGAGTTGTTTAGCTACCTCCCGTGCCCCTCTGGTGTAAGCAGATGAAATGCTTACTTAATCTGTGGAAACCCTACTCCTGAAAGAGTCCTTTGCTACTCTTCCCTCTATTTAAGAGTAGTGGATTCTCACAACATCATGGACGCTTTTTGAAACTGGCCTCTCCTGATGGCCATCCTGGAGGGTCCACTCTAATGGATTACTGAATAATTGCCCACTGAGTCACTGTTCTGAGTCAGGGTCCTCTCCATGCAAGATTAGGTAATGTAGGGGAGGGTGCCTTGAGGTGATTGCATTATGGGAGCTTGAGGCCACAGTCTTGTCTAGGGACTTGGTTCTTTTTAGGTGGCTGGGCCTCAACATTGGGGAGACATTCATCTCTGGGCCTACAGAAGAGGAGCATGATGAAAGAAACTACATGAGATGTTAGTCAAGGGAAAAGAAAATGTTTCCTACCCAGTAAAGTAAAAACCAAGCTCTGAATCTGATTCCAGATGTAGTGAAGTATAAGAAAAGCCAAAAGTACTAGGCAGATTGCTAACTCCTGTGAGAAAACAAGAAAAAAGCTTCACTGACATTATCACAAATAATGTTTCCAACATCATTTAGATGGACTTTTCATTTTGATTCAGAGCCATATTTCATGTTCCTCATAGGGTATTACACTACTCTTTTCAGAAAACAACTCATCCTCACTCAAATTCCATTAAAAATGTAAGCATTCCCCTAAACTTCTAGAAGTAATTTAAATCTACTCTATTTTTTAACCTAAAATCCACCTCAAATATTTATTTTTGTCATTTTCATCTATAAAAATAAATGTATGTCACAAAAGCACATTACTTTTAGTTTTCCAAAACTTATTTCCTTTTATTACCTCATGAAATCTAAGTTCATTTGAGCAGACACAATCAAGATAATAAGTACTTTTCTGATTTTTGAAAAAAAAGTTTCTTGTTCATAATCACCTGATGACCCAGGAGCATGGAACTAGAGAGGGTTTCTTTGACAGCCCCTTGTCTGGGCAATGCTCAAACCCACACATTGTTTAAGAATGTTCACAGGTATGGAATAACCATGAACATTCTTCTTTGTGAAGAAATTGTAGAAGATTTCTTCGATGGAATCTTTGAGCCATGCAAATATCTAACCTCGTGTTAGGAAGAAGACATGGACTTCAAACTTTCATTATCAAAAGAAAAAAAAAGGAAGTGAGGGTCCTTTTCAAAAAAAATCCGATGGAGGAAAACCTGAGCTTTTCTGCTCCCTGGAGCACATGCTTAAGAAGCACTGGTTTAATCAAGCCAAGACTCTCTTTGTCTAGCTATAGCCACCACACTCCCAGAATCCAAAGATCACAGGTTATTTTCCAGAGAAGACTTAGAATTCAGTTCAAACGTGCTCCTTGGGGGTTGCTGGGCACCACACAAAAGCAGGAGATTAGTCTTAGAAGCCCAAGGAGGACACAGAAAAGGCTGAGCAATGGCAAGTGGCCTTGTAAAGGGGAATAGGGACACCAGCCAGTCACTTTAGACAAAGCAACTTTCAACTGCATGCCTAAGGCCAGGCTCTCTAGAAGCCCCTCCCCTGGGAAGCCAGGTGTGAGGTCACCACTCATGGGCAGAGTGAAGGCAAATTGTTTTTTTTTGTTTGTTTCATATAAGGCTTTAAAAACAAGTCGACACAAAGCTTAAACAAGTAGTCAGCATTGGTGCTGAGTTGTTCCTGTGTTTTTCCCAAGGCCACAGTTTCTTTCTGCCCCTTCCTTCTTGCTGAGATTCTAGCAGGACCCCGGGCAGCACAGAAAAGCATTGGGACACAAGAGCATCAACACTAACCTGAGAAGTAGCTGCAGGTGAACTAGTTTCCTTACCACTCACTGCTGCCCTCTCACTGGCTGCGGCTTCTGCCACTTCTGCCACTTCTGCCACTTCTGTCACTTCTGCCACTTCTGCCTTCTGCACATTCGAATCCTCAGAACCCAGAGGCCCTGTGTGCCCCGGACCTTCACTCCCTGGGTTGGGAGGTGGGTTGACGGTAGCTTTCCGGGTTTGGCCTTTATACCAACTAGGGTAAAACAAGGGATCCGCCGTGTCCGTTGCTGCAGGGACTGGCATTTCAGACTCTGTGGTCTGCTGAGAGCCAGTGGGCACAACCTCCCCCTTAATCAGGACAGATAAGTTCAAAAGTAAAAAAAGAAAAAAAGAAGAAGAAGAAAGCAGTAGATTTTAGTTTCCTTCGAGTTTGACAACTGCGAGCTCTGTGTGTAGTGCCTGATTCAGTGTATGTTTTAGTTCATCCTGCCCTCTGCAAGTGCTAAGGGAAAGAAAGCTAACAGCGCCCTCCATCATGGCATCTGCATGTGCCCCCTCTTCTTTTCTGGGCTTGTCTTTCACTAGATGGTACCCTGGTCAGGCAGACCGCAGAATCCTAAAATGAAAGTAGCTTAACAATATCAGATATGGGAGACTATTAACCAAAATTAATTTTTTGATATTATATATGGGCTCTCAAAACTTCTTTCTAACACCAAAAAGTGATCTTACTCTCATTTAGTTACCATACCTCTCTCAATTTCAGTGTAATTAGTATACCCAGATTTTCAAGATTCTATGAACTATAATTAGTATTTTAGCCCAGTTTCCTATGGAGACAGCATAGAATATACTTCCATCTCTTAGCTTCCCTTCTGAGTTTTTGTTTCTATAGGTAATTTCAGTCCACTTTGAAAGCAGGTGCAAAACCAGGGCTCCTTTGTGATGAGTCTGCATTGCCCACAAACTCAACAGGTAGGTTGGGACCCGTCTGCTGAAAATTCACGCAGTCAGCACAAAGTCTTGAAAACTGGACAGTAACATCTTAGAACCATAACGTCAGCCAATTAGGTATAGCATCTGGGATGAGCTAATTAATTTCCTTAGAAATTTGTAAAACAATTCTATTAACACATAATCTCATCAAATGACAGAAACATAGAAAACTAGGCTTCATTCAGTTGCCCACTGATTGAAAGATATAGTTGTATTTTGGGGTAAACAAGAGAGATATAAACTAGCATGGCTTCTCTATCTACTTATTTTATTATCTACTTGTTATCTACAGAAAATGCAAAGTTCTTAAAGTTTAATCATTTTTATTTCTCACCCTATATCCTATATTTGTATTCAGAGCAGACCCAGTCTCCCTGAAAATGGCTTTCTATGAACATGTTATACATACACAATTTCCAGACAAAAATTTCCTCAAATTTGATGGTGTTATTGGTGGAAAAATCATGTTAAACTAAGTTATGCCAACCGATTAAAACAAGAAACCTGTTGAATCACCTAGAGGACTTTACCCCGTGACATAGTGACTGCCCTGAAATCTTTTGTCTTCTGCATACAAATGTCTGGCATATAGTTATCTTTTTCTAAAAGTAGAATAAATTGTTTAGGCTGTTCATCAAGGAGGCACGCCTGCATTTCCTATAGGAAAGAACTCATGAACTGTTGCTTACTTGTGTCACCGGGCCATCCACAGCAGGTGGCGGTGCTGGAGATGGCTCTGGAGAGGAAACAGGAACTGTTGCTGGGGCAGCCTGGAATTCCGAGGCCAGCTGAGAGGGTTCCAAGGCTATCTCCAGACTTTCATCTTCTCCTAATGACGTCGTTTGAACTTTTTCTACCTCTTCCACTTTCAATCCTTCTCCTTCTCCTCCTCCTCCTCCTTCTTCTTCTCCCTCTCCTTCTACTTCTCCTTCGCCTTCTCCTTCTCCTTCTCCTTCTTCTTCTTCATCTTCTGTTAGGGTAATATATTTTTAAATCATTACAATTACCATTACAGCCATGCAAACAATTAATGGCCGGTACTTACAGCCCAGGCTAATGTCAAAGCTAGGGAAATCCTCTCCAGCAGACACTTGACAGTGGCTCCAGTGTGCCCTGCTGGGGCTTTGTGCTTCTAGTTCAATATGGACATCACAAATGTAAAGAGGTGACAAATTATCACCATCCTCCTGGCTCCCTTCCCCAGTATGATGTCCTTACCACCACTGTGCACCATCCACCTGACTCTGCCCAGAGCCTGTGACATCTGCAGGTTCATGGAGGCCTAGGATTGTCACTTATTTATCTTTGTCAAATTAAATGGAAATGCAACTCTCTTTTGCATCTCAGAAAACATACAAAACCCTTGTCTTGTTTTAATTCCTTACCTCTTTTTTTCAGTGAATACTACAATTATTAATACCATGACTCTTTTCCTAACCCACTGATCTTAATATTCTTTGATGCAATATTAAGGAGAGATAATGTAATTTTTTAAAAAGATCCATCCTAAAGATTTGCTTCTAAAGTTACATCTGTGGACAGTGAAACGGCTTCATGGCATTAGTGGTGGTCTAGGTGAGGAGTCTTGTCATCTAGATGGACTAGAATGGATCATCAAATTTTTGGCCAGCTCCAAGTTTATTTTCCTCTTTTCAATTATTTCATCAGGCTAAATTTCCAGGAGTAGGATTTCTGGGCCAAATGGCAAGGATGTGTTTGTAACTCATGGAGTACATCTGGTCACACAGACCCAGTTTTATTTCCAGGTTGTGACTTATTCTATGACTTGTTACTATTCTTACACGCTAAAGTTTGATTAAGTGGATGTACTAAAATATCTCTCCAAATGTCTTCTCTATTTTTATCTCATCCTTAACCTTGTACCTGATGACATTTTACATCACTGGGGCTAACACCTTGTGTAGAGTTGAAAGGGAGATATCGTCATCACCATCAATTATTATTTGACTATCCAGTCAAATGACCAATAATGGCATTATAATAGGCACTATGATATGCAAAGCTAAATAAATACTGTCAACAAACTGTATGACTTTGTAATGAAAGAGAGCTTCACATTAGATTATTAGCCTTGTAAAATTGTCTCCATGCATTCTGGAAGTGATTCTGAATCCCTCTTTCCTCCCACAGGGCTTTTCTGCAGCTTTCATACACCTGCAATTTTGGTCAAATGGTCAAAGAATAACAAACCTCTGTAAAAATCAATTTCCCGTATTATTTTTTCTTCTCTATTAAGGTTGACTGTGAAGTGGTTCATGTTCTCATAACCATGCTCTATTTTCTCCATCTGAAATGCCTTCGATGCTTCAGAAATTCTGCGACAAAGACAGGTTGTCACTGTTTATAGTTTGATAGCCTTGGGTAAAAATGAAAAATATGCTTTTTTTCATAAAATGAAAATTAACTTACTTTTGTAACAGGGTTTTGGCGTTCTGTGAAAGCAAACAAAAGATAGGCCTACTTAAATTCTTTTTCTCAAATACTGTGTTGAGACTTAATTCTTTCCTTTGCTGACTCTGAAAATCTCATAGCCTTATTTCTAAATGCCCTAAATAACTGCTCCTTTATACCAGAACCCTCTTATATTTAAGCAATGTCATGGTCCCTTAAATATATGCTCATGAAATTGTTTAAACAAATGGAGACATAAGCACATAATGGACTTATGTTTTAGTTGGGAAAATAGATCAAAATGAGATACATAAAATAACAAAAATGTGATGACAACTACTCCTCCAGCACCCACCTTCTTGGTTAGTGTCTTCTGGTACCCAATGGAGACTTACCTGCAGAAACACTGCCATTTCTGGCTCATCCATGAACTGGATTCCTGACTCAACCAACTTTGATACGTTTTCCAAATGGTCAGAATACTTTTTGATCAGAGCACGGACATGTTCCAGTTTCTCCCCTTGGGTTCGGGTAATGACTTGGGTCATCTCATTCTTCCTCTCCTCCAGGATGCCATACAGGTAATCAAACTTCTCACAAAGTTCCTGTTTCTGTTTTTTGCAGCATTCCTGTTAGTTGGGTTAGCTAATGTTAGAAAGTGTTTGAAAGAATGTCTATTTGGAGAAATCATCTGGACATTTTGAGAGATAAGAAAATTGACTTAAATAGGATAATTTTTCTTTTCCTTTAATCTATATAGATACCCACTGTGTTGCCGCTTTGAAAATCCCACTTATATCAAATCTGATACTTATAAAATCCAAAATTAATCAAATTGGTTAAATGAATTAATGATTTTTCAATCTTCTTTATAAATGGAGAATTTCATATAAATTAGGACAGGTTTTGTTTTGTATGTTGGTTACATAACATAGAGGTTCATATTTTGCTTTGTGTGCGTGTGTGTGTAAGGAAAAAAACTATGGTGCTTCCTGGATTTTACCCTTCAGTCTCTATACTGCTTCTGTTCCAGTTTCAGCCCTCCTGTGCAGATTCTGATGTTTCCAATGGCCTCTGCATCTGGGACACCCCCTTCAAACCAACTCATACACTGCTGCCAAATTCATTTTCCTGGGGTATAGTGCTTTTTCTCTCTTATGACTCCCTATTGCCCAAAGAATATCATTTAAACTTTATAACTGGCTTTCAAACCCTTCCATGACCTGGCTCCAGCTTTCTTTCATAAAAATCTACTTTTCTCTACCCTGTGTCCAGCAAAAATGAACCAACCACTCACTTTCTTTGCTCATGCTCTCCTTCTCTTCAGAATGTTTTTCCCCAATTCACGGTTGCAAACACTAAGCAATCTTAAAGACATGATGAAATACCACTTCTCCTATTAAGTTTTCCTTGATTGCTGTGGCTGAATGACATCTTTTAATCTTCTGAAATTCCATAATAGTTACCATTTATGGCATATACCTGTATACAACAGGTGCTCTATCCAATACTGTCTAAGAGAAGAAAATATAGAATTTGGCCTTTGATTCCTGGAGAAAGGCTGTGTGGAAAGTTGAGTTATTCCATTTGCACCATGTGACTAACGTCTCCAGTACCACTGAGCTCCCTTTACTGTGAGTCCATGTTTAAATCATAATTAACTTTCCAGTTGGCCTGGTCATTGGCCCTTTTGTTTTTCAAGCTCCAGTATCTTGCTATGTGTGTATGCCTGTCTCCTTGACCCAACCATCTCTGGGTCTAGGACCTTTATAGCTGAGAGCAGGTTTTGAGCCATGACGATCCAACCTTGCTCTTCTGCCCAACAGGCACTTTGTGAATCCAACCAATTTATCTGTAATATCTCTGACCTTTGTACGACCCTTATTGCCTGTTCTTTCATTTTAGTAAACATTGGTCTCTTTGATATGATATATTACTTTCTTCTTTTACATGAAGAAAATTTAGAAATTTCTTAAATATCTAAACTATAGTCTCCCTGAGGTTAGAATCTGGGTCTTCCTAGGACACATACTACCTTGGGTAGTAGATGTTCAATAAATATCTATTGTATAGATTTTTTTTAAATGACATTTCATATTCTTCAAACATCTCTAATGTTCTCACATTAAGGAGGAAAAAGGATGACTTAAAACAAATTGTTGATTATAAAGATACCTTTCAAATGTGCAAGAAATGCATCCCTCACTCCACTGTGTCCCTTGGAACACAGTTCTCACATTTCCAATGTTACCGAATGTTAAGGAGATCCTGTGGTGCAAAACATTTTAATGAGTACCAGTATTGCTATCATCCATCCATCCATTCATTCATTTAACAAATAATTTTTAAGCATATCATTTGTGTCAAGCACTGTGCAAGATTCTGGGAACCTAACAAGAATTAAACTTAGTTCATATTGTCAAGGAGCTCACAGTTCACTGAATGAGAAAGACTGTAGGACAATAATGTAATACAACCTAGTAGGCTAAAAAAATGAAATATCTTAGAGATTTATATCAGGTTTTATAGAAGCATAGAAGTGGCGCCTTAATTCAACTCTTTCTGTGGGTGAGGACCATTTGAGGGGAACAGGCTTGAGGGTGGCGATGTTAGCTCAGGAAAAGCTTCTTAGAGAAAGTAGTGCCTTGAGTTTGACCATAAAGGATAAGCAGGAGCAGAGGAGGTGGGGGAGGAGATGAAAATGTGCGGAGTCTCGGCAGTTGTCAAAGTAATAGGACAAGGGCCCACACAATATGTCGACATGGAAATTGCTAAGCTTGCCAAATTCCCATCCATTTCCAGCCCTTTGGCTTGAGATTTAGACTATTATTAGGCTTAAGAACTGAAGCCTGTTCACAGCTCTCCAATAAACTTCCCTCCACTGTATTACTTTCTATTCTTAAATTATAGGCAACCATGTGCCCACTGCATTCCTGAAATATGCCTTCGATGTTCAGATGCTCTACCATTTACTGTGAGCATATGATAGTTTCTACCTTATTTTTCTAAATTGAATTGTGCACATGAAACATTTATAAGAATGGATATTAAGATATGGTACTGGCATATGTCTGTTTCATTAAAGGTTTCTCCTACATGATTTAATATGTGTGAGAACTTTCAAGTTTATGAAAACCAAATGCTTTTCAGTGAGACTAGTGTAAAGTTATGTGTCATAACATATTTGTTCAAGTCAAATAAAGATTAGATCACTTAGTGTGGCCATATAAATTTTATTTAGTGGCTTCAATGGAGTAACTACTTTAATTCTTATATTCACTTCCAACTATTGTTTTATTTCTATTCTGATTTTTAATAACTTGTACTATATTGAATTTTTAAAAAATCACTCTCATTTTAATAACAGCTATCATTTGCTTATACTTTACAGTTTAGGAAATGCTACCCCATGCAGAGTATATGCTTAATTATTATTATTATATGACTACATAGTGTGCTTACTATGTATCAGGAATTGTAAGATCTAAAAACCTCCCATAATTTTCCAGTGTTCAGCAGAATAGTAGAAAAAAAAGATATATTTTCTGATATCTAAAAAAACCCAACTTCTTTTTTTCTCTTGCTTAATGTGCCTTCAATATAATTCTATGCAAAATTCCAGATTTCCTATTTCAGATTTGTTCCTGAAATAGGAAAAACATATGTTCTTCCTTGGATTATGAAATTGGTACTTACAAACTTTAGAAACTAACTTAAGATCTTCAGATCAATGTAATTCACATTCAAATGAGAAATACTCCATAAAATTGAACTCTTTTATTTCTCCACACTCTCTGAGGTAGAAGCAACATGTGAAAGACTAATGTGGGTACCTTCAATCTTTCTTGGGTACAAGATCTTCAACATTCTACGAAAGTCGGTAAACAACAAATACCTCAGTTTATCAACTTGCACTCCAAATCAATAGGGAACAGGTATATGCTATGAAACAAAAAATGCTCTCAGAAGCCACCTTGCTATGGATAATAATTACTCAGAATTTCAGTACCTATTGTGCCTTCATAAATGTGGAACTGAAATTCTTTCAACAGTGACTTTCTAGTAACTTAAAAAATAGAATGGGAAAAATGTGGACTTCTACATTATCAAAATGTCTGTAGATAGCACACTTTAAGAAATGATTTTTATCTTCCAAAACGTGAAAGCAACCATGATTATTTCTTCTCCACAAAAACTTCCTCACCTCAAAAATTTCTCCTTGCTTTTAACTTAACTTTTTATTTATTTGAATAAAAAAGCATGTATCTTTAAGCCCAATTCCAACCTTATGATTCCCTCTCCTCCCACTTTTCTGGATCGTAGTGAATCAAAATACATACTTTTTGAACTTACAAGTTTATTTTTCCTAATATTCTCCATATTCTTCCTTTTGACGTCTGTGGTTCCTGTGTCATGTGTGTGCGCATGCACATACACCCACGT
This sequence comes from Macroglossus sobrinus, assembly GCA_004027375.1. NCBI lineage: Eukaryota > Metazoa > Chordata > Mammalia > Chiroptera > Pteropodidae > Macroglossus > Macroglossus sobrinus. Next base: position 394,171 of record PVKZ01001265.1, read on the forward strand.
GTCTGTGTAAGCATGTTAGCAATTGAAGTAACTTCCATCATAAATGCACTAGGTGTTGGCCTCTGAGCATATTCTGACGGAGAACCTCCGACTCCGTAGGCCCATGGCTGACCTCCTAGGTCTGCCAGGACCATTATATTTATCAGCTTCTTAGGAGAACCAAATAAAAGTTGTCTGTATTACTTTAATGAAAATAAAACCCATCCTATCTCTAGAGACAGCCCCATATGGACGCAGTATACCAAAAAGGCATGATTGTATAAAAGGAAGACTATTTGCCCATAATAAAATGGTAAAATGAAGACAGGCAGAATATTTGTTTCTAACCAATGCCATACAATCTGGATGAAAAGAAAAAAATCAAGTAGTTATTTGATTGTTTCCTTGGAAGTGAGTAGGTAACCATTAACGTTTATCTAAAAACCACTGTTTAGCTATAGCCTTCATAGAAATGTTAAAATTCACTGACTCTTATATTTTAGTGGCAACAACATAAACTATACAACTACAAAGAGAAACTTTTCATGGGAAAAAATCAACAATAGATGATACTATACTAAAAGAGTAGATAGCCTGCCAAGTAAAGTATTGTCATACTACCATTTTTAATGGCTAGGTTTTACAGTGGCTCCATTTTCCCTGAGGTGCTATTATTGTCTGAAATGATATTGTTATTTATTTGTTTTATTATCTCTCTCCTTTATTAGAATGAAACCTTCCTGAGAAGCAGGAACTTTTTCTGTTTAATTCCTCACTACTCTCCCACATTATGTGTGCAAAATATGGTATGTGAAGCTCACACGAGAAATGTGGTTTGAATGTTTGAATGAATTAATGAAATATAAATTGTATCTAGGAAAAGTCAGCCCTCACTCAAAAGTTTCTATTTTGTTGTGTTCCAAAGAAATAGATATTTAACTGGATACCCCGAGCCTCTGCTTCATTCAGTGCTCAAAAGAAAACAGCAGGAAACGCTGTGCAACTTGAGGGAAGCCATTTAACCGCAGGACAGTTTTTTATCTGTACATTAAGGGATAGGACTGGATGACTGCTAGGGTCCTTCCTGACTCGACAGATCCCAGACTTGATGACTCCAGGTAAATGTGAACATCGTTCAAAGTCTTCAAGCTGTGAAATGCCTCTTTATGTATAAAATGCCTCTTTCAATTCCTGGCAGGTTTTGAGGTGTAATCTACAGCACTGAGACAAAAACTACATATCCGAGCCCTGCAATGTCAGTCCCAGCTTGGCGATGTGCCACAGCCACGACAGGAAAAACCTGAGACAATTGTAACCCCTGCTCTTACCATGTAAGGAGCATGACTTTGGGACCAAAATAGAGCTGAAGATAAGCTCTTAGCCCCACCACTTGTCAGTGAGCAACTGGCTCTACCCCACTCACCCATCTCTCTCCCACATTCCTCCACTGGAGACATACTCGTTTGCAGCAGTAGCTGTGTCTGGAAGCACCCACTCAGATTCATTTGAAATATAGTCCTTCAAAATTCCCTTCATTAAGCCTAATAGGGGTTTCTTTCCCTGCCTCCCCTCCCCCTGCCAAAAGGGAAAAAAGTAGAAATTAATAATACTAAAGAAAGAATTACATTAAGATTCTCCCAAGGAAATCAAGCCCACTCCTTCACTCAGAAAGGCCCCTTACAAGCACTTGGAAGAAGTCCTAGTATACAGCCGTCAATGAGAACCCAGGTCTCTGTCAGGCTGTACTAGGGAAGGGGCAGACAAATGAGAGGAATGCTGTAGCTCCAGGCACGTGGGCTGGAGTTCAGCCCCTCTCCTGACAGCTAGGCGCCTCTGTGGTGCTCAGTGGAATGGCACTATTCAGTGGCCTTGGACCTTGGGATGCCCACACTTAAGCTTTTTTCCACCACATTGTGTCATCATCCACTTCATGTTAGAAAAATAACTGTGTCTTAATTTATGGGAATTCTAATGCTTACTCCTGGGGTTCTTGGCATTGGGGGTTTTCTGGGCTAGTCTAGGTCATTTAGAAGCTCCTTGAATAAATCCTGTGAAGGCTGAGGGCCAGGTAAGCCCATCCTGACTGGAGCCCCAAGAAAGCCACAAGACCATGGCAAGCTGAGCAGCTGTTTAATAGACTCCTGTCTTCTGTGGATAGTCTGCACGTTTCCCAGAAGATGCTCAGCCTCCCTTGGTTGCCAATATTTCAAGTTACCACAAAGCCTTAGACAAAGATAGAGCTAATACCTACTTCTATCCATTTTCAGTTTTTATCTCTGCAGGGAGTTGCTTCACTCTACCATCATAATTGACTGAGACCATGACAGGCTTATTCTGACACCATTTAAAAGATGCTCGAGATGCTCCAGTGGTTTAAATGAACATTAGCATCATTAGAATTAGTGTGCTCTTTCCAAGATGATAGAAGGTGACGTTTATTGAGCCCCTGGAATGTTCCCCTTACCCCAACTTAGTCATCACAACAACACTGTGAAGAAGGTATTATCTTCATTGTATCAAGGAAGTTAAGGGACAGAGAGCTGAAGTAACTTGCCTAAGGTCATATAATTAAGCGGCAGAGCTAAAATCCAACTCTGAAGTCTCTTCTTTTAAGCATGTATTATATTGTCTTAAAAATATTGCCTTACAAATTCAGGCATGCTCATTAAAACAGTTCTTACTATATTCATACTTTGTAATTTCATGGTCAACGTCTCAAAGCTTTTTGGTAAAATTATTGTTTTGGAAATGCAATGGATTTGTTCTCATTGCAAAATCATTAGAGAGGTTTATTAAAGTTATCATTTTTCAAATGTTGTAAATGCTCAATATCAAATATTTATTATTTAATTTGTAGCTCTTTCCCCCGGACAGGCATCCAAACAAAACAGGATTATTTCTAGCTTGCCTGCCTGACTTGGGAAGGCCAGTATTAATAGCCTGTTTTCTTGGGCTCCGAAGACATAGGATAAGTTCCACTTGTAAATCTATGAGAAGGAGGTTACGTTTTTAAGGATGAAGAATGGAAGTCAAGCACATTTTTCTGGAAGCAGAGAGTGCCTAAGGCCGTACACTCCCCACACCCACCAACAGCCCCTCCTCAGTCCCAGCCTATCCTGGAACATCTCCAGGCAAGGAAAGGCAAGTGTAGCCAGACAGTGCTGTGCTTGTTTAGAATAGCCCAGGAGGCCCTCCGACACCCTGCAGTCCAGAACCCCAGGACCGTCTCCCGCTGAGCCACATTAAGCTGGGAGGACTAAAAGGACCGGAGGCTCTGTCACCCACCATCAGTCCACAGCAATGAGGGAAAATGCCATTTCCCCTTCAGACACAGTTTGGGCTGCCCTTTTGTGACCACGGTTCCTTTCAAAGCTACTCTCGTCATCACTGTAAACCCACATCAATGGCCTACATTATTTTTAAAGGTTAACATGGAGTTCACAGTGTGAGTTCCCCTCAGCTCAGCAGCTCTCCAGGGCAATTCCTGGGCCAGGTGCCTGCCCAGGCCAACCCTGCAAGACACTGCATGATTAGAGACAAAATTAGACATGTGCTGGCAGCAAGCACTACTGCCAAAGGGCAGGTGTCAGGGCCCCAGCAGGAGAAGCAAGGTAATTAGGGAAGGATAGAGTCCACCCCAGGGGCTACTTCATTTCCCCCCTCGGGGGTTCCTCACCAATCAGAAGGCAGAATTCTTTAAGAACTCTCCACGCCCTGGTTGGCAGCCACCAAAGGCTTCCCAGAAAATGTTTCCAGGCAGGTGGTGAGACGAGCCAGAAAGGAAAACAACAACCCCAGGCACAAAAGGGACAGAGGAGTTCTGTGACCCTGACTCCAGGTACAGAATTCGCCTGCTTGGCAAGGTAGAATCATTCCACTCCGAGCTCAGGACCCGGTGTGCATCAGTATGTGCTGCCTTGCAGGCTGGCACAAAGTGAGTCTCTGCCCACTGATAAAGCCCTTGCTCTACAGGAAATCACCTTTGTGATTCTAGGTGTGCACAGTGTGGCTATTTGTGGCATCCTGTCCTCAGGGCCTCTTCAAAGGATATTGGAATCAAGTAGGAATCATAAAGTCAGAGACTTTACGAGGTTCTGAGCCAATCTCTACATTTCCTGATGAGCCACCTAAACTGATTTGAAAGAACTGTGCTTATCTGAGCCATATTCATTCATTCATTCATTCATTCATTCATTCATTCTTAATTGTATTGATTATTAAAAATGTCAAGCTAGCTATAGAAAAATGTGGAATACAGGAATATATAAGGAAGGCATTGAAAATCATCTGTAGTTCCACTATTCACTGCTTTTAACCTTTTGATTTCTGGAGTTTTTTTTGCCCCCATAAATGTGTATGGGATTATTTACATGTATACATTTCATACTGTTTTGTATACTGTGTTTTCATCTTATTTCCTTAAGGTAAAAATTTCAAAAGTTAAATAAACAGGTAAAAGAAATGGACACTTTTTAAGACTTCTTCCGAGTTGCAGTTTTACCTTGAAGCCTTGCAGGTGACAGTTTCAAACCCTCCCCTAGTAACCTGTGAAAGTACTTACAAAGTGTGTCATGTTCAACGAATGTTCTTATTAGTAATAACAGGGGTCATAATCCTGCTCATTGCTGCCAGGAAGTCCTTCCTGATATCTGTGCTAAATCTCTTCTGCTGAATTAACTTGAAGTCTGCCTTCTCAGCAGAAGAAAAACACCTGCTTTCCATTGCACCCCTGACTGGCCTCTGGGAACAAAACCAGTTGTTAAATCCCTCTTCACCCTCTCAGTGTCCTCTGATGCCGGCTAAATGGAGCTGAGTTGTTTGCATTTGCTCGGGGCCAACTGTGACTCAACAGGACTCTTCTTCAGGATGTGTCCCCCAGCCCAGCCCATTCCCCCAACAGAGGTCTGTGATGAAGGCCAAACCAGAGATGAGTATAGACAACACCTCACTGGCCCATAAGCAACACACTCCTATTTATACACTCGAGATGCCATGTGGTACCGCTCTAGAGTGTTGATTCGTGACTTCATGGTTGAGTTGTATTTAGCCTTTACTGAAAATAAGTAAAAACTTACACTGATCATTTTGGAATCTCTTGGGGCTTTTCACCAGGAGAAAATTTTTCTTCTGTAAAAGGATTACAGATTTATCATAGACCTTTTCAGGGATATGAGCATGGAGAAGAGAAGAGATTGACTTTAATGATGTGTAAATCTAAAATAAGATGATTATGACCAATGTCTTAAAGTCATCATCTAGGAACTGGCCTTTGGCTTTTGACAGAATGTGCCTTTCTAATGACAAAATAATAAAAACAGGGCAGTTATGGGGCACTCACCATATTCCAGTCACTGTGCTAAGCATTTTGCTTATGCGTATTTAATTCCTCACAGTAACTATAAAGTGGGTCCTATGATTGCCTCATTATTACAGAAAAGAAACTGAAAGATTGAATGTACATATGAACTGATCTTAAAAACACAATGTTTAGTTTTAAAAAAGTAAGCAGAATGAGAAATACAATATCATTTATAAAATTAGAAGACATGCATATTAAACAATACAAATTTTATAAGAATACAAGTAAAATAGAACATCAAACATGTTAGAGTGGTTATTGACAGAGGAGAGAACAGGAGTGGTAAATGGTGATAAAAGGAAATAAATAGATAACAAGATGGGCCTTGCCCACAGATATGAAGACAATAAGACATGAACTGAGTGGTACAGTGCCTCAACTCTCTGCACCTGAGGTCCAACTAAAAAATAAATCACCCCAAGGCTTAGTACAGGGAGGGAGTGATAAGCAGCTCTAACGTACAGAGCCAGAGAGCCTGGTGTCTTGCCTGCTCCCTCTGCAGCATGGCTTAACTAGTCTGTGAATCTTCAAGTCTTGAAAAGATATTTGCCACAGAGTTAAAGCTTTTTAGGCTTCAGCATTTTGCCTTCAGCAATTATACAGTTTATATTTGATCCTGAGTAAAAGTGGATTTGCAGTATTTCTTACATGCCGAATCTAAGTGTGAGCTAAATAGCCAACTATTCATCCATTTATTCATCAAGTTTTCATTGAGTATTTATTGTATGCCAGGTTCTGGGCCAGGAAAAAGGCAAAAAGAGTTGAATGAACCAGAACTCTGGCCTCCATGAGCTCCCAGATGCTGAACCAGTCTGTAACCACAGTCAAGCATATCTTGCCCCTCCTACCTGCCCTCAGCAGCCCCACAGTTAGAGCGCAGGTGTGTATCTCAAACCTGCATATGAATTCCTAAAGTACTAACTAGCATTTCTTGACTGTTGGGATTTCCACAAAGAAACTGTGCTATAATGGGGAATACACTCATTTTTGTTACTTGGAATTATTTTTCTTCTAGCTAATCATTCAAAATGGGTTGACCAAGAAAAAAATAACATAGGTAAAAAACCCCTAGTAAATGTGGTAAAATCTGCCTTGACTCATGTGGTAACTTGTCTTCCTGTGCCAGAAGGTGACTATTTTAGACACATATTAGGAAAGGAGTCATTCTACAAGGAGAGTTTGAAATGTTGGAAATGGGGATTTCCAATGTGGAGCTGAGGAGCCACAACCTCCAGGAGCTCAGGCTTGGCTTACACTCCCACGGAACCTGGACTTACCTCGATAGTTTTACAGGTGTCCTCCAGCTGGCTGATCACTCCCTGCACTCGATCATTGCTTCCCACAAGGCCAGCAATGCCATCGCTGAGCTCAGACTAATGAAGAGAAAAGAGAGGCATGAGATTTCTCTAGTCAGCACTGCCTGTGGATTAGTCATGGTATTGTCCTCACAGGTTCTTAACCTGGGGGCTGTGGAACCCTAAGGAGTAACAGCGAGGCTTGGGAGGCCCATGTAATGTCTAATTTTGAAAATAAAATTTGGTATTGATGTCAATAGAAATGTATTTGTGTGAGAAGAAGTTTCATGAGAAAGAATTTTTATCAAATTCTTACAGAGACTGTGACCCTGCTGAAAACATTAAGAATGCTGAATTATAGGCAACAGACAGAGAATAACATATTCAGCTAAAGAATTCTAAGTATTATTTGTAAACTGAATGGAATCCAATATGTGACACAGGGACACAAAATGAATTATTTGCCTAGTGCAGCTGAGGATCTGTTTTACTAGGGAAATGTAATCAGTAGTGAATACTCATTCATTTATTCACTTATTCAAAATATACTTATGCACTTTTTATGTGCTAGGTATACACATACTCACATACTAGATTAAGTCACTACAAACTTGAAACTATAATGTTCAACTGGTTCTAGGGAGAAAATTTCAACTTGAAATGCCTCTCAGACTCTTTTGACCTGAGGAGAGTCCACTGTTCGTACTTACCCCTTCCACGGCTTGGTCTAAGGAACACCGGGGCCACTGGATGGGGATTAGGAGATACCTCCACCTCTAATGTCTTCGTGATGTTGGGCAAACTGTATCGTCTAATTTTCTCACTTATTAAGTGAGAAGACTGGACCAGACTGTGGTTGTAAAACATTCTAAACCCTTTTTTCAAATGGAAACTTGCAGAATCCTAGTAGATAAAAGTGAAGCTGCTTTGGCCAAACAGGAGCCGGGCGGAAGTCCTACAGTCTGTCCTTCTGTCCATCCCAGGCCTCTGAGGGAAGCAGTGTGAAACTCATACTATTCACTTCTAACACACTATGACTTGTGTGTGGTGGGGGGAGAGAAGAAAAGGGGGAATAAGTTATAAATGGATTGAAAAATAAATGTTATATATGTCTTACATATCCTGCTACTTTAGCAGTTAGTACTCACTGGTGGTAAATGGTGTTGCCCAAAAGTTTGGCTTCCAAATTTGATACCAACTCTGATCCTTAGTTAAACATTGACCAAGTGTGGAATCTATGATTCTAACAGAAAGAATGTGAGATGTGGAGCTGCTCAAATTCTAGGTGCCTAGGGTGGCTGCATTATTTGAGCTCGAGACTCCATATTTATTTGCATCAAATGGGTAAGTTCTTACTTGCCCATGGGTGAAACCATATGGCAGGTTAGGGGTAAGCTGCAAGAGATGGTGCATTTGGTAAGAATGAGAGGACTGAGGCTGAGGCCCAGGGGTGGGGCACTCAGAGGGGACCTTTCCATAACCAGCCTGGGGCGGAAGCCTAGGAGGCTGGTTTCACCTGGCCTTGAGGGCAGGCACAAGGCAATATTTTAACGTTGTTCTTTAAGGAAATGCCATTCCCAGGCGGGAGGTTGTGGGGCAAAAGCAACCTTTCCTTGGTGAATGAAGAAAAATATTCTGTGACTGGAGTAAAAAATTATCCTTTTCTTATCTAGTCTGAACTTGAAATAATGCTTGAGCAGCTCGAGTTCTGACCGAGTTCCATAACACTTCTCGTCTTCGGCAACCCCCGAAGAGCGCAAAAACAGCGATCCTCCCCTTCCAAACCCCTTCTTGACCCTCCACATCTCTTCCCTCTCTGACCTTCCCCACCACCCTCCAAAGAATCAAATGGTGGCTGCGTGTGCACAGCATCCCTTCCTGCCCAACCCTCCACGTCAGTCCAGTCTCCTGGCCCTGCGGCCCTGCGTGGCTTGGGTAGCAGGGCGCCAGTCACAGCGGCACTTGGAAAGGGCTGCAGCGCAGAGGTGGGAGGGACTCTGTTACCTTCTGCCTCTGGAACACGTGAGTGAGGGGAGCCACCTGGCAGTCCTTGTGTGCCCCGAAGACCTTGCACAGAGAGCAGGTGGGCACCTCGCAGTTCAGACAGTAGATGTTGATGTGCTCCTCTTCATGCTCCTCGCACCTGGGCTGATCAGACTTCTTTTCTGGTCTGGGTGGGAGGAGGTAGCAGATAGATGTGTCAGCTCCCAGGGGGCTAGACATGGCAGACCCCAACTAGCCCCTATGAGCCCCAGCAACCCTGTTCCAGAGGACTCTCTGTGCCCTCCAAATTCAGTTGCCCTATGTGGGGAGCAGTAATGTGCTGACAAACCTTTAACAATCAGCCTGGGGGCAGGTGGGGAGGTGAAGACTGATCTGTAACATTTGCCAACTTCCATGTTATGAGTATTCTCGGGATGGCGATTTAAAGTGATTGAAGGTTTAAAAACTGGTTAGTACAATTCCTGAGAGTTACCACTGGGCTCTTGCAATAGGAGCGTGCTCTAGCTCTGTCTCCACAGTGCACTAGTTTCTCAAGAGACCTCCTGTCCTTAACACAGAAAATTAAATGTAAATAACTTCCTGAGGATTTGGCAGTGGTTAAGAGTGGGTAGTATGTGCTCAGTAAATGTGAAGAATTATACTGAATAGGCAGTAAGAAAAATGCAAAATGCTGTTTTGAGACCTGGTGGTGCCTTGGAAGTGCAAATCTCACAGATAATCCTCAAGTTTTAGTTTTCCCAACAGATCAGCACAACCAAAATTTTTCAGAACTGCAACAGTTAATAATGGAGCATTGGGTTTGTATGTGCCAGTGAGAAGATGAGCAAGCAATGAAAAGTTGAAACCATGAGAGAGGAGGTGACAAGTCATTGCTACTTAAGGATGGACTCACCTGTAGCAGCCCAAGTTCACAGCACACGATAGCACCCTGTATATTCCCCTAACCATCAGCAGGGCTTAGGTGTTGGGATCAAGATCAAAGCTTCGTTAAACTGTGGTGCATTTGGCTCCCTCTGGAGAACATGGTGGGAGGTGTGGGTGTATCCTACTTCTACAGAAATCTGAAATTTTTATATATATTCTATCTAAAGACTAAGGCTGTGAATAGTTTTCAGAGGTATTTGAAAAATACAAATCCAAAAACTTTCTTTATATTCCCAAGTACATGGTTCTTTAGAAGCATCTCAGATGGGAACTGAATTTTTTTAGTTGTTATCAAGGTCTACTTTTTAAAAACTACAAGTTTTTATAGGCCATGAAATCAATTAGAGGGTCATGACTAGCATTGTTAAAATAAAATAGAATAGTCAATTCTGTGAACTACAGGTAGTAAGGATAAGTACTTTTGTTTCAGGTGTACATATATAAGAGTATGCACATGTACATGTGTGTATGTACATATCAATGTAGGCCTGAAACAAAGCATATATTGCATATATATATATCTATATCCATCCATATATGTATTGGTCACTAGATTGGACACAATATTTCCTATTGTGAGATTGGTCACTAGATTGGTCACAATATTTCCTATTGTAAGATATGAATAAAAATGTTTGAAGACCATTGATATTGATGTGTGATATTATGTAGCTGCAGCCCTAAAACTCAAGAGAAAGGCAGAGAATACGCTAGTTTACATCTGTAAGTCTCTAGGTAGAAGCTAAGTGCTTGAGACTGGGAAGAGCCCTGGGTCCCATAAAGAAATCGTTTGGACAGCCTGCTTCAAAATTTCCAAATCTGATTTTAGTAAGGGGAAATTTTGCCTGGTCTTGTAGGAATACGTTTTCCATGAAATCTGTGAGCTCCTGACTTGATTTCTGCCATATGCCTGGAAGCTAACTGAGGAAAATAAACTCCCCAATGAAGAAAATTACCCCCCACCCAGGTCTGTCTCTTTCCTCCACTGGAATTGAGCTCTACAAGGGCAGCAGCCATGGTCTGTCCTTTTTTTAGTCCTGACTCTCTAGTACCCAGAACAATGTCTTGCATAGAGTGGGTGCTCAGTAAATATTTGTTGAATGAATAAGAATTGAAAGAGAATTTGCCAGAAAGTATGCCCCTTGCTCCAACAGCAAGCTGCTTGTCCAGGGGAGGCATATGAAATATAGCCCAGAGTCACCTAGCACTCAGGAGTGGCAAAGGAAGAAACCAGACAATGGCCTAAAGCCCCCATTTATAAATGAAAATCCCTCTGGGGGTTGCCTAGAGATTAGGAGCAGCGATTGGGTCTTTGCTGTGTTAGAGGTTTCTCCAGCTCTAAAATCTTCCCTGTCTTGTACCTTGCAGTATGTGTCCAGCAAGTGTTTGGAGCACATTTACTGGAAAATGGCACCGGCGACTGTGGCTCATGTCCCCTAGTCACTTCCTGAGGGCGGCCCACATCCCTTGTGCTGTTCTGATGTCAACAGCTCTGACCACAATGTCATAGAACTCAGGTATACCTAGTATGTGCAAACACTGAAAATATGGAAATAGCCATAAGGCTCTATGTTAATAATGCGATACAGACTGAGAACTACTTCCCATATTCCTTATTAGGCTTTTCTTGTTTAGGTGGCAATACAGGCCCAGAAGCATCCCCACTTATAAATGAGTATATAATGAAAACCTTGACACAACTTACATAATAGACTTGGGACAAACATGAAGTATGGAATAAAGATGCGAATGCCCGTTCATGAGGTGAGGGTGGCCAAGCTCACAGTTGTGATTCGGGGCTCACTGCCAAATGTTGGCAGTGGCCCTAGCCATTCAGTGCAGGCTAGACTCAAGGAGTCCATAGGTTGCTCTCTCTGTACCTTTAGAGTCAAACTGATCTTAAAGTTTAATTCCGGCTCAGCTTCTCCATGGGGTGGCCGTGTGGCCTTAGGCAAGTTACTTAACCTCTTTCAGGCTCAGCTTTTACCTAAATCTAAAAACTGAGCCAAGGGTCTTCTAATTAAATATGGCAGAATATAAATAAACACATGCATTTATTTATTTGTTTCCTGTCAAAATCCCACTAAGAGGGCTTGTAGTGTTATTTGAATGTTTAAAGCATATATATGAATTATTTTGAGTAACATATTAGAAACTTTTAATAAGGTAATAATAATAGTCACAACCTCACAGGATTGTCATGAGAATTCAAGAATTACACATGATTCGTGTGTAAACCACCTTGAACAGTGGTTGACACCTACTCAGCACATATTAGTTTTATTGTCCCTATTTTAAAGTTAATTATTATGTTCACTATTAATATCAGCAAAATTAGGTCCTTCTCTTGTCATTTCCCTTAAACTGTGGCTAGTTCAGCACCACGCAGAATTCTATGTAAGAAGACCAAGTTTTGTCAAGACCTATAATCTCCAGCCTTTCTAGAGGAGGTCCAAGTTGACCAGCTCCTCCCCTTTCTGCCACAAACCCCAATGACTGTGGATGGGAGCTGGATTCATCTCTCTGTATATACCAGGTTATTCCATGGTTACTTAATGTACACTGAGGCTCAGAGTTCTGGGCTGGTAAGGTTGCCAGCCTCCAGAGAGCAACTGGGTTTATGCCCAAACATGTGCCCAAGCCCTCTGTGCAACCTGTGCTTTTGTTACCAAGTAAAAATGTCCCAAAGGTAGGCACCAAGTTCAAGAAATGACAGCAAAAGAAGAATATGATAATCACAAAAACACCACTAGTGCCCTCAGCTGTGAATGTCATTGTTGGTAATTTGGTTCATTACTTTTATACATTTTACTCACCTGGGCACTCTTTTTGGTAAATATACTACACAGTAAGGAGGTGTCTTGTGGTTTTACTAATGCCACAAGTTTTAATATTTTCTCCTCTTTTGATTTCATAACAATTATTGTTATTTCATATGTTTCAAGCTCTCATTGTGGCAAGTAGCAAAACAGAAGATTATTTTAATAACTAGAACATCAAGATTTGTGGTGTTGCTTAATCAGCTGGCACTTATGGAGCAACCATTCTGTGCAAGGCTCTGTGCTAGGCACTGAATCAGTGGTTAGTTATAAATAGGATGTGTAATTTTTTAAGAGACAGTGCATATTTGCATTTTAACATTATGAAATACAATGAAATCAGATCTGTGAAGCAATAGCAACAATAGTACTTTCCTTCTTCTCAAGACTTTGGAAGCAAGGGACAGCCAACTCCACATCTCTACAATGTCATCAGCAATCTTTCTTTTTCCCTAGTTCCACCTGGCACTATCTAATTTAGTTTTGAACATTAAGTAGAAACTAATAGTCGCAGTAATTGCAATAATTACAATAGTTATATGTTAGATTAATAGGACAGCTTTTCTTCTGAGAGTGCAAAGCTCTTAGAGTCCTGCAGATGTCCCTTAAATGCATACCTCCTAATAAAAATCACAATGAGGTCATTCTTAGATCGTCTCATTATTGCCATCAAGCTTTGTGGGCCCGAAGAACCCATGTATGACTGAAAAAAGGACTCTTCGCACCATGCCTTCTAGGGATGAATTCCTGCAATGTTGTCTCTAGGAAAGGACCTCTATAGCCAATGTGATAAGATGACTAAGAAGCCCCCACTCTTTTTTTAAGGATTGGATGTATATACTGCATATCAATCAATCTACAGGTGAAGAGTATGCAGTAGATACGATCTGGAGAACAGGGAAACATAACCTGAACTCCATCTTTTTTTTCCTCCATGTCTCTAAACTTTAAGTTGCTAAAGGCCAGGATTATGCCTTGCTTTGCAACTTCCAGAGTCAATACTGTGGCATGTTAGACAATTTTGTTTTTATTGTTATCACCTAGATAATTTTAAGGTAAGACTGTCTGAACTAGAAATGGGCTATTTAGAAGACGCCAGTTCTGTTAATTTTCTATAGAGTTGTATTCTATATTTTTTCTGCTAAGTAGAATCTAGAGCTGTAAAGGACCTGTGAAGTGTAGAAATATCTACACTGTATGTAATACAAGGCTTGGGCAAGGACAGCATTATGTCTCTTTCAGTACCACTATCTGGACTGGATTAGTATTGAGTTACTTCATTCTTAAATTGATACAAAAGCATGGGCATCAGCTCCCTTCTCTCCTCCCATGAGCAACTCTCCCATAGGGAAGGACTGACTTGGAAAAACATTTTTCTATAAAACAATTAGCCTGTGATTGATAAACAAGCATTCAGCATAGCAACCACTAAAACAAAGAAGTAAACAAAAACAAGCTTCAAATGGGTTTGATACACAGAAGAACCATACCTGGTGGACTCTTGCTTGTAGATGTCAATGATATTTTCCACCAACAGGTTCCTCTGAAGTCCGTATATCCCATGTCTATCCAAAACCACTTCGTGTCTACAGGAAGGGCAGCGGAATCGGCCCCCTGACGCCATGGTGGTGCCTCCCCTTGTGGGCAAGTACGGGTTAGAGGCCTGTTCTTGCCAAGCAAGAAGAGAGGAGTTGAGTAATGTCACAGGTAGCCTTTCTGAGACTCTTTTCACTCTCTGTACTACAAACAACATCAACTTCTACTTTAAGCTTGCCATGAGATAATCCCTCAGGGCCTATCAGCAAGTGGTCCTGAGACACGGAGCCAGAACCACTTTCAGCATGCGGTGCTTTCCTATGCAGTGTTTTCATAATCAAAAGTTCCAGCCAGGAACTCCAACATTAATGCCTTGGGTAGTATTTCATTTATAATTTTGAAACTTATTCCATTTTAACAAATACAATTCTTAGTACTGAAATAAAATTAGATTTGGGAATAAGGAGGAGGCTGACAGCAAAGCATGAAGCAAATCATTAATTTTTGTTTTTCTTGAAAATGAATGTAGCCTTTTAAAGTTTTCTAAAGGAATTCACCTCAAAATTAAGTGCTTGATTCAGAGGACAGACTCTTTTCCACCCCTCTCATCCCAAACAAACCTACCTGGAAAATGTCACTGGCACATTTCCTACACAGGTTGTGCTGACACGGGAGAATGACCACGGGCTTCGTGAACATCTCTAAGCAGATGGGACAGATGAGTTGTTTCTCCAGGTTATCCATGGTCTGCTGCTCTTTGGAAAAAGACTTGTAATTCAAAGATGCGCTCATCTCCTGGCCGTCCCCGCGAGCACTGCCAGGGAAAGGGGCTTCTGCAGGTGCTTCCTAGACACGATCCCAAGGACTGTGTGATCGAGTGCCCTTCACGTTTCCTTCGGTGGAGGACATTGTTTCAGGTCCAGGCTCAGAGTGGGAGCCGCAGCTGTTTTTAGCAGCCTGGGGGTCACGTGACAGTGGGCTTTCTTGTCCATATAAGCCAGTGACAGGAAGATGGATTCTGACAGGTGACAGAGAGCAGGAGCCAACATTCCTGCCCCAGGGAGTGAAGAGAGTAGGTGGGAAGGAGGATTACAAACCCCATTTAGACGATGTTGTGAGGAGAAGGAGGTGGAAACTGACAGTTGTCAACAACAAATGCACAAGCCACCAAGTCACCGAGCCCAGCCCTCTGCAGCGCTCAGTGAAAACGTGGTGCCAGGTCTCCCCAGGACGGGAGAACTTGCCTAAGGGCCTGAGTGTATAATGCATGTGGCTTCCGTCTGGAGAGTTTAGGAAGTGAGGCATCTCAAGTAGCAGGATAACATCGTCTTAGGTGAAAACAAACAAAACATATCAGGAAAATCATTATCCTGGCTTCACAAGGGCAATCATCCAAAAAGACCTGCTTAACGTTAAATATTCCACCTTTGCAAAGGTTGTGATATAGGAAAAATTTCAACTTAAAAATAGATTTCAAATATTTTCACCATAAAAATGTCCACAAAATAAAAAAATTCCAAACACCAGTTAATGATTCCATTTTTTAAAAGCTGTGCCATAAAACTCTACTGTGCTCTTTCTCTTTTACATTGCTTTCCCATTCCCTAACCTTCCTTCGTTCTTTCCCCCACTCCTACCTTTCATCAATATGTATTTTATTTGAAAACTTAAAATCAGATTAAAAATGAAAAAGGAATAAATGTCTGTTTTTATGTCATGAATTTGCAGCTTCATTTCTCTTCAATTTTAAAAACCTCAAAACAATGAACACATTTTGTTAACATATCCCGGGTGTCCTCTTAATTACTGGTAAAGAATAGGGCGGTGTGACTGGTTATGTGTGTGGTCTTAGTGCTGTGTGCACTGAGAGCTTATTGAGAATCTAAAATCTCCATTAACTAATAATAAGTTATATATATTCATAAACATCTCAGGGATCTTTGGAGAATTTTGATATTCCCTTCAATATCTATTTAGCAACTACAGTGAAGAAGGGAATTGATGAAATCCTTTTACTGTGTTAATTCAGTTCAGCCAGCCTAGGCAGTTAATTGTGTTTATTATTTCATGGGCCATGGAGAACTGAGCACAATATTTATAATTAGAAAGTTTCTACTGTAAAGGACCTTGCAACCTAAGGAAAAGTAGTTAAACTAATAATACACATTGTAGCAGAGTCTATCTTTATAATAGGAATTCATTCTTTCAAAAAACATTCATTGAATGTTCATCCTGTGTTTCCATTGTGCTTAGCTCTAGGGATCGAAAGACAAACTAGACACAGGTCATTGTCCTCAAGGAGTTCCATCTAACAGTGGAGATGAGACATGAATATACAGAACCACAGTGCAAAGCAACATGTGATAAAGAACTATAGAATTTTAAAGCTGAAGGGGTTAGGAGTGCTTCATGTGTAGGGTAGCATTTGAATTGCTCTACTGAGAAATTTAAACGGATGGATGTATAGTTAGGTGGGACGTAGATGGGACTTCCCAGGGAAGGCAGCAGTGAGCACAGGAGTACTGGATATGCTCCAAGCTTAGGGCTGGAGTGCAGAGCATACTGCCGGCTCATGGGCTCATGGGCTCATGCATACTGGGCTAAAGAGTTTCTAACAGTCAATAAATTAGGCAACAGGAAGTCGTTAAAAGTTACTCACAGAGAAGTTTTTATGAGAGCTTTGCATTGGTTAGATTAATCTCTCAATGATGGTTGGAACAGATCAGAGTGACAATGATCTGCCTAAGACCAGATAGGAAGTTGTTGCCAGTAGCCTAGGTGAGAGGTCACGGTGACTTGGAACTGAGGGGTGGCAATGGGGAAGGAAACGAAAAAATGGACTCTGGGGCAGCTATGGAAGGAGAATCCACAGAGGTGACTCAGATGCCCTGATACTAACCAGCGATGATGGGGTGAGAGGCTGCGCTGTGAGTCAGGAGACAGGCCGATTCAGTTTTGATATCCACCTCGCTTTGTGATCTTGGGAAAGTGACCTCACCTAGCTGGATTTCAGGTCTTTTATCTATAAATGGGTGGAGTTCATAACCTAACTTAGCAGAATTTGTAGCGGGAAAAAACCCCTCTGAAACAGTATTAATTTTGACATTGAGAATCTCCAATTTGATCATTTCATAGAGTTGACCCCTATCCTCTCCTTTCTTTTTCCTTCTGCTCTTTCTTGCTCTCTGCCTTTCTTAGAATTGCCCCTGGAGGCTACACAGGAAACTAACAAGAATCCCATAGGAATAAGAGCCAAGCCGATGAGTAATAATCACCTTCCCCTCCTCATCCTCTTTTCTCCATTCCTTGCCCCTCCCACTCTCAGAGACCAGTAATCTATGGGGTGGTATGTGAGTGGGAGTGGGATATGAAAGTAACACACTGCTCTAGGGAAGAACCAGAAAATTTTAGTCTGCTCCCAAATGATTCACAGGGTGCGAGAGATAGGGAGAATTCAGGAGCTGAATCAGAATAGAAGTCAGCTTCAAGGTGCTGTGCTCTGGAGTGGACCTGGGCCTCCACAGATACATGAAAACCAGAGTAGGCTCCTAAGGGCATCGTGGACGGCATAGGAGTGGTACAGGACTTTCTCCCCTTTTACCCCTACCCCACCTTACACTAGGGCAGGGGCTTGAAAGCAGTCAGGGACAATTACACAGGGAGCTGCCTTCACTGGAAGCTCTTATTACGCCTTATTTCTGAGTCTCACCTGACTGAGGCAGGAGTACGTTTAGACACATTGAGAAGCTGATGTAAACCCACCACTGCTCTCATCTCCTCCAGCAGTTTCCCAACCCCCCAGATAAGTCAGAGGAAGAAAGATGAGTCCCTAGGAACCTGAGTATTGCCCAACAGTGGACTTGGCACTAAGAGATGACAACAGAAAGAAAAGACATTCGACCTCTTTCAACCTCTAGCTACCCGGCAAAATGTACCTAGATATCAGGGGCCAGGACATAGGGGTGATATGTAGATATCAGTGTGTTCTTCATCTCAGGAAGGAAAAAAAGGGGGTTCTAGTATATGTACTTTAAGTGCTGTGCCACCAAAATAAACCTTAAGTACATACGGAGTACAGATCACTTCTTAGAATCATTGTCTGTAATAGGCATTAATATCTCCCTCGAGCTAACTGTGGCTCAAACAAAGGTAAGCAGTTGCCCAGACATATGGCTGCTAGTTGTGAAGCAGATCAAGAGACACCTCTTTTGACTACAGAGCACATGACTTCACCCACTAAACTACACTACACCTATGCTCTAAAGCACACATTTCTGCAGTGATGTAAATGTTTTGTATTGGTGCTGTCCAGCCAGCCTCGAGCCACAGGTAGTTACTGAGTACTTGAATTGTGTATGATGCAACTCAGGATCTGAATTTTTAATTTTATTTATTTAAAACTTATGTTTAAATCATCATATGTGGCTAGTGGTTACCATATTGGACAATCAACCTTAGAACATGAGATACAAAAAAAATCTTGGGGGAAAATTGAAATGTATATAAAGGATTCTCTAGCAGGAACTGGGTTCCCTCTTTTGGTGGATTTTGTACTTCCTGGTTAAGGTGATATGAAACTCCTCTAACCCCAGAATAGTTATGAGCAACATCGACTCTTCATCCCAACTTGCAAAACAAGGCAGAGCATTCTGGAAACAGGAGGCACTGCAAAAGTCCTAGGGAATCAGTGTCAGGAATGCTACCCTTCCTGAGGTTTCAAGAATGTCCTCAGAATTTCATTAACCATGTACTCTTTGTCTCTTTAACATGGATAGTTACAAGTCCAGGTATCTGAAAATAACTCAGGCTTAGTTTAAAGAGCTAGTCACTCGTCAAACAAAACAGAGGTTTTATGGTCAGATAGAGGGTAGATCTAAAGGGAAATAAGAAATAGATACAGTCTGAAGCAAAGCAGTGCAGCAGATAGACTGCAGCCTTGTGTAGGAGGAAACAAGAAGAATCTCCTTACAACAAGGACTCATGACATTTCTTTCATTGGATAGCAAACTTCTGGCTGAATGCTTTTTTTTTATCTTGATAATTATTTCTTTTCCAAATATGTCATTTGTAAATTTTACTTTATCATAAATATCTCTGAAAAAATGTTAGAAAACATATTGTACTTTCCTCTGAACACTCCTTGGCATAATTCATGTGCCAGAAATAAACAGTGAGAGTCCCAAAAAGTAGCAAATACTTTAGTTAAGGCCTTCCAATGACCATGTTTGAACTCCTTACCTTGTCTCCACCCTCACACACAATCCCCACTACCTTCCCTCCACCCAAGCCTCCTAATTTATTTCTCTAAATTCACTTTTGCCTTCTGCAATCTATTTCTCATGTGTTACTCCTATTTAAATCCCATTAATGGTCATATGACCCTGAAGATAAAGACTTTCTGGGTGTAATCCCTCAGACCTGACATGATCTGGCTCCTGCCTATCTCTGACCTAATTATACAATAGAAATAAAACATGAGTAACATATATGAGCCATACATATAATTTTAAATTTCTAGTTGCCATGCTGAAAATCAAAGTCAAATAGAATTAATTTCCTTAATATACTTTATTTAGCTTCCAAACATATAAACTATTATCATTTCAACATGTAATCAAATATTTTTAAAAATGAGATATCTGTAAATGGAGATAGTCTGACTACTTCTTTTGCAGTCTGGAGGTTTTCTACTTTGTCTTCCTTGCCTTACTGTCTAGAAACCCCTGGACATCCTTGCCTTGTTCCTGAGCTTAAGAGGAAAGTGTTCATACTATTACATATAATGTTAGCTGTGTGTTCTTTATTAATGCCCTTTATCAGTTTGAAGAAGTTCCCTTCCTTTCCAAGTTTGTTGACATTTTTAAAAATCAGGAACAGATGCTGAATTTCGTTGAATTCTTTTCTGCATATACTGAAATGATCTTGTGGTTTTTCTTCTATTTATTATGATAAATTAAGGTTGGCTTTTGAATGTTGAACCAGTTTTATATTCTTGGAATAAATCCTAGTTGGTCATGATGTAGTTTCCTTTTTATTTATTGTCGGATTTAATTGGCTAAAATTTTGCTTAAAATTTTTGCATCTATGTTCATGAAGGATATCAGTCTGCAATTTTCTTGTAACGTCTTTCCCTGGTTTGGGGATCAAACCAGGGTAATGTTGGCCTCACAGAGTAGCCTGAACAGTACTCCCTCTTCTTCAATTTTCTGAAGATTTGTTTATAATTGATATTATTTCTTATTTAAATCTTTGGTAGAATTCTTCTCTGAAGCCAACTGGACCTGTTGTATAATATAACTAAAACTATGCTTGACTTATAGAAAGGGCTAAATAAATATTAGCTGTTAATTTTAAAAATTCACCAATATTTTCAATTAAAAATAATAAATGTTTATTTCAGAAAACTTAGAAAATATTTTAATGTCTTAAGAATATATCACAGAAATCCTACTACCCAAAGATCACTATTAACATCATTAAATTTCTCCATTTTTTTTCTACAGGTAATTTATGGTAGTTTATGTTATTGTTTATATGGCTCTGTGGACATACTTTATATAATTAGCATTCGATTATTAACATTCCCCATGTCAATAGTAGTTTTTCATAAAAATAATTTCAATGGCTTATACATATTCCATTATATGGTCATACCATAATTTACTTAACCATCATTTTGTATTTTTAGAATTGCTCTGCTTTCCCTGCACAGTAGACCCAAGCACCTCTTTTTTGTACTTCCATATATATTTATATAAACACACATGCAAACCCTCAGAATATTCCCTCCAGGCCTTCCATCTATGGTGTGCTGATAATATACACTGATAATACCTAATGTTTATTGTGTGTTTATTGTGTGCCAAGCACTGTAATTCCATGCTATATCTTAATTAAAAGTAGATACCATTATTATTATCACTATTTTACAGATGAGAAAATGTAAACACCAAAATGTCAAGCAACTTGTTGAAGATCATCCAGCTAAAGAATGGCAAAACCAAGAAAGGCCATCAGATTTCACAGACCCCTTGATTAACCATTACGCAAAAGTGTCTCAAGGTTTATACCTTTAGACTCTTCATGTGAATTTCATCCCACACCTGAGTTGCTGATCCTGAGATTTTGTTTGAGTTCTCGCCCAACTCAGCTACCCCAAATATGTTCTCCACCTGGATTTTGAGTGCATTCCTTTCTATTCTTTCCTTTTTTTTTTTTTTTTTTTTTTACTTACTACTCATTTCTTGCTCTTTTAAGCCATTTATATTTTGACTGCCAGCTCCTCCTGTCAACCAGGTAGAACACCCATAATCCCAACTGGAAATTGTGACATATCATCTGATAAAAGGATTTTTTCCTACTTTGTAAATTTGCTTTCACAAAAAATAATGAGGCTATCTATATTTTAAGTGACTCACTATACATTCAATTAAAAGACTTTATCAAAAGAAGAAAATGAGATAAAAGTGATACTGCCCCAAAACTGAAAGAAATACCAATAAAACACAACGGGTTGTACACATTGGTAACAAAATGAAAGGTTGCCTAATATGGACATGGGATAAAAGAACGATCATTTATTAATTGTAATCTTTGAAAAAGATAATATTTCTGCTTCTGTCTAGAAGCTTTCTATGTTGTGTTTAGAAAGCCATATGGTTTCAACAGCTTTTTTTGTGGCTGTATTCTAGAAAATTAGTATCAGAAGAACTTATTGCCAGAAAAGCCTTTGTCTGTGTTCTGTTCAATTTCTGAATCTTTCAGTGTGTTTGTGTGTTTGTTTGTTTTTGTCTTATCTTTGTTTAATATGATAGACTGACTACACTCAAGGGCAGCCCTAGAAAGAACTTTCCTCCGATTAATTGTCTTAGTTCTTGTCTCTTGTTAACTCTCCAGTTATTTCCCAGGAGGAAAATGGCATTAGAACTCTCCTCCACCAGTAAGCCCTGAGTTTCTCTTATCCTGTCCACCTTCGATCTACCCAGAGACGGGCCCCACACTGTACGCGGTCGAGAAGGAGCAATGTCCTCGCTTCCTAAGCTCAAGTGTAATATAGTCAACGTACTTTTCCAAGTTCTTTGTTTTTACTTTAGTTTTGTTTTCCCATCTGTCAGCTACTCTGTGGGAAGCTTTGTCTTGGATGGATCCCTGGAAATGCAGCTATCAATCAGAAATCACAAAGAAGTCAAAATGTCAAGATGTGGCTGCAATCTGTCGCCATTTTTGGACAGAAAAAAACTCAAACTTCGTTAACTTCGCAAAGTGTGTCTAAATTTTTTAAATAAGAAAGATAAATTGCTAGCACCCCTTATCCCTTCTCTGGAAGTTTTACAGAGCTGTAACTTCAAATTCGCCATAGCCCTCACTTAATGGGAAGACTGACCTTAAGCTCCACTCGGAGTTAGGTAAGAATGGAAAGAAAAACGATGGGGCTAAGAGGGCAAAAAAAAAAAAAAAAAAACCTTGGAGGATGCGGGCATCGATCCCGCTACCTCTCGCATGCTAAGCGAGCGCTCTACCATTTGAGCTAATCCCCCACTCCTGACTTTTGCCGATTATGACTTCCCCTAGAGAGAGGTGAGGGTTTTTAGATGCAACTATAAATTTTCCTAATCACATTCCTGACCTTCCTCATAACTAATACTGTAATGACCAAAAAAATACACCTCTCCTTCGAGCCGGAATCGAACCAGCGACCTAAGGATAACAACGGAATTAACTCTACAGTCCTCCGCTCTACCAGCTGAGCTATCGAAGGGAGTAAGGAACACTCTCTCAGCTCTTGATAAGTATTAGTCATTTCTTGGCTTCTAGTAATTTCTTGGCTTCGTGTGTTTTCAACCGCGTTTCTTCCAGATTCTCAGGTCACTTGAACACAGTAACTTCCTCTCAGACCTCCCAGCTCTTCGCGGCAGCGGGAGCGAGCACTCAGGTCGCTGACAGTGCCGGGGCTCTGAGGAAAAAAGTCCGAAACCCGGGAAGCTGTTGGCCCCACAGGCGGCCTGGGCGCGTTGGCTTCCTCTGCCCGACTCAGGGACTGGGGAAACGCCAAAGGCGATCTAGAAACGAGCAGAAAGCCGAGACCCGGAGACGCCTCGCCCATTGCAGACTCACTGCTGCGGCTAGAACTTAGACGGTAGTGCCCGCTTTGGGGATTTGCGAGAGACTTCAAACAGGGACGGTGCCGTAGGCCAAAACTAGAGCGAAAGTACGAAGATTTCCAAATGTTCTTTGGAGTGTAATAGTGGTTTAGAGAAGCGTATCAGATGAAAGAACCTAAGTCATAGAACACCGGGATAAAAAGACCGCTCGTCTCCTTCGAGCCGGAATCGAACCAGCGACCTAAGGATATCTTGCTTGGAACGTTAGCTACAGTCCTCCGCTCTACCAGCTGAGCTATCGAAGGGACGAAAGTGGGGTGGAAGCCCTTACATATTCAAGGCAAATAAACCAGTGCGCCCAACTCTAAGCCAAAGACCGGCTGAAGCGCGCGGAATCCGGGGACGGGGCGGTACGTGCCCGCGCCATTTGACGCGTGCGCAGAAAGACAACCAGGCTCCGACGCGTGGGAGCGACAGACCAGGTGAAAGGTCACCAGGTCGTGTGTCTGAGACCTGTGGTGCCATGACTGGGGCTCCGATGCCAACCCCGCGTGTCTGTCTCACTTTTCCTTTACTACCAAGCGTTGGGGTCACTGGTATGGCCACACTAACTTGTCATCCGTACACCCCTCAGCACGCCCTCGTGTGAGGGGCCAGTGGCGCAATGGATAACGCGTCTGACTACGGATCAGAAGATTGTAGGTTCGACTCCTGCCTGGCTCGACCTTTTGAGACCTGAGGTTTCCAAAACTGGGGATTACTTACCCTAAGTTCTCCGAACCACCAAAGCAAAGAGTAATTTTCGACACTTTGAACTCGGAGAGCCGTCGCACGATATTTCCAATTGCTCACCGTCGAACTTTCGAGATGTTGAGAGGCTCACGAGCACTCACGAGCACTCACGGGACACCCAGGCGCGCTGGGTGGAGGCCGGCGCCGCGGAAAAAGCAAAACACTGAGAGGCACTTCTCTAGACTCCAGGTAGGAAGCTGGAGCTGGAGTCACAAAGCGAGGGTCGTAGTTACAGTCGCAAAGCTGATTCAAATTCCAGGGCTCCTTCCACAGCCCACGCCCTCGAGTCTTGCAGGCTATTTGAAGGCGTTACGGTCACTAGCGAAACTGCCACCACCTGTCCTCGACAGTGCAGGGAGCAATACGTTAAGGTTACTTTCATTGTCTTTTTGATCCGGGTCCTGTTTTATTTCATTTAAAAGGTATTGAGCTCCTCCTCGGTTGTAAGCACAGCATGAAAATTGTCTAATGACATGGGTTCTGCCCTCAGAGGTCTTTTAACCAAGAGGGTTTGAGCAAACTGAGCCTTTATTTTGAAAATATATCAATCTTACTTTTTGGAGAGAGTTTAGAATTATTTCTTAACTTTCCGTCTCTCTCTCCCCTACCCCCTTTCCAAGTAAAGTAACAATTCCTAGAAGTAAAAGCTTTAATAAATTGTGAAGTTCGGGAAGAGTTAAGAAAATGTGAAGTTAGGGTAAAGAACTGATTTTTAAGTGGAAAAAGCAGCTTCCTTATGGCTACGCAAATATGGTTAAAGGAAGCTAACAATTTAGGGGTTGGGGAGACAAGCACAGACTATTTGAACAAAGTGATGGTGGGTTAATTTCTGTTTCCTAATGAATATTTTTGCCATTTTTCCCGTGTAACAAGCTGGTATATCTTTAAAGTTATACAGTATTTCTGAGCGTTAAAAAAATATTACCTCCATGGGAAGTTAGGGAGATTTGTTGTACCCATCCTGTCAAGTTTATGAACAGAACCTTGTAAAATTAGTCTAAGAGAAAAGAGCCTCCATATTATCTGTACCTTTTCCTCATTTTACAAGGGCGGCAAGTAAGGTGTTTATTATCTGCAGAAGTCACTGTCATTGGCCATCACTGCACTGTGGGCAGAAACTCTGGACCCTTCGTGTAACCGCTTCTTGATGTACCCTCCACCCTGACAGCCAGCCAAAACCAGAGTAACACATTCCAAGAGGGCCAAGATGACATAAGATTTCTTGCTCTTACTTGTGACAGAAATTCACACAGAGCTAATATAAGCAAGAGAGACATTTATTTTAAATAGACAGAGTGTCCCAGGGAAACCAAAGATGAAATGTAACTGGACCTTCTTATGTTTTTTTTTTTCTCAGTGCTCTCATCTCCTCTTTATGTTTCTCTAGTGCACACAGTTGAAAACATGATGCTGCCCATCTCCCTACCTAAAAGTTCCTGAACTTTATTCCTCACAACCTATTGCTGTAGATTGAGTGTTTGTGTCCCCTCAAATCTATGTATTAAAAACCTAATGCCCAATTGATGGTATTAGGAGGTGGGGTTCTGTGGGAGGTGATTAGGTCATGAGGGCTTGAGCCTTTAACAGAGTTAGTGCCATTATAAAAGAGGCTCCAGAGAGATCCCTCCCTTCTTCTGCTATGTGAGGACACAATGAGAAGTTCAGAAGTCTGCATTGGGGAAGAGGATATTCACCAGGACCTGACCATGCTGGCACTCTTATGGTTGACTTCAGCCTCCAGAACTATGAGAAATAAATTTACATTGTTTAAAGCCACTGAGTTTGTGGTATCTGTTTTCTTACAGCGACCCAAACATACAAAGACATTTATTAATCATAGACTCACTTCTCTTTTTCAGTCCTCAGAGCAAAACTCTTCATTGTTTTGACCTCAATTAGATGCTCACCTCTGTGTCCAGGAGTTAGGATTGCATGCAGCCATCAGGGCTGGCTCATCCCTAGCCTTAGGGTTGGGCACATATGATTGCATCCCCTCCTTCATAGGATCCTAGTGAAAAGATAAATACAAAAGAGGCAAGTCTATTGTAGCATGAAAACAACAGACTGTACAATCAGCAAACCTGAGATTTTAAATTCTGGGATGTGGAAAGCGAATGAGAGTATGGACACATAGCCTGGAATGGAGAAAATCACAGCATAGAATACACATTGTAGAAACTAGTAGAGAAAGAACCATTCACCCCATGGAGCTTCTAAGAGGCTCCAGACACAGGCAGTAGCACAAAGGTCAGAGGCCCACAATATTGTGAGCCCTGAATGAAGCATTTGTCAGCTAGAGCTCCCTGGAGAACTGCTTCAGCAGAGTCAGTCTACCTGGGGAGTGCCCATTGATTGCATATAGGACTAGGAGGGGAAACAGTGTAGAGCCTAATTATAACAGAAATGGAGAGAAAGAAAGGCCACCTCGCCCCATTCTCAGAGTCCCTCCTTGAATTGGCAGTTTGAGGCAGTATGGCTTTTTTTTTTTTTTCTCATGCACCATCAATGGAAAAGCCTGCTTGTCTCCAGGACTCAGACATTTTACAGATAAAAATTAATGTAGTTCTTTATACATGAATATAAACAAATGTCTACCAGACATTGAAGAGGAAACAGTAACAACTTTAAAAAAGAAAGGTGGAGGTGGACAAATAATAACTGACCCAAGAGGAAGCAAAGATAATGCAAGGAATAGTACAGAATTATCTTTTTAAATGTTAACTGATATCTTCAAGGACATCTAAGAGGATAGTACAGAAATAAAAACCAGAATAAGGTACTATTAAGAGGAGCAACAAGAGAATAGTTGAGTTCTTGAAAATTAAAAGTGTGACTGCTAAGGTGAAAATGGTTTGGTCATGGTAAAGATCAAATTTGGAGTTACAGTGGATAGAATGGAAAATATATCCCAGGACATCACAATGTGGAGAACAGAAAATATAAAAGTAAAATCGTGAAGGATAGATCCAGAATACACAATGGCTGTCTAGTCAGAGTTCCAGAAAAAGAGACAATGCAGAGAAATGAATGAAAGAACGACACGAGTCAGATCAAAAGGACCATCCAAGCAGGATGAATGAAAAACAACTCTGGCCACAGCCTAGTGAAATTTTAAAGCATTGAAGATAAAGATGAAACTCTAAATGCTTTCAGAGATAAGGACAAAACAAAAAAATGGGCTAACAACAAAGGAAGAGAATCAGATTATGATCAGACATCTCATCAGCAATACTGGATACTAGAAGACAATAGAACAAGATCTTCAAAGTCCGTGCAGAAATAATTTTGAACCTAGAATTATATAACAAAAGTAGCAACCCCATAGGAGGCAAATAGATCATTCATACTTGCAAAGTCTTATAAAGTTTAAATCCCACGATTACTTTCTGAAACAAATACAAAATAAACATTACTTGAAGATGTTATACTGATTGAGTTCTCCAGGAAGCAGAAGCTGACACACAACTAAAGTACAAAGTTTTACTAGGGAGTAACATCTGTGAATAGAAAAGGAGAGGACGTTGGTAAAGGTAGCTATTAGGCAATGTTGCAGACCTGACAGCCTCTGCCTGTCCCTTTGGTAGCTGCAGAGCAAATATTTCCCTTTAAAGGAGTCCTGAGTTGGGCAGAAGTGGCTAAGCCCACGTTCAACCATCTTGTTCAGTCATTGGCTAGAGGCTGATAACCTCAGACCCTGAAGGAGTTAACACTGTGAAGCCCTCAGTTAACTATCCTCCTTGCACCTGGGCAGTGAATCCTTTCTTGAAAGGCAATCTAGCAGCAAATCTCTGTGGCTGCCACAGATGTACTTCAAAACAAAATAAGAATCCAAGAAGTACACAAAATTTAAGAAAAAAAAGGGAACAAACGAAGGAACTTAGAATATATCCCCGGTTCACAGTGATGCAGCAAGTCAAGCAAGCAGTCAGGACAAATTAGGAAAAACAAACAAGAGCCCTTAGAGGCCTTAAGGCTCTAAGATGATGATTTTTTTTCAAGAAAAAAGTGGATTCTTTTACAATGGTAATGTGATTATGGACCAGGAAGACCTTAGAGATATGATAAGGGCATGCCACTTTTCTCAAAAACAAGCCAAAGATAATTAAGAATTTCTACAAACAAAAATACAAGGAGCTTTACAAAGAACTCATGGTCCAAATATAAAGCAAACTGAAATCTGGCACAATTTTGAGAAATTGATGACACATATTATGGGTTAACCTGTGTTCCCCGCCCCTAAATTCTAATTTTGGAGCCCTAAGCCCTGGTGACTCATAATGTCACTGTATTTGGAGATAGTACCTTTAAAGAGGCAATTAGATTCAAATGGTTTCATAAGGGTGGGCCCTCATCCAATATGAGTAGTATCCGTTTTGGACAGAATGTGATAGCAAACACATGCACACATAGAGACACAACTATGTGAACACAAGAAGGTGGCCACCTGCAAGCAAAGGAGAAATCAAACCTGCTGACACCTTGATCTTAGACTTCTAGCTTTCACAACTGTGAGAAAATACATTTCTGTTGTTTAAGCCACCCAGTCTGTGGTATTTTGTGATGGTAGCCCTAGCAAACTAATATAGGGATGGTGAGGAAAGAGAAATTTACTTCCTCTCCTGCATTCTTTGTTATTGTTCATATTATTAACTGTATACAAATTAACTGAAGCAGTCCCATAATTATCATCTAATGTATCATCTAATTAAAATTGATTCAAAAGGTATGAGATGACTTACCTTCACTAACAGAGTTGCACAGTGGCAAATGAGATCTTAGATGTCCTGAGTTACCAGTCAGGACTCCCCCTTGGCACTAGTCTCCCTATCCTCTATTGGACACTTGAATTACAGAGACTGGACTTCTTGACTGAAAGGAAGGAGATTGAAAGACAGCTTCTGACGTCAGGTTAGGTCAGATGTTGACCAGGACATTCTGGGAGTAGCTGAATATTCTATTTAGTAAAGGGAACTCTCTTCTTAACTCTAGAACTCAAAGATCACATCCCTAAAATTTGTTATGGTCCTCCATAAAAGTTACATCCAGATATTCTGAGACCTAAAGAAAAAAGCCATTGTTCAATTTGAAAAATATCTTACACATATACATGAGAGAACTTCCAAGTTTTTCTTTTGAGGTGACTGTTCTATAGATGAGGAAGCTCTACCAAGAAAGGTTAAATAATTTTTTCATGATGACCTTCCAGATTGGGGGAGTGGGGCTCAACTCAGGGTTACTGATTCCTTATTCGTGGCTTTTTGTAAATATGTTCTGTCTCCAAGAAGACTATTTGTGAGAAACCAAAGAGATAATGTTTCCAAGATCAGAAAGGAAATCATTCTGGAAAACTCCAGGGAAGATACAGTTGATTCCTGTTATTTGAAGTAGTCAGGTTCTATAAAGTCATCACAGATACTGTTTTAGTGACTACTGAACTATTGCTCCTAGAGGAAACATAAGATTGAGCCTCCATTCACAAAATTTTCATTAAGTCATCAATACATAACTTTGTTTTATGTGTGTTTCTGTTTAGACACCTTATTTAATATATATAATTGACTCATTAACATTGAACTCACAGCCAACAGTACTATTATCCATGCCTGAAAGAAGCTTATCTAACATACATATTTTCTCTGGAAGTTACGTTATAACCTCTTGCACTTAGGAACACTAGACATCACTTCAGCCCCATGCTTTAAACATTTTAAATGGTGAAATCACCAACAAAAAGCACAAAATGCAAAAAATGTGGCCCTTTACAAAAGAGCTGAAACAAGAAGGCAGAACATTGCCTTGTTCAGTCTCACCTGGGAAACTCAAATTTCTTGAAATTCTGTGGATGTCTGTGAATGACCAAGAAATACGTTTTAGCAAGTAGGCAAATTTACAAACATAGAATGTGTAAATATTTAAGAGTGACTGTTATTAAGCCAAACAAAACCTTGAATTATATGCCAAATCACTCCAACAAAAGATCTTAATCAAACCACCCCCCAGCACCCCATATCTATTAAGGAGGGTAACAGGAGCCATCTGTGCTACAGGGAGAAGACCAACCCATTCAATTCCCAGGACTCCATAAGCCCCTGCAAACTCACCTGCAGTATTTCATACTCAAGGAAAGTGGGACTATCATCTTGTTTATACATTGTCTTTCCCAAAGTGTGATTTGTGGACATTGCACAGAGATTTTCTTCAGAGATTCATATTTATTCCTTTAACAAACATTTGCATAGTCTCTACTATGTGCTGGGCACTGTTCTAGTGCTGGGGCTCCAGTAGGAAGCAAAACACACAAATCTTTACTCTGATGGAGCACACATTCTGAAGTGGAAGACAGTAGTTGACAATAAATGACGGTGGCCTCAGCAATGGTGACTGCTCAAGGGAAAAATAGTTACAGGTAGGGTGCTGTGCTTTTCACAATGACAAATTGACACAGACTACCAGAAACAAAAATTGCTATATTGAATACACACACACACACACACACACACACACACACACACACAACACATATATACGTGCATGCACATTTATTTTAAATGGTTGTGAATAAAGTTTCTTTAGAAAATGTTAAAGTTTGCCAAATTGTATTCCCATTGTACTATGGAGAAATAATAAAAGATTGCTAATGTAATAGTTTGACATAAGTAATATTATAGTTTTATCATACAAACTTCACAATTTGTACCTCATTTTGTACATTGGTGAAATTAAGTATAATTTCAGTTTTATTATGAGTAGATAACACTTAAAGTCATGAAAAGATTACACATCTCAATGTCTGAGTGGTATTGAAATATCTTATTTTTATACATAGCAAATGTTCTCATCTTAATCTTATGGAGCCAGAATAATGGAACACAATATATTAACTTGGGTTTGTAGAACTATGGTATTCGCCTATAGTGAAGGAGGGACAAATTAGAATACACTGAATGTAAACACTGTTTTGACCTTAAATAAGTAGCTGTATCTGACTTTACATTAAATAAATAGCTGTATTTAATGTGTCTTAGGGTGCAGGGTAGTGAGTAATTAAGCAGACAGACCCCAGAGCTAGACTCCCTGAGTCCAAATGTGGGTTCTCCTCTTATTAACGGCACAAGTTAATTAATGGCTCCAACTTTCACACTTGTGAAATAGAAAATAATAGCACCTACCTCATAGGGTTGCTGTGAGCATTAAATGAATTAATATAGTATGCACTTAAATAGTGCCTGGCACAGAGTAAGCACCATAAATATGTTTGCTATTAAAAAACCATATTAAAAAATTTCCCTAGCACTATCTACACATCCTGGAAAATTATGGCAGGAATTTTATCAGAATTTTTAAAGTCACAATGTTTACTAACATAACTACTCTAGAATCTACTTTAAAATTTTTTTAAAAAAATCCAACTTTTCACTTAATGTTACAGTTATTGGTCAAGCAAGAGAAAGTGGCAGATATAGCTACCAAGGGTACACTGGCTTCCCAAGTAAGGAGGTGCTGCAAAGAGCTGAAAAAAGAAAGAGGAGGAGGAGGAGGTTGTTTTTGGGTCTTTAAAGGTTTGCTTTTGAGAAAATCACTGGGAATTAAGTAAGGGTAATTCCCTAGAGGAATCTTCTTGAGCTGCAAAGGACTGTTGAAGAGAAAGGTAGAGAATAAAAGGAGTGATAGGAGCAGGTGTTCTTTTGAAAATAAGAGAACCCTGGGAAGGAGTTAGGCAGGGATGTGGAAATGGTTTGTTTTCAAAAAGAGCAAATGTAGTTGGAAATATAAGAAGAGGCAATACAGTGCAGCTGTT
This sequence comes from Macroglossus sobrinus, assembly GCA_004027375.1. Classification (NCBI taxonomy): domain Eukaryota; kingdom Metazoa; phylum Chordata; class Mammalia; order Chiroptera; family Pteropodidae; genus Macroglossus; species Macroglossus sobrinus. Next base: position 425,778 of record PVKZ01001265.1, read on the forward strand.
AACATTGTGGACTCCAGAACCAGCCTGCTCTACCCTTCACTAGCTGGGTGATCTTGGCCATGTTACTTAACCTTTCTGTTTCAGTTTCTAAGCTTGAAAAATGGGGAATAATAACAATGCTGATAGTATTGGTTCCATAGTTTATTGTGAGTATTAAGTGAATATATAAATGTAAAATAGATAAAGCTAATACAAATATCTTAGGGCAATATCAGCTATGAAGCACTATGACTGTTGTCATTATTGTTCAACAGATTTATTTTTAATTTACGAAAGAATTAATCATCTTTTTGAAACACAAATGCACCTCTGATCCTAAAAGCCATCACGTCTTACTTCCTTTAGTTTGGGGAAGGAATGTGCTGAGAAGAGGTAAGAAAGAGAACGAAGAAAAGCAGAAGATAAACAGGAAAATGAATCATTTTTCCTCTCTATTAAAACTTTATCCTCTTACTCAGAATAACATCTTTTAGGTGAAACTTTTTGTGGCTGAAAATAATTTCCTAGTACACTATATAGTATGTTCAAAAAATAAATTCCATGCTAAATACAGCAAAGAAATTTCAAAATGAAGGCATTTGATATAAAACTGTTATGCTAATAAATTAATATATAGACAATATTGTTCATTGCCTGATAGCTTTCATCTGTTAACCATTAAACCTAGGTTAGCTTTAAATTATTGCTTTCTGCAACTATAATAAATAATCCTGAAAAATGCCAGTTAAGTAAATAGTTAATATATACATTTTCAAATAGATCATTCTGAAATTTTTAAAGAAAATTTTCAAAATGAAATTTCCAAAATGAAAATATGCACTAAAAGATTTCTCCCAATTATTTTTCATCAGGAAAGAAAATGATCTTTTCATATATGAGAAGAGATGAATTTGGAGTGGAGATACTTGGGTACCAGAGCAGATTACTCAGAAGTAAAATGAAAAAAAAACCTCACTAGGTAAGAATTCCTTCTTCCTAGTTCTGAGAACAAGGATGTGTCTGGGAGGCTCTCGGGCATTGAAGAAGCTGAAAACTGGATTTTTAGCCATTAGAAAGCTCAGTTCGCAGATCAGTGGTGAGCAGAATGTGTTAACAACTGTCCTATAACTGCTGATTTGATTCTAGGTATTTAGTTTTGCTTCTTGGGGACAGCCCTGGAACAGCATGAAAATTCTAAAAAGTTGTATCACACTTACCCATTCATTTGGTGCTGAGCATGTTTAAGTCTCCTTTTGGAGACAGGCTTTTCTGAGAAATGGCATATATATTGTGAGAATTAATCAATTAATCAATAGGTATTTTTTCATTTCCTACTTTGTTTTTAGCACTGTGCAAAATACAGATGTAAAATCTAACTCTAAGATATAGTTCTGGAAATCACTGCTAGTTTGAGCCATATAAAATTTAGAAATTCATTTGTCTTATAGAAACTGGATATACATGACTTAACCTAAATTTATGGCCCTTTGTAGTCTAATACTGTTTAGGAATAATATGAAGATTAATGTAACTTAGGTGCTTAGAAGAGCTGCAGGCTGAAAAAAGGTGGGGGCAGGGGTGGAGAGGAGGACTTGTGTTCTTAAATAAAAGTTGTCTCTGCTTGGAGAAGGATGGGTACCCCCGAAATGGGTATTTGTCTTTATATCAATGAGAAGTAAGGTAGGATAGGCTGCTGAAATTTTTAAAAAGATAACTCCTTCATAAGTGGGTCAGAGGCTTGATTGGGTGCCACGCTAACATATTAATTGTGTTAATTTAATTCAAAGCTTCCCTAAAATAAGGATTCTAGCAGCTTTTGTGTTTCTAGCAGTAGGGATTTCTCTATTCTATGACACAGGTTAATTTACTCATTTAACAAATATTCCTTGACTGTCAGGCACTGTTTTAAGCACTAAGGATTCAGCTGGACACAGATAAAAAATCTTTGCCCTTGTGGTGTGGGAGGCAGAAAGTAATCAAGATAAAAAGTATATTAGTGAAAGGTGCTAAGAAAAAAAAACAGAGAATGGGAAGGGAGTGATGGGGGTGTTACCGTTTTAGGTAGGGTGGTCTGGGAAAGCCTGTGGAGAAATGACACTTGTGAAAAAAAATCTAGGGGAAGTCTCTTGATGCTCTAAGTACATTCTATGTTCTAAATTAATCTAACTCTGACTCAGAGCTGCAGTTTAACAGAGTAGAAAGAAATTTATCTCAGCCATGGGTTGAGAGTCACTCCCTTTCCTAGGGTTTTTAGGGGTCTGCAGGGGTTTATGTCTTTGTTCTCCAAGTGAGTTTCAGGCCCGTAATCTTGCTCCAGCCTGCTTGCTCCTGAGGTCTCATGTCCAACCATGAGCAGTTCCTTTAAGGGGCCAGATGTGGGCACAGGAATCTATCATTATTGCTACAAAGTGGTCATGACTTAATTTTGTCACCTATGCATCCAAGTGTTATTTTGTCATAGGAGCTCTTCTTTGTAGGGACGCAAGTCTGGGCTACTCTGGGAACTCCCCAGCAAACTCCCAAATCAATTTTTAGTCTAGAGACCACTCATGGGGGTACTTCTCTTCCTCAAGTTTCCATGAGCACTTTTCTAATGGCCCTTCTAAGAGCTCAAGCTCCCAATCAGAAGCCTGGCTGGTTGTCTGACTACCTTTGCTTTTAACCTCCAAGACTACAGTAGCCAGAGAGTGACCTTTTTAAGGTGAAGCTTGGTAGGAGAGCCTTCATTCCTTTGTGTCTCCTAAAGCAGCAAGGACAAAACAAAATTAATGTCTCAATAAATTACTTTTCCATATATTCAAATAATCAATGTGGTCAGTGTAAATTATTTCTATTTATCAATATGCTCAGAGAATTGCCTGAAAAATACTTTGTTCTCTCTTTAACTATTAGCATTATGATTATTTATGCTTGAAGTTAGGGGTTGGGGGGGGACATTTCTTTAAGAATATTCTGTTACCCAGATTATTTGTAATCTCTCCCTGCACCGCCAGTTGGAGTAGATTCACAATGGTTCAGTTTATCTGTGAGACCAGTAAATGTTAAGATAGAGAGTGGACAGTGTGAGCAGAGAGGTTAGGAGAATAAAACAGAGAAATGAGGGTCAAATGAAAAAAAGGTGGAAGTGGGAGAAAGGAGGAGGAGAGGGAAGAAGTTGGAGTACTGAGAAATAGGAAAGAGAAGGGACAAAGGAGAAAAATGAAGTAAAAAAGACTCAGGATGAGGGCATGAATAAACAGAGAAATATAAAATAAAGACAATGAAGAAACAAGTGAGGAGCACTGATCCATTGTTAAACTCATACAGTTCTGGAGGTCAGAAGTTTGACATTGATGTTAGGGTGTTTTCAGGGCTCTGTTGCAAGGCCAAGAGGAGAATTCATTTCCTCACGTTTTTCAGATTTTAGGGGCTGCCTGGATACCTTGACTCATGACCCCCTTTCTCTTCCATCTTTAAGCCAGATCTCTGACATTCATCTTTCTGACCATTCTTCTGTGGTCACATCTTTCCCTCTTCATAGGTAGGAAAGGTTCTTCATTTTTAAGGACCCATGTGATTACACTGCATAATCCAGTTGGATAATCCAGGATAATCTCCCCATCTCAAGGTCCATAATAATCACATTCACAAAGTCCTTTTTGCCATGAGAGGTGATATATTTATAGGTTCTGGACATTAGGACATAAGCATTTTAGGGGTCCATTATTGTGCCTACCACTAAGATCATGTAGCCTTATTCGAAACCTTTTCTGTAGGTCAGAAGATCAGGCAGTGCATTACCAGGTAAGTGTATTTACAGGCTAGGCCATGTCAAGCATGTTTTAGCATACATACCATTTGAAATGTACAAATAGAATGTCATTTATTCTCAAAGAATTAAGACATGTGTTTTTTTTGATAAAAATGTATATCATTAAAATTATCTTCTAATGTAAGACAGCAAAAAAAATTAAAGGATGACCTATGAAACTCTGTATGAAATCTCCTACTCTGGTAGTCTGGAGGCCAGGATTGGGTTGTAGGCCACTGAAGTGGCTGGTCCATTTGACCCTGCATGAATCAGGGCCATGCAACCATGCTGAAGATCATGGTCAGTATGTTCCATCTTTCTTTGATGCTTCTCTGATCAGGTGCTTGTGGATTCAGAATAACTGTAGGTGATTCCAAATGGCAGCTCCTTTTGACCCCCACAAAATACTTAAGTGGAACCTCCTCATATGAAGAGTCCATCTTTGTTTCTATGTAGCTAAGAGGCATTCTGTGGAATTCATTCCCTCATTCTTAGGCATTCATGTGCTTACATTTGCCACACATCATTGTAACTGGAACTAGCCCTTTGTGAGAAGTATCGGCCAGAACCCCTCTGGGAATTTAACTCCACCATCTGATTCTGAATCATGCCCTGTCCTCATCTTATACCAGCTCTCTGGGCAAGTTGAGACTGGAAGAAAAAAAAATTATGTGAGAGAGGAAAATGAGATCTGAAGGAGAAAGATTAGAAGTGCTTTGTGTTGTATAGGTTGCTATTCAAAAATAGGCCTGATTTTTGCTTAGAATCCTTAGGAAGGAAATGTAGTGGTTCAAATTATACACAGGGGCTCTTTATCTTATTGTTCCCTTCAAATGCAAAGTAGCATTTGTTTGTTGAATACAGCTCTGAGCTTTTGCTGGTCACTAGAGCTGTTAGCTGGGTATCTTCATGGGTCTTGTTGGGTGAGAGTTTATATACATAAGAAGTCACATTACGTTTGTCCACATATACACATTGATGTAAGGCCACCTTATATTTGTTAAACATTTAATTTTTCAGAGTTCTTTTACCTCGACTATTTCATCTGGTCTTACAGCAACTTGGAAGGTGACAGAGCAGATATGAAAACAGAGTCATAGGGAGATTAGCCATATTGCTCTCATCTTATTTGGTCAGTTAATGAAAACTTAGATTAGAACCAGGTTTCTTAACTTTCAGACTATGGCTCTTTCTACTTATTACGTTAATTAAAAAAAAAATTCCAGTAACTCAAGAGTTAGAACAGAGTTTTAATGATGTCAGAACTGTCAGCTATCACACCATTTTTACAATGTATATTTAACTTCAATTAACTGTAATTTGGTGGTAGGGGGAATAAGAAACAACAAAAAAATGACCTTTAATAATATTATATAAAAACATAACAGGTTCTTGAAAAGTTCAATGTTACATAAAGATCTAAAAAGACCTAGAAAAACAAATATATTTGCTGCTATGCTACTTTAGAAATAGCACATGGTTTCCATCATATAATGAATATAGGGATCAAACAAGTAAGTGTAGAGATGATCTCTAAGCTTAAATGTTCAACAGAAATACAGAACTGAGCATTTTCTAGTCATTGTAATTAATCCCACCGAAAATGGCATAAGTGATATGCCTTTAAATTTAAATTTAGGCTATAGAATTTAGAATACTACTCTTTACTTCTGTGCTTTTTCCCCTCAGTCTGGCTAGTCTAGGGTAGTTTTACACAATTTATTTTTATTTAAAAATGGTCCACACATTGTTTGGGCCTGTTTTGGGCTCAGAATAGTTTTTTTGATCATTTATAACATTTAACTGGGTGAAAAGTTTGTGTATGTTGCCAATTAAAAAGTACACACAATACCCATTTCATCCTGTTTTTACTTGTCAGTGTTTAGTAAATGACAATTTTTAATCTTTCAAAAACATACTTTTAAATACTGTGGCCCATCTCTTTTGCATAATAATTTCCTCCTATCTCTTGAAATATTTCTGTAGCCATACTGAATATCGACAGGGAAAAATCTCCACACATATGAAAAATTCCTCCTAAATTCTCAAGTATATTTTGCTGAAGATATTTATGGCAGACATGAATATTACATTTAGCTAAATAGATGAAAAGTGGCCTCTGTTTTAGAATGCTATTTTAGCCTGTAAGGAATGAGGTCTGGCTCACATAAAAGACAGGCTCACAAAGCCTGTCTAGTGCCACTGTCTTACCTTATGCAAGGAGCATAAAACAACTCTTCAGGCCTTTATTCATTGAAATGGAATGTGTTTCATTAGGAATTCTACTCAAAGAGTAAGTCTGCATACTAAGGAAGTTATGTAGCAATTATCTTTTCCTAACCTAAAAATAAAATACAAATGTGGGAAAGTTCACAGCATTTCATGCTCCACACCCTCCCCTCATGACCACCTGGAGACACGGCAGAAGCAAGAGGAGGTTCTATGGACCCTCAATGGGCTCAATATTAAGAGTCTGTGCAATAGCTTCGAGGTCCTTCTCTGATTAGCTGTGTTTTCTCATTTGCATTTGTAGGCTGGAGAACAACGGGAAATTCCACATCTAAAAATAAAAAAAGCAAAGTAATAAACACCCTCTCATCATGCTGTGTTTCCTTTAATGGGGCAAGTGGTGGATATTTTTTGTTGAAATGATGATTGGCAAATTAATTTAGTTTAAAAAATACTACCCTTTAAAGGACTTCAGAAGGGAGGAGACACTATCTTTATTCTTCATTTAAGGTCTCTCAGTTATAGAATTATAAAACCAAAGCACTGAACTCAGCTTTTACTTTGAGGCAATTGCTGAACTTGGTGAACTAGAGCTTTAGTTTTTACCATCTTATGGGAATGAGGACAGGCCCACTACATATGTCATATAGACTATAGTATATATCTATATAAAAAATACCTCCTAAAGTTACGCAGCACACAATTACATATATGGTCCTGATTGGGAGAGAGTTCAAAACCCAGAGCTTGCTTAGGTGAAGCTCCCCACATAAAGCTCATACCCCAAATGATTATGTGCTTTCTAAATTATCATACCTCTAAATCTGCAAGGAAATTTGTTATTCTTGAGTTTTGGTGCTGAGGTGCAAGAGGAAAGAGCTCCTCTAAAATTTTTTAATGGCAAGTCAATAAGCACACAAATTGCCAGACCAAACAATATCTCAAACTGATAATTTAGTTTAAAATGGTCCAGTGCAAGATGTGTTCCCAAGCACCTAGCATAAATGAATGGCCCCACCAATGCAGGACTCAAGAAATCAATAAAAAATTTCAAGAGATATGAACTTACAGTAAAAATAGATAAAAGAGATAGGAGATGATGAGATGAGATGTGTGTGAGAGAGAGAGAAAGAGAGAGAGAGAGAGATGGAAATTGAGAAGGAGGAAAGATTACACATAGAAACAACGTATATGAGTGAGAGCCAATAGAAACAACAGAAGGCCAAATCAGACCCAGAAAGACTTCAGATCTTACACTTACTAGACACAGAAATTTAAAAAGTTTTGATATGTTTTTTGTATGATCAAATGAATTTTGAAATTAATAAAGAATATCTAGAGAGTGAAACATCTGAAATTTTAAAAACTTGATGAATAGGTCTAACGACCAAAGAGAGAATTAGTTAAGTGAATGACAGATCCGAGGAGATTAATCATGATGTAACACAGAGAAACAAAGAAGTAAAATATAAAAGAAGTTAAAAGACATGAAGAATAGATTGTTAAAGTCTAATTTATATCTAATAAGACTTTCATAAAGAAATGTAGAATAGAGGCAACTTTTGAAGATTTAATGGCTGAGAATGTCCTAAAATTGATGAAAGACACCAATCAACAAATTTAAGAAAAGGCCAGGATACATTGAAAAGAAACTCATATTTAAAACATCTTGCCCGGATCCTGAAGATGCACTGGCAGCTAGTCTAGCAGCGGAGCTTGCTTGGGCATAAGCTGTAATATGGAGGAAGTCAGAAATATAGCAGAGTGAGGGATGTCCCTGGATCTCTCCCCTTGAAATAACAGTAAGTTGAAATAACACCCAACTTGCACACAAGCACATCTGAGTGAGTGATCTGCATGTAAGAGCTTCCAGGGGTCAGAACCACGGGAGTCTTGGGAGTAGACTGGGGGAACAAAGAAGCTGCCTCATGCAGCTAGGAGCTCCTTGCAGGAGGAGGGGAAGGGGAGAAATTATGGCTGCTTCCTGGAACAGCCCTGCCTAAGGGATCGGTTAGTTTTATGGGGCGGAACCCAGGGATCAGGGCAGAAAGCAGAGCGGGAACTAAGTGCAGAGGGGTAATAGCTGTTTCTTAGCAGCTATGGATTCGAAGCAGGAGGCTGAATCACTGAGACTAGCAGCAAACCCCACTCACCAGCCTAGAGCATGCCTTCCCTCCACCCATATCCTCCCAGACCTAGCACTGGGGACCCCAAATTTGAGCAAACAGTACTGAAACAAAAATCCACTGGTGGTACCACCCATGGGCTGGGACCCAGGGTAGTGATCATGACTTGAATATTTAATCTATCAGAGAGAAAAAAGGCATTATTAGCCTCAAAGCAGAGATCCAAGAGGCTTGAACGCCACCTACTGGAAATCAGAAGAAAACCACTTTCTTATCAGCAGGCTAAAGAGAGACCTCTATATAATGTCCTTATGGGAAAAAAAGAAAAAGAAAAAGCAGAATACATTGTCATCAATACCCAGGCAGAGAAATAGTCCAGTAAACACTATGAATAACCAGGATGACAAGGCAGCTCAAAAAGAAAGAGAAAAATCTCCAGAAAATAAGTTTAAAGACATAGAAATATGCAGTTTAAATGATAGAGAATTTAGGATTGCACTTGTGGAAAAATCTCAATAAGATGCAAAATAATTCACATCAACAACTCCATGAACTTAGAAAAAATGGGGCAGCAAAATGAATTGTTTGGCAATGAGATTGGAACCCTAAAAAAGAACCAAATAAAACTTCTAGAGATGAAGAAAACCATAAAGAAGATAATGAGTGAAATAGCAAGCTTAGGAAATAGAGTTGACCAGATAGAGGAAAGAATCAGTGATATCAAAGACAGAAATCTATAAATAATTCAGAAGGAAGAAGGGAGAGACCAAAGAGTGAAAAATAATAAAAGAGAAATATAAAAACTAGCTGATACCATCAGGAGAGGCAACATAAGAATAATGGGCATACCAGAAGAAGAGAGGGAGAAAGGATCAGAAAGCATATTCAAATAGTTGACAAGAATTTCCCAAATCTGAGGAATGAGCTAGAGCTTTGAATTTAAGAAGCTAACAAAACACCAAGAAAGACCTTCTCCAAGACATATTACATTAAAATTATCAAAAACTAATGACAAAGAATTCTCAGGGAAGCCAGAGAATATAGGACAGTAACCTATAAAGGAAAACCCATTAGACTACCTTTGGACTTCTCAGCACAAACCTTACAAGCCAGAAAGGAGTGGAATCAAATATTCAAACTATTAAATGAAAAGAATTACCAGCCAAAAATAATGTGTCCAGCAAAGCTCTCCTTTACATATAAAGGGGGAAATAAAGACCTTTATAGACACACAAAAGTTGAGGGAATTCCCCACTATGAATTATAGAAAATACCAAAAAGTGTCAGCCCATCTGAAACAAAATGAAAAAAAAAACATAACTGTGAGTAAGATGACCAACAGGCAGACAGAAGCAGAATAATGCAACATTTATTGTGAACTTAATAAGAAACAAATTGCTATTTCAAGTTAGAAATGAATGTTCAGCATACATAGAGACAATTTGAGACAATAACAACAGAAGAGAGAGGAATCAAAGATCTAATTCACAAAGAGGAATGGAGGTAAGGCACATGCAGAAGAAAAGGAAGAAGAAAAGAAAAAATATATATACTTCTTCTTCATATTAACCACACACCAAAGATACAGAACTGAAGTACATAACATAAAACAAGAAGGGCCAGAGGAAAAATCCACAAAACCCCACCAAATTAAAATAATATTCAGAAATATGGACAAGGAAACAGTGGAAACACCGAGCTTCCAAGAAACAAAAATTAAAACTGCTATAGGAAAACCTCATATTTCAATAATCACCCTAAATGTAACTGGACTGAACTCACCAATAAAAAGGCACAGAGTTGCAGAGTGGATCAAAAATTAAAACCCAACCATACTACTGCCTCCAGGAGACAAATTTCAGTTCCAAAAATAAATATAAACTAAAAGTGAAAGGGTGGAAAATGATATTCCATGCAAATGGCATTTGAAGAAAAGTGGGAGTAGCAGTACTAATATTGGATGAAATAGACTTCAAAATAAAAAAGGTAAAGAAAGATACTGAGGGACACTTCATAATGATAAAGGGAATCATACACTAAGAAGACAGAACACTTATTAATATATATGCTGTCAATCAGGAAGCTCTGACATATATAAAGCAATTACTAACAAAACTAAAGAAACTGACCAAAACACTATCATACCCTACTGTCAGATATGGACAGATCATCCAAACAGAAAATCAATAGGGAAATAACATCCTTAAATGACATATTTGACCAACTGGACATAATTGATATTTACAAAGCCTTTCATTCCAAAATAGTTGCTTATACATTCTTCTCTAGTGCACATGGAACATTCTCATGGATTGACCACATACTGGGACACAGAGATAGCCTCAACAAATATAAGAGGGTTGAAATCACACCAACCATATTCTCTGATCATAATGCTTTGAAACTAAAGATAAACTGCAGTAGAAATCAGGAAGAACCACAAATATATGGAGATTAAAGAATATGCTACTGAAGAATAACTGGGTCAGAGAAGAAATAAAAAGAGAGATCAAG